>OY811977.1:7098325-7275252 GCA_963681505.1 Eunapius fragilis | reverse complement strand
TGGACCCCTAATGATATTCAATTATTTTACACTTCGAAATAGTAGTAACACTCGCAAACGAGAAGCAGTAACGTGTGCATCGTGGCAACATATTGCTGCTGAGAAACTACTAGCCCTTTGATGTGGCGTATAGTTTTAACCCTTGGTGTAATACTTTTCGTACAGCGTGTAGTTGCACACCGAACGCTTGCACTTAACTAGCTCAAACTGCAAGCACGTGATTGTAACAATGGATCAAATAGGAGTACCCCTCTTATAATTTAACAAGCAAGTCTATCCATACTAATTTTGGTACCCCTAGGGTACCCTGTATAAATTTTCAAAAGCTGTTGAGAGATTTAAAAAATCGTGCTTAAAACCTTTTGTCGTCTTAGGGGTTATCCAATAAATCGGGAAATCAGGTACCATTAACACGCCTATGCAAATGGATCACTTATGGACTTGAACTCGCTCCCTGCTTGCAAAACCATTGACCTCTATATATACGTCTTGTCTCAAATTCTTATCAACCTTGAATTGTTCCTTTCCTTTTTACACAATTCTTGCCTCCAACTGGAGAATGTTTGTATTCACTATTGGTGATAACAATGTGCACGTTGAAACTGAATACTGATAAGTATTGACAAGTGGAAGCTACATGTAGATTGAGTAGTGGATAGCGTAGCTATCGCGTACAACAGCTCGCTTCTTTTCGGCGTTCTCTTCGTAACCAGCGCGGGTGTTTGCTTAGCACGTTCGGGTAATGCGGATCTTTCAGTACTTGTTCTCGGCTCGTGGGGTATTCAGCTTGTCGGGTTGTCAATACAACAAATAATTTATTTATGCGAGATGTCATGGTTACTATAAGCGAAAAGGACTCTATATACGAATCGAAGTAAGGTATTTCTCATATCAGTTCAACGCCATGCGGGGTAGTCAACCGAAGGCCATACTTAGAAACATCGTCTGCCCTCATTAATGATAATAGTAGCCAAAGTTAAGGCATGATTATAAGTTCAAAGTTAAGGCATGATTATAAGTTCCTAAATTATGTAGACAAAAGCTCGTTGTTATCGTAAGTCTAGTGACCCGATTGATTGCGGCGCGAGCTCGGCGGGTCCCCAGTCTGCATGGGCCTTGCTAACTAAGACGCAATGATAGTTAGGACACCAAAACACATATCTATATTGGTGTTGCAATGACACGTACATACGTTGACTTACTCGATATTGATATTGTTGTTGTTAGATCGACTGTCTTTTATAGCGCAGCCCATACAAGGTTAATTGATATATCTGAGGTCAGCAATACATCATATTCTATGGCATGAAAGCATAATCTGTTTTGGTCACAAGTGAGTTAGTAGTAATTCCATTGTTGTCAGCCTGTAAGATTATTTAGTAAAACAACACACCAACTAGATTACGCTGCCGCCAACCTTATCAGGAAACTTTAGTTGTTGTTCCTATAATGAATTGTGAAATCATAATTTCAAAAACGTGAACCGCGCTATCGAGACACATGCATGACGAACGGGCAGTGCTAATTATGATAGAAATCGCCAACGCAGAGTTTTATGCGAATTATTAGTCGGACCCACGAATACGTATGGTTTTACATACGGGGAGGTTCCGTTGTTATCCACGTCTGTATAACTCAAGATAGAAGCCATTTCTAATGAGCAAAGTAAGAAACGTTATGACAAGGATGCGCGAGGGAAAACGTTTGCAGGCTTGGTAGGTATACCAACTGCTTATGACAATGGGCACGTGTAAATGCATCAAAGCTGCGCGGAGGGTTTCTAGTGATTTGTCACCGCATGTTGAATTATCATGCACAGGTGTTGTATGAACACAACCACACACACAACCACACACTAGCCTGTTGTCCCACGAAGCGATCCGTTACAAAGCAGAGGTGGCATGGGTTAGGGGGTGGGGGTCCCTGGTCAGAAAATTGGCCTGTCTGTAAGCGGAGAGACCTAGCCTGACCTTACTAGAACCTCCAGCTAGATTTACCTAATATGAAAATATCCTCTGCACTAATGCTGAAGAGGTACAAAGTTAAGCATTTGATTTGAGGCCAAATAGCTCACCATGCTTGTCATATGTATTTCAAAAAGGAGGTAGAGTGATATCATATTACCACACAGATGGATGCTCTGATCCTTTAAATGGCGCTGTAGATTAGGGTGTTGATTTCTTAGTAACGGCGGGGCTGGTAGAATGTCAAGCCATAGTTTATCCATTGTCAAGCCGTATGACTAGTACTTACAACAACATGCATGGGGTACTTGTATTCGTGTGTTTCAAAAATGGTAGGGGTGTGTGGGCGGGGTGGACGATATGTTGCACTGTAGGTCATAAACTGCTATACTTCCATTCTAGCATGTACTACGAATAGCTGGTCACATTAGTCGCTTATTAGAACGTTACCGGTCATGTCGTGTAATTTTATAGCGGCATTTACTCTTAATAATAATGTTGAGGGTCACGTCGACATCATAGTATGGAAACCTACTAAGCTGCTTAGGGAGTTAGTAGCACGTCATAATCCAATTCCTTTGGTGCCATACTGTAAACACATCAATTGGTACAACTAGACCATGTAGCCTTATATGGCAATATTTACGAACTTCGCTATTTAGACATCTCAGTAATAATATTAAGCGTGGGAAGGGGGGGGGGGGGTTTTAATCTAAAACCACTGCTGCACGACGTCATGTCTTTTGACAACACAAATAGGAATGACGTGTTTGTGGCCAAGGATCAGTGAAGGGTAGTGTCTACCTTCATTGGTGCACCCCTTTGTCTAAACAATGAATGCCCTCATCCTCCCTTTGTGGCTGGTGTGACTCTTCAAACTGATCCTCATCTATCCTTGTAATAATCTGTTTTCCCCGAAACCATAATAATTTTTCCCTTTTTTTAACACTACCTTTATACCTCCAAACTATCTCATTGGATAATATTTTCTCTTTACTTGTTTCCCCTATCGACGACATCATTGATCACTGTGAATCTTAAAACAAAATGGGATCGTAGTAACGCGGAAAAGGGACCTAGCGCATATGATAAAAAATTTCCAGGAAGATGACGCGTACGATTAAAATGTAGGCGTAATTATAAATTCAGGCCATGATTGACAGTCTAATTTCAATTGCTTTAAAAAGAAGTTATAGAGTAATGAGTGATTCTTGGAATATGAAATAAACTTGAAAAAAATATAGAGACTGAACCTCACCCTTGTTCGCTGCAATGCCAGAGCCTTGCTACCCCGTGCTACGTTTCAGCATTCAGTGGCGAGGGCAGAAAATGTTTTGTGTGTGTGTGTGTGTGTGTGTGTGTGTGTGTGTGTGTGTGTGTGTGTGTGTGTGTGTATGTGTGTGTGTGTGTATGTGTGTGTGTGTGTGTGTGTGTGTGTGTGTGTGTGTGTGTGTGTGTGTGTGTGTGTGTGTGTGTGTGTTCCTCTTTCTTTTTGTTAAGTACATGTAATATTATCATTGGTATTGCATGGTTTGTAACAATAAATATTGATGTAAATACGCTGGGTCCCTTTTCGTTGCCACGAACCCAAATACATGTACTGATAAACATTAACATGGGAGAGATACATTGCGTAGTTGATAGCGTAGTTATTTTGTAAAAAAAAGCTCGTTTTTTCGGGGTTGTCTTCTACTTATTTTAATAAGCAGCTTACAGCTGCATGTAAGAAAGGGATAAATAATGTGCCGTAACTTCGAACCCTCACAGCACAACCGTTCTAATGGCACATGCATGTTTTCTGAGGACGAATTAAACAATACTAATCCGAATTGGCCAAGCTGCTCAACGGCCTTATTGTTGCTGTTTCTTGTTATGTGGCATTTGTGCGGACATTATATGCTCGGCGAAGCTCAATATTATAAAACTAATATGATCAACTGTTGATAAATTTCATGGACCGCCACTTTCCCGTCCTCGTACCCAGTCCCGGAACAATGCTCCTCCTTCTTCTTGACCACGCATAACTTGGAATAGATCCAGCGATGGGGACCTGCGGGTCCGGACTCCCCCCTTCGGCCCTCAATAATGACTATGAATATAATTATCTAATGCAGTGTTTCGAATTTTAAAAAGTTCAGCGCTTTCCCTCTATATTGTATCTTGAATTCTGCATATGCGCATGGTACATCTCCCCCCCATACCCTTAGTTCGACACGGCACCTCTTCCGCCCCTCTCCCTCATTAAATATTCATGTCGGACCCCCCCCCCCCCCCCCCCCCCCTCGCCGAATTCCTGGATCCGCCACTGATAGTAACACATTTAAAGAATGGAAATTTCACCAATAGCTTCTGAATGGGCTGGAGGAGAGCCTGCTGTGATCAAATAGTGGATTGTATATTTTGCTAATTGTATTGTAATATTGGGCTGTACTAAACGGTCATTACAAGGCAGAATCTTGACGATTTTACAATTGCCGATAACCAAACCAGAAAACTACAGGAGCAGTAGCAAATTATTTACAATCAACTACATCTATACGGTCAGTGCAAGACGTATAATTAGATATGAGAAATCTAACGAGAATTTAAATGAGAATCGTTTAGCGCTTGTCGGACTCCACGAAACTAACGGTTTAGAAAACTAAACTACAAGTAGCTCACCCTCGTACCCGGTCCCATTGTTCTCCTTAATTTTCGTATAGGAACGTTGTTCCTGATAGGTTTGGCGGGGGTGGAGAGTGGGTGGGGGAGTAACCCCAAAATCACACCGCTAAATCTAGTAGAACAATTAATGTGTTGTTTGACAACAATGGAATTGAGTTATGAAGTACTATTGGCTCCCTGTAACCAAAACGGATTAGGTTTCAATACCATAGGATATAATGCGAGGCTGATGACCACAGGTATATCAACCTACTGTTTTGGACTGCGATATGCAACAAAAATTAATATGTTGATCTAAAATGTATGTCGCTTGCCACTTAATATTTTTTTAGAATAAGCGGCTTAAAATAAGAAATGGATTAGTAACACCAGAGCACAACCTTTCATTCTAATGATACTATTTTATTTCATATGGCATGACCTATTAGCCCCAACTTACATGGGAACCAACACATTAATTTGCTGCGCCATAGCAGTCAGCCGTATAACATCCCGTCTGACGTCATGAGTCGATGAAGTAAACAAATGTACTTCACAGGTTTCATCCTGCCCTGCGTGGTGACCAGTTTTGCATTTGTCTTTAAAAACCTCCCACCCCACCCCCACCCCCCGCCCCCGCCCACATGAACTCTTTGGCGTGACCTTCAGCATTATATTACCATGTTATTGAACTGCACGTGTGATCATCCAACGATTTTACAAGCGATTTATATACTGCGCATAGTAGTACGGAGCATATAGTGGGACGGAGGTGGGGATTTTGGGGAGGGTGGGAGGGTGGGGTGTAACACACAGCAATAACACACACCATAGTTCCATTCTGCAGTTTGGGCGGGTCTTCTGATATTAATTCACACTTCAGTATTCCTTGGCTATAAAAACGTAATTCCGCTTCATGTGCTTTCAAAAGACATGACGTCATGCAGATGTTGTTTTAAATCAAACCCCCATGCTTTAAAATTGAGATTCCTAGCCTTGTGATTATGAGGTGCTCCCCAAGGTAAGAACGAAAAGTTTTTATACACGAAACCACAGATTATGTAAGGTTTATTTAAATTTCATGCACCTTTCTTTTACATAAATATCCACTTAGTTCAGTTGGATGTAAATATTGCCATATTTAGTTATGTAATCTAGTCAGTATTATTAATTGATGTGTTTACAGTCTGGCACAAAAGGAATTGGATTATGAGGTGCTACTAACTCCATTGCGACCAAGCAGATTAGTTTGAGTACGTCAATGTCGACGTGACCCTCTAGTCGGGCGCGCACTACTGCCGCGAATACCCGACCATACACGGTAGTGACTAGTGACCTCAAAATTATATATGACCGCAATAAAATTAAATAATATGGCCGGTAACGGTTCTAATAATCGGCTAACGTGACCGGCTATTCGTAGTACATGTACGGGTGGAAGAATAGCAGGTGCACTATAGTTATGACCTACAGTGCAAGATACCGTCCACCGGCCCACACACCTCAACCGTTCTTCAAACACACGAATATAAGTACCCCCCCCCCCCCCCCACACACACACACACATGGTGTTGTAGGTCATACGGCTTGACCATGGATAAACTATGTCTGAACCTACTAGCCCCGCCGTACTAATCTACAACACCATTTAAAGGATCAGAGCATCCAGCTGTATTATTTGATATCACTCTTCCTCCTACATAAGTACTTAACAGCATCCTGTCTAACATGGTGACCAATTTGGCCTCAATCGGGACACACCTACCCCTGCATTGTACCGGATCACTTCGTGGGACAACAGGCTAGTGTGTACTTGTATACATACAACAGCCGTGATAATTCAACACACCTTGTATTGGCAGAATATTATGCATTATCACAAACGAATCTGATAAAATCTGTACAAAGACTTCACGTATCAAAATATGAGTCGCAATTTATATTCCATTTGTGGGATTCCTCGAAGGTTTGTTTTGTTTTTTTGTTGTTTTTGTTCATGACATTGTGAATGTGCAAAGTTTAAAATCGATTATGATTTATCCAATACGAATGAGCTAGACTTTTAGCAGTGATCACCAGTATCATGTGCACGTCACAATAAAGTAGAGACAAAGGGGAAAGCAGAATTAGTGTTTGAAGTTGATGAATTTATTGGCACTTCAACGTGGAAATATAAATACACATCATCTTAAGATATTATGCACACCTTTATATGAGATATGCCTCTCCCACAACACACACACACATACTCACACATACAGATCTCTAATGTCTACTTCCTGCAGTATAACTGTTACAAGAATAACTATACATGGAATTTGATAATAATCCTTAATAGGCATGTTTTGTCCTACTATACGGCAACAACCTAATTATACATTTTGCGATCTCTCCTGCTTATTATTATATAAACGCCTCTTAAAGCTGATTATAATTTAGTTATCATCTTGAAGACAAGCACATATATACAGATAACCAGTGGAAACGCTCATGGCACTAATCATAATATTCCTCGTCGTTAGGGCTGTGCGTTTCCTTTGACAGTAGCGGGAAAGTGGCGGGTCCATGCAACTTATCAGCAATGGATTGAAGCCTGTACGAGATTCTTAATAGATGTATAAAGGCTCCACTTTCCGAAGAATCATTTATTCGACTAGAATTAGATTCTGAGTACTGACGGAAATGAGAAAGCTGCACCACTCTTACGATGTACTTAAGTCTTTGTACTGATATCTTTTATATGTGTACGTAATTATATAGATGGAACAGTGTCCAGCAAAATCACCCTTGTGATATATTTTTCAAGTTCACACATTTTTCTCTCTGCACGTAGCGCGCATGCAAGTATTATTACAACTAAGTATACATGTAAAATTGTAATAGATTAGTAATGCTGATATGCTCATATAATGCATTCAGAGCTGCAACGAGCCTCTAGTACGACAAAAAGCGTGCGAAGGGATGTATTAATTCAAATAGCCCGGATTTTGCGGGGCAGGGGGAAGTATTGATATATCTGATGGTTTGGGGAACTCTTCGTATTTTCTCCTCGATCCATTCAGACGACCACGCACCTGAGCACGTGCATGCTGAATGCGTCATTTACAATATGCGACTAGTAATTATAACACGCGCCCAATGACAAGGGGAAGTTATACTGGGTGCGACATATGATGTTTACACCATATTTAATCACATAAACACGATTGAAATATATTAAGAACATATTACACATACGATAGAACACAACGCCACGTAATACTGAAGAACGAAAAACATTAATGTCCTTGGCCACAAGCTGTCCAACTGCATGGCCTCAATTGTTTCTGTTTCTTGTTATAAGTGCATCAAATTAAATCAATACTATCCACTGCTGATAAATTGCATGGACCCGCCACTTTCCCGCTACTGTCAAAGGAAATGGCACACGTCGTGTTCTCGTCCACTTTCTGAACCAGTGCACCGGAGGTTGTGCCTTTCTCCCATTCCGTTAGGTACGGCTCAGAGGGATAGTCCACTACAAGAACGTATTCATGAACGACAGTTTGAACGTATTCATGAACGACAGTTTGGTTAGCTGTAACGTTCATAGCATAGCTAGCGTTCTCAACAATGGAATGGTTTAGTTCTTTCAACATCAGGAACATTCCTGGCTTTCTTTTTAGCTCGAATTGTACGCGGTCGTTCTTGGAGTACTTGATGAATACAGAAGACGCCTTTGGGTTTCCAGTATTGGCTGCAATGGTTCCGTTGTCGTAGACACGGACACACTTTCCTGCATTACGGCTGCACAAACTGTTCTCGGCAGTGGCCGGGGCAGAGCGGGCAACGTACGCCATGATTAGAGCGACAGCAAGGATCAGAAGTACTTTCATTGCCATGACCTTTCCCAACTGGGTATATGCTGGTCTTAGTGATGACTGAGTGACCTATCGAAGGCATTTATATATTCCCCTGAAATCATCTATAGGGCCTATTAAGGAATTAATTAACGATGTCAATCTGGATTTATCTATATTCCTGATAATACGATTTCCTGCTGATCCGTATACACTGCTAGTTGACATTGTAACGAATGAGACAATCATAGACATGTAGGTATAGAACAGAAGCCGAACTCGCAGTCTTATAAAAATGGTTTTTTTTTTTGTCTGTTTACACGTTACTAAGGCTATGGTATAAATCCACATCAGAAAAGTTTACCACTAATTCTTTTTAAATATCAGAGCATGAGATGTACATATGTATTGTTATGGAAGATAATGGCTGTCCCTACTTGACTACAGCAATGGATCTATTGAACCCTAACCAATGAAACACACACAGTCGCACACATACGTACTAATACATTCATATCCCATGGGCCATCACTACTTGCTTTGCAATTGTGATGATTGAGGTTTAATACTGTTACTTTGAATGAATTGTCATGATACGATCATGGGAAATTGAGAGACATCTGTGTGTGTGTGTGTGTGTGTGTGTGTGTGTGTGTGTGTGTGTGTGTGTGTGTGTGTGTGTGTGTGTGTGTGTGTGTGTGTGTGTAGTGTAGTATAGTGGGAGAGGCATATGTCATGCACCAATCTCTGATTATTAGCTATAATGGTGTGCACAATGTCTAAATGTAGTTGTATTTCCACGTTGGAGTCTCAATACATTCATCAACTTCAAACACCAATGCTGCTTACACATGCACACCTGTCGTGCTTCCTTAGATTGCTATCCTCTTTGTCTCTTTACTGTTAAATAAGTAAATAAAAACATTCTCTACGAGAAAGTTGGTGGGATATAGGATTTGATTATGACATTGGTGGTGTAAAAAGCAAGGAAACAAGGTCTTATCAGAAGGGAAAATGTCATAGTCCTATATTTAGCACACAAACAACACATGCCCTAGAAATGTGCTAAATATACTAGGACTATGACATTTTCCCTTCTGATAAGTCCTTGTTTCCTTGCTTTTTACACCACCAATGTCATAATCAAATCCTATATCCCACCAACTTTCTCGTAGAGAATGTTTTTATTTACTTGTTTTCTTTTTTTTTTTTCATACCCATTTAATTATACAAGACATTAGTCTCGTACCCAGACCGTCTATGACGTAAGCGATTATCGCTGTAAACAGTATAATCACTACGTCCATACGTATGGACGTAGTGATTATACTGTTTACAGCGATAATCGCTTACGTCATAGACGGTCTGGGTACGAGACTAACAAGACATAGGAGGCTGATAGTCGATTGTTTATCAAAGTATTATATTATATAAAAGCGAGTCCTCCAGCCGATTCTGAAGCTATTGGTGAAATTTTCATCGCTTAGAAATGTTCCTGTCCTGAGTTATGCGTTGCCAAGAAGGAGAAGAAGAATGAGAAGACGACCCGCCCCGTGTTCCGAGACTGGGTACGAGGACGGGCAGTACACTCTTGTTCTCAACAACCACGCGGTTCAGCGACATGAAACAAAAACGAAACTACTCATTTTTGACTTCTAGATCGATTGCTAAAACAAGCTACACGATCCGATCGTCGGGAGTGTTGTTACAGACGGGTCGCGTTTTTTAATGACATTCATAGTCGTGGTCAAATCCTATATGGAAGTTTCTAACGAAACTTCCGATTGTACATGATAATGGTAAAATATGAGATCAGGTATAGTCCATATACATGTCATTAGCTAGGCAACCTCATTGCATGTTTAAACTATAAAACACAACGTCATTCGAAGCAAGTGGCTGTTGGTACTGATACATATAAAATGTAATTTATATAATTCATGTTTGGGTGGCATTAAGGTCCTAGCTTTAGGTTTGCCTGGTCCCACAGTGCAATTTGATCTTTAGGCATATGGTTTTTAAAATGCTGAGTGCAAGTACCATTTCTGCTAACTTCTTTTAGTTTCAGTTGGATGTGAATACTAGCTATTGTACCATTCCCTGAGTGAATCCTGTAAATTTAGGAAGTAGTTAGGTATCAACTGCTTAAGACAATGGGCAACGTGTAAATGCGACAAAGCGGAGGGTTTCTTTACAGAATTTTCCCGATTGGTGAAGTACAAACAGTACATGCGAACATGCAAGGGCATTCCGGCTATTTTTAAAAACAAGTACATCTGCGATCAATACATTGTCAAAACGTGTTACACTACAGACAAGTGCCTCCGGGTTTGTTAACATCTCACTTACGCAACGCTTGCGCATTATATATACTATGCGCATTGTTACCGATGCATTTTAAACCCATGCACTTACTCTGGTAGCCTATGCGTTCTAACACGTACACTAGTTGGCATCGTAAAAGAAAAGTACAATTGAGGCAATCGCTGTTGAAACTCGAGCTCACTCGTATGCATCTAAATCAATTTCAAACATACTTACACCAAAAAAAAAAAAAAAAACCTACGTGGAATCGTCCAAATGAATTGCGACGCAAATTTTGATACAGTCTTCGTGCTGGTTTTATCAGATTCGCTTGAAAAAACTTTTGATAATTAATATTCTGCCGAGTTGTGTTGAATTATCACGGCTGTTGTATGAATACAAATACACACTAGCCTGTTGTTCCACGAAGTGATCCGGTACAATGCAGGGGTGGGTGTGTCCCGATTGAGCCAAATTGGTCACCATGTTAGATAGGATGCTATTAAGTAAATTATATACATCAAAAAGGATGTAGAGTGATATCATATTATACAGCTGGATGCTCTGATCCTTTTATGGTGGTATACATTCCGGTGTTGATTCCTTAGTACGGTGCGACTGGTTTAAATTCAAGCCAAAGTTTATCCAAGCCGTACGATCGCGCGACCTACAACAACACGCGTGGGATACTTATATTCCTGTGTGGACAGGGTGGACGGTATGCTACACTGTAGGTCATAACTATCGTGCACCTGCTATTCTTCCATCCTTACATGTACCACGGATAGCCGGTCACATTAGTCGCTTATTAGAACGTTACCGGCCATATAATTTAATTTTATTGCGGGGATCTTGTTGATGCAACCTGTTAAGTACACTCATGATATCAGATGGTAATATTATACGGCTGATTGCTATAATCCTTTAAATGGTTCAGCAAAGTAATGTGTTGGTACTCATGTAATTTGGGGTCAATAGGTCATGCCATACGAGATAATATAGCAACATTTGAACAGTTGTGCTCTGGGGTTATTTCAGTACCCATTCCTTACATGCAGCTTAAGCCACTTACTTTGTCTCGGGGGTGGTCAGTATACCTGCAAGACAATCAAAAAAGGGTCTAAAAGGATTAATATGATTAACGAAACATTTATCTGTGCGAACATACCCATTTTGCAAACGGCAGCAAATAGACTAATGGAACCCATGCAATTAATATGAATGACGTCACAGTACAGATTGGAAGGATACATGCATGCGCACCAGCTAACCACATGCACTCATGGATGGTGCATGACAGGCACGTTTTTGTTCACAATGTGAAATGCGGAAAAGTTATTAATTTACGGTGGTTTATATTTCTTCTTAATTATGCAGCCAAAAGCCCTGGATTAGTCATGCATGCTTTCCCTCAGCCTTGATAAAGAGAGGGGCATTCATGATTTAGACAAAGGGGTGCAGCAATGAGGGTATAAAAATATACAAAAGAGGATGAGCATTGGCATTGATAGGTGCTTGTTTTTAATAGCCTCTTACCCCACCCCCAACCCCCGCTTCCGCCCACATTGTGACCTCCAGCATTATATCACCATGTTATTGTACTGCACGTGTGATCATCCAACGATTTTAAAAGCGATTTATATACAGCATATAGTGGGACGGAGGTGCGGATGGTAGGGAGGGTGAGGAGGGTGGGGTGTAGCACACAGCAATAACACGTATCATAGTTCCATTCTGCAGTTTGGGAGGGTCTTCTGATATTAATTCACACTTTAGTATCCCTTGGCTATAAAAACGTAATTCCTCTTTATGTGCTTTCAAAAGACATTACGTCATGCAGATGTGGTTTTAAATCAACCCCTCGCCCCATGCTTTATAATTGAGATTCCTAGCCTTGTGATCATGAGGTGCTCCCTAGGTAATGAACGAAATGTTTATCTACACACAAACCACGGATTACGAAAGGTTTAGATGGAACTTTCTTGTAAATAAATATCCAAGTTCGGTTGGATGTAAATAGTGCCATATTAGGCTATGTAATCTAGTTATGTCAATTGGTGTTTTTAAAGTGTGGCACAAAAGGAATTGGATTATGAGGTGCTTCTAACTCCCTTGAGACCAAAGAACAATAGTTTGAATACTATAGTGTCGACGTGAGCGCACTAACCCGACCATACGCGGAAGTGACTAGTGACCCTCATTATTGTTATTAAGAGTAGATGACCGCAATAAAATTAAATAACATGGCCTGTAATGGTTCTAATAAGCGGCTATTGTGTCCAGCTATTCGTAATACATGTAAGGATGGAAGTATAGCCGATGAACGATAGTTAAGACCTACAGTGCAACATACCGTCCACCCGGCCCATGCACACACCTCAACCATTTATCAATAACACGAATATTTATAAGTACCCCACGCATGTTGTTGTAGGTCATATGACTTGACGATGGATAAACTATGGCTAACCTACTAGCCCCGCCGTACTAAGAAATCAACACCCTAATCTACAACACCATTTAAAGGATCAGAGCAGCCAGTTGTAAAATATGATATCACTGTACCTCCTTTTTGAAGTACATATGTACTTAACAGCATCCTATCTAACATGGTGACAAATTAGGCCTCAATCGGGACACACCCACCCCTGCATTGTACCGGATCACTTTGTGGGACAACAGGCTATACTTGAATTGTATACATTCAACAACCGTGATAATTCAACACACCTTGGCAGAATATTATACATTATCCAAAGATTATACAAACGAATCTGATAAAACCTGAACAAATACTGTATCAAAATTTGAGTCGTAATTTATATTTCACTTGTACGATCCCATGCGGTTTTTTTTTTGTTTGTTTGTTTATGTTCATTGTGAAAGTGCAAGGTTTAAAATCGATTTTGAATTTTACGAGTGAGCTAGAGTTTCAGCAGCGATTACCATTATCACATGTGACAATAAAGTAGAGACAAGGGGGAAAGCAGCATTACTATTTGAAGTTGATGAATGTATATTGGCACTTCTACTGCATGGAAATCTAAATCAACATATCTACTGTTATGCACACCTTTATTGCGAATAATCAGATCGGTACATAAGATATGCCTCTCCAACCACACACCCACATACACACACACACACACACAAATGTCCACAGATGTCTCTCAATTTCATCATATCATAATAATAACAGTATTACAAGAAGTGATGGCCCGTGGGCTAAGAATGTATAAGTATGTGTATGGTGTGTGTGTGTGTGTGTGTGTGTGTGTGTGTTTTGCATTGGTGTGTGTACAATAGGTCCATTGCTGTATTCAAGTAGGGAGAGCCATTCTCTTCCGTAGCAATGCACATGTACATGTGTACATAAAAAGGATTAATGGTAAATTTCTCTAATGTGGATTTATACCATTGCCTTAGTATACTGTAAACAGACAAAAAATACTGAATGCGATATTAGCTTCTGTTCTAAACGTATGTTTGTCTCATTCGTTACAATGTCAACTAACTGTGTACACGCATCAGCAGGAAATCGCATTATCAGGAATGTAACTTTATCCTGCAGTTGCCAGATTAACCTAATGAAATGAGGAATTAACATCATTCCTTAATAGGCCCTACGTGATTTCAGGTGTGTATATAATACATGCAGGAAAAAATGTTCCTTTTGCTACCCCGAAGTTCTAGAGTAGTTCCATATGATCTGATGTAGATGTTGTTGTAAACCGATGTGAACTGTGATTTGCGAATGCTATAAAAATGGTGTTTTACATGGCATGTATTTTTTACGTTGGTAGTAAAATTTGCTCTACTTTTGCATACTTTGCTACTGTAGTAATACTGTATTGCAATAGTGTCACTAAAGGTGCCGGAAAAGATCTGCCTGTGTAACCTAGCTCATAAAACCGCATGCCTCTACGACACTGTAACTTGTCAGTAGGTGTGCCTTTAAGATATCAATAACAACGAATCAATAGCCATATAACTTTATAAATAAGTGTTTTAGCAAGGCAATAAGAATGGAGGTACAGTTTCACAATCAAAACGTTCATATAATGACAGCTGCACAGGATTTCTCATTTCTTCATTGCCATAGTGGACGATAATCTATTGAATGAGAAGAGGGTAAATGAAATGGCCCGGCATATAACATGCGCATTGTCAATGGGTTAGTTCCCAGTGGCAGGGCAACATGTCACACACACACACACACACACACACACACACACACACACATACACACATACACATACACACACAACCCCAAGTAAGTCCAGTACAAACTAATGTGTCAGTGTCAAGCTGGAGTGATTATGGGGGACATGCACACATCAGCATGTTTGCATTGCCGCCGTACCCCCCCTGGGCTTACAAGAGTACAGGGAATACTGTTACACATCAGATGTATTTAAAGGTGTGGCATGGGACAAACACATGGGCGTGTCTATAGAGCGGGGGGGGGGGGGGGGGGGACAGTGGAAAGAGAGATGTGACCTCAATTTTTAGGTAATTACCCAGACATAGTATATTCAGATCTGGATGATACTCCCTATGCAGCAGTGATATAAATTTTCCACAGACGTTAACGTACAAGGGTCTGGGTAATAGACTACATGTAGTTCCTTACACATGTATCCTGAGGTAACAACCAGGAGAGACCTGGGTGCTGTTTTGCTCAACCCAGTTTGGCTGCTATCACTGGTCATGCATGTGCAGCAGGTGTCAGTAGGATGTTTTGGGTGGGCCAGTACATACGGTAACTGGCAAGCAAGCAAACACACACACACACACACACACACACACACACACACACACATACACACAAGCACGCACACACAAGAACACACAGCGTGTAGATGTGGAGCCCACATGACAAATGCAAATATAAAGCATTTGTGAAAGGTACTTATAAACTACATTACTATTTTACAAAGTGTTTGCTCAGACTAGCTGTCAAAGGTGAACTCCCAGGCTATAAACCACAGCTGCTAACATGACCTCATTCTTATTCATTACCCTTATCAAATACATATCCTTTGAAAGGCTTACTGACTCTACACTTCCCAACCCCTTCTGAATTATGTGCCTCTATGTCTCACCCCCCTCCTCCCCTCTGAAGGGCTTAGTCCCATCCCCCCCCCTCCCCTCTGAATAGCTTAGTCCCACCCCCTCCTTCCCTCTGAAGGGCTTAGTCCCATCCCCCTCCTCCCCTCTGAATAGCTTAGTCCCACCCCCTCCTCCCCTCTGAAGGGCTTAGTCCCACCCCCTCCTCCCTCTGAAGGGCTTAGTCCCATCCCCCTCCTCCCCTCTGAAGGGCTTAGTCCCACCCCCTCCTCCCCTCTGAAGGGCTTAGTCCCATCCCCCTCCTCCCCTCTGAAGGGCTTAGTCCACCCCCTCCTCCCTCTGAAGAGCTTAGTCCACCCCCTCCTCCCCTCTGAAGGGCTTAGTCCATCCCTCCTCCCCTCTGAAGGGCTTAGTCCCATCCTCCTCCTCCCCTCTGAAGGGCTTAGTCCACCCCCTCCTCCCCTCTGAAGGGCTTACTCCACCCCCTCCTCCCCTCTGAAGGGCTTAGTCCCACCCCCTCCTCCCCTCTGAAGGGCTTAGTCCACCCCCTCCTCCCCTCTGAAGGGCTTAGTCCACCCCCTCCTCCCCTCTGAAGGGCTTAGTCCCATCCCCTCCTCCCCTCTGAAGGGCTTAATCCCACCCCCTCCTCCCCTACGAAAGGCAGAGTGCCTCACATGTCCTCTCCTGTACTAAGCCCTTCAGAGGGGAGGAGGGGACTGGGACATACACAGTGCTTAGAGATGGAACTCACAACCAGAGCAACCTTGTTACAGGCCATCCACCATCCTGAAGAGAGCACAGGTGTCAGTATGATATTTGGCTGGTCACAATAAGCTTCTCTTCATCACTCAGCTAGCTGGGAGATACCATATCCATGTACACATGTAATAAAAAATAGAGACCTCATGTACATGTATCCACAATCAGATAAAGGTACATATAGGCAGCTGGAACAAACAAATACACAACCACATATATGTACATGGACTTTGGATAAGATTATAATATTAACAAACAGTAAGCTTAGTTCCCCCAAAAAGTACAGGGCTCTCTTTGCTAGATCTGGCTTGACCCTTTGCACTATTGGAACACCCTGTGGGTGTGGTGAGGAGTGTGTGGATTGTCGGCTATGTTTCTTAACCCCTCACACTCCTGGAAAATACACCACATCCACGGGGGTCTTTTTAGTCGGCTATGTTACTTAACCCCTCACACCTTAACCAGAAAGTTCACCGCACGTCTTTTTAGTCGGCTATGTTACTTAACCCCTCACAATCCTGGAAAATTCACCGCACCCACAGGGCTCTGTTTAGTCCGTTCCTTAACCAGAAAGTTCACCACACATCCTCTCCTACACTAAGCCCTTCAAAGGGGAGGAGGGGATTGGGACATACACATACACATACACAGTGCTTAGAGATAGAACTCACAATCAGAGCAATCTTGTTACAGGCCATCCACCATCCTGAAGAGAGCACAGGTGTCAGTATGATATTTGGCTGGTCACAATAAGCTTCTCTTCATCACTCAGCTAGCTGGGAGATACCATATCCCTGTACATGTAATAAAATAGAGACCTCACATACATGTATCCACAATCAGATAAAGGTACATATAGGCAGCTGGAACAGACAAATACACAACCACATATGTATGTACATAGGCATTGGATATGAACAAAACACCCCAGGAAAAAGAGCTGGGTGTGTGTGTGTGTGTGTGTGTGTGTGTGTGTGTGTGTGTGTGTGTGTGTGTGTGTGTGTGTGTGTGTGTGTGTGTGTGTGTGTGTATGTGTGCACGCACGTGCGCGTGCGTGTGTGTGCATGTGTACAGACCACACCCAGGCATTAAAATGACCAGCGGCCCTTTCTGGGGTACAGGCCATACCCAGACATTAAAACGACTAGAGAATCATTCTTGCCCAGACCAACTGCCTAGCATGCAGCTTGGGAGATTTAAACATTAACCCATTCTTGCCCAGGGTACAGGCCACACCCAGGCAACTCAACTAGATAGATTTAACCCAGGGGATAGACCACACCCACAAGACACAACTGACTAGCAGCTAGAGATATTTAACCCATTCTTGCCCAGGGGAAAAAAAAAACACAAGAGGTCAGATCCACACAACAGGTTACATCAGCATCAGCTAAAAAGATTCTTCCTAATATATACACACTAGGAAAAGAGCTGGGAGTATGTGTGTGTGTATGTGTCTGTGTGTATACACTGAAACACACACACACACACACACACACACACACACACACATGCACACACACACACACACACACACACACACACACACACACACATGCACACACATTCCTGCCCAGGGTATAGACCACGCCCAGATGACATAAATGACTAGCGGCTAGAGATATTTAACCCAGGGTAAAGACCAACTCAACCGGTTAATCTGCATCAGCTAAAGAGATTCTTCCTAATATACACCCAGGAAAAAGAGCTGGTCGACCGTATGTGTGAATGGTTGTGAGCGCGCGCTTGATGTACTTGTCATGCGCAATCGTGTGAAGATATATATAGCAACGGACGGTTAACTTACGAAACAGGTTGATACACGCCGAGTGCATGTTCGTCGATTTAGTACGCCGATGAAAGAAATTTTCAAACGTTTTGAACCAGAGGCACATTACGAGCATTAGAAAACGATACGCTCCTCCCACTCACACACGCACCAGCACTTATAACTTGCTCTATAAGGGCGCGCCCACCATTGGCATGTTATTAATCATTATTGGCTCTAAATAAGATTATTACGTAATTAGCAAAAGTAATTAATTTTGTTGTTGATTCTTCTGCTCGCAAGATGAAAGTGAAAAATAAAAGAATGCGTTACTTATATTTTAAAAAATAATCCTACTGCGTTCATGTTAGAAAGAAATCAAATACTTTACATGAGTTTTCAATGTACAGACGTCTATGGATGTCCGAAATTGCTGGACATTGAACTCAGAACTATTGCAACATCATGCATGCAGCACAATGCTGAAAATTTGTCATGCTACCTTAATGCTCATGAAACAATTGACGAGTATCTAGCAAGAACAGACATGCACAGTTCATCTGTCTGGGCTACGGAAGTTGAAATTTTTGCAGTGTCCAAAATGTTGCGGACACCTATAACGGTGTTGTGTCAATCTGGACATTCTTACAAGTGGCTACACTTTTTGCCACATCCATGTGAAGACAGCAATGTTGTGCATGAGCATTCCAAAGAAGCTGTTTATCTGGTCATTACATGTGACCACTATGAACCTGTTAGGCGAATGTGATAGAGGATTAGCTCATATATATTAATAAACGAATTATTCGTGTCTCCATCACTTTTTTGCAACATATATTTAATAACTTGCACAACAAATCAACACACCGAATTTCAGTGGAAACGGTCACTCAGTTATACTTGCATGCAACAAATTGATTAACTGCGTTATGGTACAAATCCAACGGCCTTTTCTCACTACCTTATACACTTTTGCATGGCAAGGGCGGTACACTTTTCGCAACCAAATTGTACCGGGTGGTACAATTGTGGTTGCGAATATTGTACCTGGTGGTACCTTTTATTTCAGCTGGAAAAAAAAAGGGGGGGACCAAATTTTTCAAAGGGGGACCGATTTTTTTCAGAAAATATTGGTCCCCCCGGACCATTTTTTTGATCCGGGGGGACTGTTTTTTGGGGGACAAATTGTTACGTGACAGACCACGTAAGTATGTGACCTCGTCGGCCCTGCTTGACTCAAGCTCGCGCTACCGTAGCTACGCATGCAAGTGCACAATTAGCGATTATCTTCTCACCAACACATGCAGTATGACTATTCATCTATACATTGTATAGCTTGCATGAAGCTTAATCTATACATGCATGTGTACATTGCACTCAGTATGAAAGTTACTTTAACTCTCCCATCTTCATGTATTGCCAATCAGGTCGCATTATCTTCGCTGCTGGACCGTTGACAAGAACAGGATTCGTGACTGGTGTTATCTTTACGTCGTAGCATAGTTTATTCACATACTGCACAAAATCATTTACTTTGTTTTTACCCCCGTCATCGTATGAAGCAAAAAGTCCAACTACCGTTCCGTCGTCGGCGTTAATAACTGGAGACCCAGAGTTACCCTCAAAACCACTCGTCAACACCGCAATCTGATTGCTACTATCAGATTTGGCAAGTCTTCCTTCGACGTATCGCAAAGGCATACCCAATGGGTGCCCTAACACATAAACTGGAGTTCCTGCGGGAGGTATGTCTTTTGCCAGCGCAAATTTAATGACAGGTTTGTGGGTAAACCCCTTTGTTGTGCGAAGAACAATCCAATCTTCGTCCTTATTTGCCCGAACTATTTCACTGACGTCATAAACAATTTTCTTTTCCAATACGCCAGTCTTCTTCTCTCTGAAATTAAATATAATATGCAATTTTTTCACCGTTTTAGGGTCAAGCTTAAGCTTTTTTTCTTGAAGTAGGATTTGTGGAACGTGGTAAGCTGTAACGAACTCATTTACTCATTTGGTCCTGTAATGAATCCCGTGCCAGATGAATAAATTGAGGCTGTGTTGACCAAGTTATGATCGCACAAAGTGTTACCCTTCGTGGGTAAGTAGTCACCGATGTTGAAGTTTTTCCCGACGGTCGATGCGATGCTATTATAATCTTCGTACACTACAATTCCCACACTGAGTAACTTATCTTCCACGTACTCAGGAACTGCCTCTTTATACGCACTCCGAGGATACATATCGTCATAAATGAGGCTACGTGCTAGAAGGAGATGCCCGGCAATAACAATTAGCGACAGCAACTGCATATCCAGTCTTTTGGTGGGAGTTGACAAAACGCGTCAGATAATATATATTATTATAATAAAATTATGACGTCACAACACACGCATGACAACCAGGGGCGGATATAGGATTTTGGGTTTTCACCTGCGATACAAAAAGCGGGGGGGGGGGGGGGGGGGGGGGGGGGGGGAAGGGGCGCTGCTTAGCGGAAGAGGGGAGGTCCAGTCTATTGGTGGGAGTTGACAAAACGCGTCAGATTATATATATTATAATAATACAATTACGACGTCACAACACACGCATGACAACCAGGGGCGGATATAGGATTTTGGGTTTTCACCTGCGATACGAAAAGCGGGGGGGGGGAAGGGGTGCTGCTTAGCGGAAGAGGGGAGGTATGGGAGGTGATCACTGCCATAATTATCCCACCCACATATTCGGGTATTTAGGGGGGATTCTTTGGAGGGAGGGGGGTTGTGCAATGTTGCGTAACACGTGCGCGCGTTTTGGTGCAGAACCACCCAGGGAGAAATTATAACGATAATATCGCGATAATTTAATCGCAGCGATAATCGCCCCGATATCGCGATAATCCTTCCACATCTAAATCATAGCCTCATAAGCCTCCTTAAAGATGGCGTCGCATGCATAATATCATATGTCATTGTAAACTATTTACGGTTCGTTCATCTTGGGCGTATCATAATTTCCAAACGGCATTAGCTTTTTCATCGTCATGTCACATGTGAATACTACTATTCCTTTAAACTATGGATGTTTCAAAGTGTGGGGAAGTGACCTTTGCGTCTAATGTGGCAGTTGCGTCCCTCCTTCTCAGGGCACTTAAGGCCTGGGTATAAATTTTTCCGTCTTAATTAAATTCATTGTTACGTTAACGCATGTGATATGCCATTCATGCGGCCAACAATTTGATATCTGTAAAACTTCTCCCCATCATTGAATCGTCGTCTGTATACTTGGGGATATCGTCTAGCTGTTTTAGACTCAATTATTAAGCTCTAGCTTTATGCACATACAACGGATACAGGTAACCTCTTTTACGTGCATACTGGTATACGCGCATGAATGGCGGTGCGTTGACCTTTTTTGCATTGTTATTACCAAGAGATTGCCATTGTCTGTTTTGTACAGTAGCCCATTGGTAGATGGAGCAGGAGCAGAGATTACTCAGGCCGAAGTATCGAACAGTAATATCGCAGTGTTAAACGAGCGGGCAGTAATTGGAATTATCGAATGTTTAGTAAAATCAACATTGTCTTCACTGTCGGTTACCTTTCTCCAGAACCACTACCATTGCTGTTACAGACGGCTGAGGACGAATAGATTCAGGCAGTTGATGTAGAATCGTGCATCAGTAAGTAGTTGCAACCAGTGGCCACTAAGAGCTAGGGTCCATCGGTGTGGCCAGTGAGTGAGAAGTTGAGGGGTTGATGAACCCTGCTGCTAAGGGGGGTGAATGGATGTGGGATTAATGCAGAACTCTAATGCTAAGAGTCCATGGGTGTGGTCAAGGAGTGGAAATTTGGGTTAATGTACTCTGTCGACATGTATACATGCATGAATTAAATCCAAATGTCTTCACACTGCTTCTTTATCACTACAAATATGGAAACCTATAAGGGAATGCTGTATTACCAGCTTATTTAGTACATGTACATGTAGTAAAAATTTGCAAAGGTGATGCAAATAACTACTCTAAACCTACTATTTGTAAGCACAGCCTCTACACTGCTGCTTGATCACAATAACTCCCTCGTAAAGATGGATTCCTGGTTGTACATGTATGCCTATGAATTATCCAAATTTTGGATTGACATTTACCCTCCCATTTTTACAGTGTGCATTTTTCAGAGTATAGACTGCAACAAGCAGACCTCAGACGGCCCATGTTCTATGTGCTTTATATGTGCTGTATTTGTTGAATGCTAAGACAAAGGATTTTGTATTGCAGGTGACTATAGAAATTAATCATTGTGCATAGCACCAGTACTGTGGGATTGTCTTCTGCGCAATCAATATAATACATTGGCCCAGCTAAAGTTATACAATATTGTGTGCATGTATATATCTCTCTGTGCTATGATGAAAACATGCTTGTTATATATCAAAAGCAGGCTACAATGAATGAGCTGGGGTCATGACACCCCCGCCATTGAGTGGATAGTACATATATCTCAAAAAAAAAACAGAGATATATATGGGGTAGTACATATATCTCAAAAACCAAACAGAGATATATGGGGGACCTGCTCCCATGGCAAATTGCAAACATTGATAATTTCATATGGCTGCATGCAAAATTGACACAGGGGTGCTTCTAAAGAATGAGAACGTTCTTGAAGACATGGGGATGGATTACAGAAGTATATTCCTGCAACTACAAGTATCCAGACAATTTATATGTGCACAGAGGATGGAAGTACAAGGGCAGTTGATGTTGGTGTACACTATTTCAGCCACATTCACTTTGAACTGACAGTTGCAAGAATTCAGGGTAGCGCGAGAGTACTTTTTAACTCAGAGAATGGTAGGGAACGCCTTGAAGGTTTTATACCCATGATTGAAGGCTGGCACACAAAGATGAGCTTTATGGAGGTAAACATGTGTACTAGGTATAAAAAGGCATAATGGGTAAACATACATGTACATGAAGAGATGCAAAGATGATGCACAGTGATATTTAGGTCAGAGTAAGAACAGCTGCTTGGTAGAAGGGTGTGAATAAACTTATGGGGCAAACGTGTTACTTGCTAATATATGCTTTGGTATTTGGTCATGAGATAGCACCTTTTCTGTTGATTGCTGCACAGGTGATCTGGAAGAGGCTGTACAGTTCTTGCTCAGGAATGGATGCTGGTACTCTCTTCTAGTTAAGAAACTTCATCAACAGAAGGAATGTATTGTCAGATGTGAGTAAGGATCTTACTGCTTGGGAGGAATTCATGGAACTGATCTCTATTGCACATGTTCCATAAGCATAACAGACCTGTCATCAAAGATATTGTCCAGTGATAAGCCTATGGTGGCTATGACCTCATAGTACATTGTGTAGTCAGATGGTCAACATTGAATTCACTGCTGAGACATCAAACACATCCTGTCCTTCCAATGATGTTGTACTGGAGTATGCTAAGAAGACACTGTTACTGGGGTTAATGCTGTTGGAATTTAAAGATGATATTCGTGAGGGGGACAGAAACAGAGCACTTCGGTACTGGAAGTACTTTCTCCTTTTCTTTCGTGCTACACAACATAAAAACTACTGCATTGAGGTACTCAACTGCCTGATGCACTATTACTATCCATCTTGGCTAATCGTTATGCTGAGCAGATGCTGTGGGGCCGATTAATCAATAGTGAGGGTGGACCAGGGCACAACATACCTGCAGAATTACACATAGAGCACCTCAATAGACTACTTAAGGGCACAGTTAGTCACCTGGGTGCCAAAAAAACACCTCAAGCAATAGTCAGAGCAGGAAAAGCCCTTGGAGTTCTAAGGGATATCCTTGAGGAGTTTGACAAAGTTACAGTTGGACAGGTTACAAGTAACCATACCACAAGGTCAGAGGCTGAAGATTTGATGAAGATGGTTGCAGAACTATCACACCATGACGTGTTTTCCCATCATCCTGGAAGAAAACATAAGACATTTCCAACTTTTGAAAGCAACAAGCTCATGAAGTCAATAAATCAGAAAAGCTTGACCTCTGGATGACTAAGAAAATCCTAAAACTATCAAAATAAAACATCAACCTCGCCCTTCTGCTCACTTCTTGGTTCCTGCAGTTGAGCTCCATTTCTTTGCTTATAGTATGAAATCTAAAATCTGTCCTTTTCCAAATTTTGATGCGTTTGATGAGTAACCATTTCGGTCTGCTCACCCACACTCTTGGACAAATGATGCAATGTCAGATGAAGGTCCCCAATGGGTGACCTGACGTACAGTTGATTAATGCGTGATGCAGAGGATGCCTACATTAAAGGTATTCAGTGTCACTTTTTAATTGTTATGACCATACCACCTTGTAAGATGGATGCTTAAGTGTATTCAGTGTCACTTTTTAATTGTTATGACCAATCTTATAGCCAATGATATTCATGCACCTAACAGCAACTGTGTACCGATCAAGAAGAGGAGTATCATGCAGTGCTCACACTGAATGATGAAGAGAAGAAGTCTATGATGCAGAAGGCTGGCATCAGCAATTGGAGCATCATAAGCATTGGCTATTGAATCCGGCTTCACTATTCCCTGGAACAGACTGAGGTTTCTAGCAGCTCTTAGTTTGCAACCAGTGGTGTAGGAATGAACTATGTGCGCTTAGATGTGAACTTCTCATGTTATTGCAGTACAGATAGGGCGTGACGCAGAGGCGGCTGGCATTAAGTATATTCAGTGTCACTTTTAAATTGTTATGACCATACCTTGTAAGATAGACACTTAAATGTATTCAGGGAATTGTTATGACCCTACCTTGTAAGATGGACACAAGTGTCACTTTTATGACCAAACCTTTTAAGATGGGCACTTAAAGTGTAATCAGTGTCACTTTTAAACTGCTGTTGTGGAGATACTGGTAGCCAATGCACTGTAAAAATAGGAGGGTAAATGCCAATCCAAAATTTCGATTGACCTCAGTTTCCCTTACAGGTGGCACTGAATCCAATAATGAATGGCCGACGTACAGTATATAGGGAGAGGCCATATCTCCTCTCTCTTCACTGCACCGAAGATATGCCTGCTCTGCACATACTAGTATACTCACCAATCACCTGCATCTCAGAAGATGAAATCATGCAGGGCATTCCATTTATTGCCCTGCATGCATCATTGTGCCAAATTGATGCGCATCCACATCTCCTGTCCAAAGCGATTGTTTATAATAACCTGTATTCTTAATCTTCGATTGAGTTAATTAGCAGTCGTACAATGTTAATAATTGTAGCTTTAAGATGACGCAAGGTAACATATTTGTGTTTATGAATAAATTGTGCGCGGTAGAAATTAATGATTCGAATGACGTTCATGACGTTCAATCACCTTCATGTACTGATGTGGAGACAACATCCGGTGTGTTCAATAAACTGGTTTCCAACAACCTTCCACTGGTCACAGTTCCAACTTGCTTTATACACCATATTTCTTTCTTAGACATTTACATTCATGCTGATCACCCTTGCTCATGTTCAGGGAGCAGTTCAGGAACTTCTTCATACGCAGACTCTTCAATACCCATCAAAATGCACCTGCCAGAGGAACATATACAAAGCCATAGGCAAAAAAAATCGGAACCTGCGGAAGTAGGTTCCAAATACTGTCGGATAATAAATTTAATCGAGGGGGGGGGGGGAAAGTTACATGCCAGGGCCCGCGGAGCCTGGGGGGTAAGGGGGGCAGCTGCCCCCCCCCCCCCCCCCCCCCCCTCCCAACTTCATTGTCCAATATTGAATTTTTTTTTTATGTATTCAATATCGCGATGGTAGTATGCGATGCAGTACTACTTATATAGTAAATACGCATGCATGCACGCGCGGCGGCTCCACCAATCTGGCGCAGACCAATCTTTTGTTTTTTCATTTTATTTTTAATGATACGCCATTATTGGTGTTTTACGCTTATACTTTGTTGCTTCTTCCCGTTTCATCCCTTGCTCGTTTGAAATCAAATAGATAATCAACTTCATATACATATAATAGACGCCTGATGTGATATTATTTTTAACTCACACAATTTACATACCTCTGGATACAAAACATCTAAGGCAAGGATGTTTGCTCTGTTGCCTCCATAATCCTCATCAATGGCAATACCATACAGATAATGCTCGACTGCGTCCACCTATTTGCATAAACAGAGTACAAATCTAATTTACCCAGGGTGCAATTTAAAACTTACAATGTGACAGTTATCAATAGGCCATTTCCCGCACCTTAGTTCACTTACGTCATAGTTTTTTTGAAAACCTTGTCACATCTTCCATCAATGTAAACATTGAAAAAGATAGAATTCTGACAAATCAACCTCAGATTTTCCTGCGGGAGATAACTCATGACAAATGGTTTTACAAACATATGTGGCTGACCTCATTTTTGTGACATGTCTCAAGTAAAGTGGCAAATGATGTGTTGATCCCTGAATGTGTATCTATAGTTCATCATACCTACAAAAATTCATTAAACCATGTTACCTGTCAACAAATGCCTGAATGGGCTTTATCCAAAGCCTTAATTTCTTTGCTTGTCTTTCATAACTACATATCTCGGGTAGAGGATCAATTGGGCTCACTTCAGGAATCGGTGACTTGAAGCGTGGCAATAAGTCCTTGTATGTACATTGTTCAACTATGTGAAGATGTTACTCTACATGCACTGAAGAACTTAATACCAACCCTGTACTCCTTCACCATTGCATGGTTATGAAAACCCCATTCTTTGTACACTGTATGTATGAAGAGATTATTTATAGTGCATATACTGACCCACTATGTACATGTGTACAGGTGTACCTTGCCTACAGTAGTTTTCACAACAGGCAGGACTTCTGCAGAGCACAGGTATAACATTGACTGTACAGCTTTGGCATTGATGTGGTCTGATGACATTGAACTGTATGGAGACATGAACATATAAATGGGAAACTATTAGGACATTTATTATTACCATTCTAGCAACTTCAATTGATCAAATCATGCACAAGCGCTAGCAGCAGTGCATGCGGTGCTTAGGTTTTATGAACACCAAAGTGACACCCTGCTGGATCTTTGTGGACGCTCTCGAGCAGGCGCATCTTTTCATCCATTTTAATCACTCGGTACCTGCTTTGATCCTCAGCTCGCATAGACGACAACGCTTCAGTCTCATGCTTCTTCCGCCTGTCCGTCTTAAACAGAAGACCGTCATGAGTGGCAAAGTCTTCGCCTTTCTTGCGATATGCCCATTTTGCCTCCTTATCTTTAGATTCTTCTACCCTCCGAGGCCAAGTTCGGTGCTTATCGTCTTTGCTCTCAAGGAAACGAACCATATCGATTCGTTGTATTCTTCACCATCCATCTGACAGGTACTGTGCTTTGTGTGCGGTATACAATAACTGTTCACGTGGTTATGTTTAATATGTGTTTGGGATTGGGGGGGGCCGGGGGGGAACTATTTTAAGGCAGGATAATCTAGCCCAGGAGGATAAATTATTCCGGAATAGACTATCCGAGGGGATGAAATGATAGGGGGATAAACAATTCCGTGACACCGGCATTACATATAAGATGCTTTAGTGAGATGTGATTATAACAAACACTGAGGCACGTGTCTGTCTGGAATGAATAACACGTTTTGACAATGCCCTTGCATTTCAGTTAACAATATAGCCGGAATCCCCTTGTATATTCGCTTGTACATCACCAGTCGGAAAAATTCATTAGAAACCCTCTGCGCTGCTTTATCGCATTTAAACGTTGCCATTGTCGTAGGCAGTTGATGACTAATTACTTCCTAAATTTACAGGATTCACTCAGGGAATGGTATAATTGTATTTACATCTAACTGCAACTAAACGAAAAGGTGCTTGCACTCAGAATTTTAAAAACGGTTTAACCATATGCACAAAGATCAAGTTGCACTGTGGGACCAGGCAAACCCTAAAACCAAAGGACCTTAATTAATGCCACCCAATCATGAAATTACATTCTATATGTATCAGCACCAACAGCCACTTTCTTCGAATGACGTTGTGTTTTAAACATGCAATGAGGTTGTCTAGCTAGTGGCATGTATATGGACCATACTTGATGATATATTGGAAAGCAGAATTGTTGTTTGAAGTCGATGAAAGTATTGAGACTTCAACGTGGAAATATGTAGGCACACAATCTACATTTAGATATTATGCACACCTTTATGGCTACTATCCCTCCGAGCTAGCCGTACCTAACGGAATGTGAGCAAAGCGCAACCTCCGGTGCATTGGTTCAGAACCTGGACGAGAACACGACGTGTGCCATTTCCTTTGACATTAGCGGGAAGTGGATAGTATTGATATAATTTGATGCACTTATAACAAGAAACAGTAACAATTGAGGCCATGCAGTTGGACAGCTTGTGGCCAAGGAAGTTAATAAATTTTCGTTCTTCAGTATTACGTGCCCGGTGACAATCGTTTACATGAGATGTGCACTAATAAAACGACGGATATTGTATTTTTAATCGCGAAAACGATTTGTAGCTCTAAAATATACACGCAAGCGCAAAATTAATGGACAGGTTTATCGTTCCCAGACCATTGCGTAATTTTTGTACATCTAACGCGACATGTTATTCAAATCAATTCGTTAACTGATTTAAAAAGTGCGCGTTTAAGAGTACATTTAAACAATGCAGCTTCGAATGTATAATGGGTGATAAGTGTCTGAAAAACAACAGAATGATTGCCGTCACCATACCACTGGCAAGCAGGAGTTATATGTGTATATAAAACTCCTGAAAAAGCTAGCGCATATTTTTTAAATTAAGTTTTCAAATTAAGTTTTGTCTATTTCATATTACGTTTTGTTCAAAGAGACACCTATGTCCTCTACAACTTCTTTCATACGCACACTGTCCATCTTATATCACTCTGTTCATCTTGAACAGTGAACAGTGTGACTCAGATACACGATGAACAGTGTGATGCAAGATGAACAGTGTGATACAAGATGAACAGTGTGATACAAGATGAACAGTGTGATACAAGGTGAACAGTGTGATGCAAGATGAACAGTGTGATACAAGATGAATTGATACAAGATGAACAGTGTGATACAAGATGTACACTGTGATACAAGGTGAACAGTGTGATGCAAGATGAACAGTGTGATACAAGATGAACAGTGTGATACAAGATGAACAGTGTGATACAAGGTGAACAGTGTGATGCAAGATGAACAGTGTGATACAAGATGATCATGTGATGGAGTTATAGGATCCTGAATTTTTAATTACACGTACATTTTTATTGCCCGCGTGGACTTAGAGAGGCTCCTTCCTGGAAATATGCGCTAGTTCCCTTCTCGCTGCCTCGACCCTAAATAAAATCGTCTTGTATACATGTGGTTTACACCGATTGTAACGTATATGCTGATCGCATCAGATGGTTACGCACTGGTGTATTTGATCTCCATTACAAGTCTCTATATACACTGTATATGCTTCAATGATCATGACTGTCGCGATGCATATCGCGATAAGTGAAACTGAGTCTATGATGTCGTAGCTGATATATAATACATGATATATCGCGGCTGCCCCGTGTGCATTTGCTCGCATATCTTGTGTCAACATGTATATTGACATTTTTGTACATTATCATGTATATTGACATTATTATGACATTGTGCAATACAACTCCGGAAACTGTATCATGACTTTCTTTGAGCCACTTTCTGCATACGATCGATCGCCGTAGTTTGGGTGAGATACAAGTCACTAAAACAACAGTAGCTGATTGGCGTTCACCTGTAACTAAAACGTGTATTTTTATATTCCGTAAATATATAGCCCGTTAAATGTACCGCGCGGAACATAGTGGATAGGTCCACTAGCACGACTTATTTTATGAGTATCAAAAGGACTTAATTCCTTATAATGCTAAATCAATAGGCTAGCACACGTTTGTTCAGATTTGGAACAAGGCCCGATCCTAAAAGTACTTGCACAACGCGTCCGTAGCAATCAGTTTAAATAGATCCCTTAAAAGATCGGACGGCAAGAAATTTTTGCTGTAACTGAAAATTCTCCCCCCAATACACATTAATTGATCCAAACTAAATGAAAAATTACATTGTGTATAAGTACTGATCGATGCATCATGTAGCAAAAAGAAAGAAAAGTAAGCCTCTAATGAAATAGCATATTGGTGATATTGCATCATGGTCCAGACCTTGGAATTCAAGAGTCATTAATATTTAGGAGGTATACACGAACATGTGTACTCATTAAATATGTATGGATACTCGCATTTCACGTAAGGGCATTCACACTGGCAGGTCGCTGGGTTGACGTAGCGTGGAGAATCGCATTTCACGTATGGGCATTCACACTGGCAGGTCGCTGGGTTGACGTAGTGTGGAGAATCGCATTTCACGTAAGGGCATTCACACTGGCAGGTCGCTGGGTTGACGTAGCGTGGAAGATCGCATTTCACGTAAGGGCATTCACACAGGCAGGTCTTTGAGTTGAAGTAGCTTGGCGGATCGCATTTCTTGTGGGGGCATTCACACTTGCAAAAAAGCCAGTTCAGCTTATAAGGATGAGCACATTTCCGAAAAAAGCAAAAGGCACTGCTGGTCGAAACCTGTGATTTTTCAGAAAAGGACGCAGGCTGCTCATATACATAATAACAAACTGTAGAATGATTTTTGTTATATAATTATTTATACATACAGGCGCACGATGCAAGAATGAATAATCGATGTGATATGTATACAGTAACGTTCTCCATGCGATATATATCGATGTGTAGTCGTACAACGTACCAACATTATTAACACTGTACTCATGAGAACAAGTGACGCAGCGGTTGGAGACCTGCGGTTTTGCATCTTCCTGTTGTTTAGTTGTATACTTACGGATGAAGAAAAAAGTACAACGAAACTGTTTATATACACACTTGAAGTTTGTGCTCGGATGTTTCGGCGCCCTGGGGTAATCAAATGACATGGCCCGCCAACAAATCAGGCTAACCATAATTGCGTTATATTAATGTGTTTGGACTTATGGAAGCATCTATGGAATTCTTGTTTTTCGAGTTAACAATTAAAAGCATGCACGTGGTGAGTGGCGAGGGGCAACGACCGAGTTGATCAGCTTATACTCTCACAAAATTACTCAATGCATTTGTTAACCTAGCCTCCACCCATCATTGTCACTTATTTTCGACCCGCCATATTTATCTCCCACCTATTTTTTCAGACCATACAAATCATTGCTGGATATGTAAATACTGTGTATTTAGGTAGGTAGCCAAAGTCTATTAGAACAATGATTCAAATAACTGATCGTTTCGTGGCGCCACAACAACTGAATCAGGCTTGTAACATCAAGGTAATCTTAAATGTCTTGGAATATACACACCCAGTTAAGTGTCTTAGTGATTGACGGTTTGAATGCATTTTTTCAGATTGAATTTTAAATGACATTAGAACAAGGATCTTTTAATGATCCCTGAGCTATACAATTATGAACCTGTGCCAGCATAGCGGTCGTATAGCTTACGCGCCACTATAGAGCATGGAAACCGAATGTAGTACCGCTAGTACGTCATTGGCTTAGAGACAAACGTTTTGGCCTAAGTACTGATGGTTCTATCGTAGGCAGGTAGGGTCCACTTGCTTTTGTATTGCTACATGCCTTGACAGAATTAATGCTTTGAAATACTTTACGCGTAGCAACTCAAACTCATACTCCGGCATTGCTATATTGTGTGGAAACATGACTAAGCCACAGTTGAAACTGCGGCATAAATGCAAACTGAACAAAATGCCTGCAGGTGTGTGATCACATTTTGACCAGGTACGCGCCTACCATTGGCTCTTCACCAGTGTTGCCACGATATGGTCTTTTGCAATATCGTTTTAAATCGCGGTATATCCATGCAGATCAATTATTTGTTAATAGTCACACATACAATTTTCACGCGTTATTGTGGCGGCGAAAAAAGACCCAACACATAAACAGTCCTATCAAGCTGCATGGGAGGAGTAGGGGGGGGGGGGGGGGGGGGGGGGGGGAGTTGCCATCCCTCGAATGCAGGGTTTCTCACGGCATGAGTTTATAAAACCGGAAAAGCAATTATGGAACCTCTTATTAGGAACGGCTTGGTAAATGCACGTAATTTCAGTGGCATAATGCAAAGTGGAGTTCGTGTTGTAATTTTGGCGCTATTCAAGTGGCCCCTCCTCCCCCCATAAATAAAAACTCTACGAAAAAGCGTTCGTGTTAAGGTTACGAGCCATTTATATTTCGATGGGGCCGGTCCGGGCGGAATATTTTACGGTATATGTGATCGCATTACGACACCTGCTGATTTTTCCGTACATTTCCGTCTATCTCCGTCCATTCTTCCGTCTATCTCCGTATATCCCATGCACATATTTGTATCGCGATAAGACCAAAAAAATATCGCGATTTATCGCGGCAGGCTGCTCCTCAGTGCATGTGGTTCATCAGTAACTTCTCCGTTGCATTCCACATGCAGCTCATAAATGCATGCAGATTCTATATTTAGACAATAGCGGAAGTGATTCGTGAAATCTGATTGGTCAATTGCAGGTATACTTGTTTCACCGATTCCAAGGTTGCCTTGTTTTGGATAAAGGGACATGACAAAGAGTGGCGAAAATTTGTGGAAAACCGTGTCAAAGAGATCCGGCAATTAACACCTGTCAATGTGTGGAAACACTGTCCTGGTATAGACAACCCGGCTGACTTACCTTAAAGGGGAGCAGAGCTTTCCATGTTGATTGATGATCCTCTCTGGTTGAATGGGCCGAAATGGTTGTGTGACGTGAATCCTATACAGAAGATTGTGGGTTGCCACCAGAAAACGCAGTGCATGTTGGAGATGAGGAACAAAGGAGCGATTGCAGTTCAAGAGATCACACATTTTGTTATCAACTACTGGCTATGATACTGTGATAAAATGGGAGAACTTTAGCAGTCTTAACCGATTAATCAGGACTACAGCCTATGTGAGGAAGTTTATCGAGAGAGTCAAGGCCAATGTGAAGGGAACCACTGAGCATGTGGGTCCAGAATTGAGTGTGACAGATCTTGCTGCCTCTGAGCTGTATTGGATAATGATATCCCAAAGGATGTTAGTTCAATATGACCGGTTCAGTGATTGGAAGACTCAGTTTGGTCTATACCTTGACGAATCAGGAGTGTGGAGGTGTAAGGGCAGATTATGTAATGCAGATCTTCCTGTGATGACTAAGTTTCCAACGATTCTACCCAATGGTCATCACTTCACAACTCTTGTAGTGATGGACTGTCACAGGTGTGTCATGCACGGTCGTGTAAAGGAAACACTTACTGAACTTCGAACGAAATTCGGGATTGTCAGAGGACGAAGTCATCTAAGAAGGTTTTTTGCGCAGCTGCAATACATGTATCAGGCTTGATGGACGAGAGTACAATGTACCAGGGTCCCCTCCGTTACCACACTTCCGGGTTCATGAGTCATTTCCTTTCACCTACGTTGGAGTTGACTACGCTGGACCTCTGTATATCAAGGGTCTACAACCCAAGGCATGGATCGTAATGTTTACATGTTGTGCTACAAAAGCACTTCACCTAGATCTGGTTCTGGATATGTCAACAGAGACGTTTATCCGGTGTTTTAGGCGGTTTGCAGCCAGGAGAGGTATACCTCGGAAGATTGTGTCTGACAATAGTAAAACATTCAAATCCGCCTGCAAGGAGTCTAAAGGAATTCAAGATGGTGACACAGGAGGCTTCTTTACCAATTGAAGGATTGAATGGTGTTTCAATTTTGAGAAAGCGCCTTGGTGGGGTGGCTTTTTTGAAAGGCTAGCACGATCAGTGAAGAGGTCTCTTAAGAAGGTCATTGGGCACTCAAGACTATCCTATGACGATCTGTCGACACTGATTGTTGAAATTGAGGGAACCCTCAATTCAAGACCCCTTACCTTCATGGCAGCTGATGACATAGAAGAACCACTAACACCTTGCAACTGCTCACCGGACATCGTGTGCTTGGATTGCTCGATTCATCCATACCTGAAGTGGACCCTGATTTTATGGCTTCTACTAATCGTGCCCATGTTACTAGTTGGATGATCCATCTGAACCTCCTTTTGCAACACTTTTGGAAGCGTTGGAGCTGTAAGTACCTTACTGAGCTGACGGATGCTCATCGATACAGTACTAGTCCTCAAAGTAGCAACAAGGAGATCACAATTGGTCACATTGTGCTGGTACACAACGAGAAGCACCCTAGGGCTTTATGGAAGCTTGGGAGGGTAGTCAACCTCATCAAGGGGCAGGATGGGAAAATCAGAGGTGCAGGCATTCGAGTTCACTCAAACACATCATCAAGGATTCTGAAGAGACCTTCTCAGATGCTATACCCACTTGAGATTGATTGTGAAGACGTAATTGCAGAAGATGGGGGAGTGACTGTACCAGAGGTACCCGCTGACAAGGAAGCATCTGTGGAATGACCCAAACGAATTGCTGCAGTGAAGGCCAGACTTAGGATGCGTGAGTGGGCTAAAGACTCGACCGAGTCTGATCCGATTGACTAGTTATTCAATTGTCAATGGGGGAGTGTTGGATTATTATTGTTTAGTTACGTAATATAATGTAGTTGTGTGATATAATTGCTGAATTGCACTTAATTAATTAAGAACTAGAAGTGTTGTTAGCTCGAGTTTTTCCCTTTCATATATCCGCGGCAAGTGCTGTTCGTACAAACTGTGTGATACAGTGTGATACAAGGTGAACAGTGAGATACAAGATGAACAGTGTGATACAAGGTGAACAGTGTGATACAAGATGAACAGTGTGATAAAAGATGAACAGTGTGATACAAGATGAACAGTGTGACACAAGATGTACACTGTGATTCAAGATGAACAGTGTGATACAAGATGAACAGTGTGATGGAATTATAGGATCCTGACTTTTTAATTACGCGTACATTTTTATTGCACGCGTGGACTTTTGAGGCTCCTTCCTGGAAATGTGCACTAGTTCCCTTCTCGCTGCCTCGACCCCAATTAAAATTGTTTTGTATACATGTGGTTTACACCGATTGTAACGTATATGCTAATCGTATCAGATGGTTACGCACTGGTGTATTTGATCTTCACTACAAGTCTCTATGTACACTGTATATACTTGTATGGTCATGACTGTCGCGCTGCATATCGCGATAAGTAAAACTGAGTCTATGATACCGTAGCTGATATACAATACATGCATATATCGCGGCTGCCCCGTGTGCATTTGCTCGTATATCTTGTGTCAACATGGATTTTTATGCCCCGTTCCATTCATACACGAATATGTATTGACATTATTATGACATTGTACAATACAACTCCGGAAACTGTTTCATGATTTTCTTTGAGCCACTTTCTACATAAGATCGATCGCCTTAGTTTGGGTGAGATACTAGTCACAGTAGCTAATTGGCGTTCAAGTGTAACTAAAACGTGTACTTTTAAATTCCGTAAATATATAGCCCGTTAAATGTACCGCGCAGAACGTAGTGGATAGGTCCACTAGCACGACTTATTTTATGAGTATCAATAGGACTTAATTCCTTGTAATGCTAAATCTATAGGCTTACACGTTTGTTCAGATTTGAAACGAGGCCCGATCCTAAAGCACTTGCACTACGCGTCCGTAGCAATCAGTTTAAATAGATCCCTTAAAAGGCCGGACGGCAAAAACTTTTTTGCTGTACTGACATTTTACCCCCAATACGCATTAATTACTAAATGGATAATTGCATTGTGTATAAGTACTGATCGATGCATCATGTGGCAAAAAGAAAGAAAAGCAAACCTCTAATGAAATAGCATATTGCATCATTGTCCAGACATTGGAATTCAAGAGTCATTAATATTTAGGAGGTATACACGAACATGTGTACTCATTAAATATGTATGGATACTCGCATTTCACATAAGGGCATTCACACTGACAGGTTGCTGGGTTGACGTAGCGTGGAGAATCGCATTTCACGTAAGGGCATTCACACTGGCAGGTCGCTGGGTTGACGTAGTGTGGAGAATCGCATTTCACGTAAGGGCATTCACACTGGCAGGTCGCTGGGTTGACGTAGCGTGGAGGATCGCATTTCACGTAAGGGCATTCACACTGGCAGGTCTTTGAGTTGAAGTAGCTTGGCGGATCGCATTTCTTGTGGGGGCATTCACACTTGCAAAAAAGCCAGTTCAGCTTATAAGGAGGGGTACATTTTGGCGGAAAAAAGCAAAAGGCACTGGTGGTCGAAACCTGTGATTTTTCAGAAAAGGACGCAGGCTGCTCATATACATAAAAACAAACTGTAGAATGATGTTTGTTATAAAATTATTTATACATACAGGTGCACGATGCACAAATGAATAATCGATGTGATATGTATACAGTAACGTTCTCCATGCGATATATATCGATGTATAGTCGTAACGTACCAACATTATTAACACTGTACTCATGAGAACAAGTGACGCAGCGGTTGGAGACCTGCGGTGTTGCATCTTCCTGTTGTTTAGTTGTATACTTACGGATGAAGAAAAAAGTACAACGAAACTGTTTATATACACACTTGAAGTTTGTGCTCGGATGTTATGGCCGAGACATCGGCGCCCTGGGTTAATCAAATGGCTTGGCCCGCCAACAAATCAGGCTAACCATAATTGCGTTATATTAATGTGTTTGGACTTATGGAAGCATATATGGAATCCTTGTTTTTCGAGTTAACAATTAAAAGCATGCACGTGGTGAGTGGCGAGGGGCTACGACCGAGTTGATCAGCTTATGCTCTCAAAAAATTACTCAATGCAATTGTTAACCTAGACTCCACCCATCATTGTCGACCCGCCATATTTATCTCCCACCTATTTTTTCAGACCATACAAATCATAGCTGGACATGTAAATACTGTGTATGTATGTAGGTAGCCAAAGTCTATTAGAACAATGATTCAAATAACTGATCGTTTCATGGCGCCACAACAACTGAATCAGGCTTGCAACATCTTAAACGTCTTGGAGTATACACACCCATTTAAGTGTTCATGTGTTAGTGATTGATGTACCGCAACATCAAGGTAATCTAAAATATCTTGGATTATACACACCCAGTTAATTGTGTTAGTGATTGACGGTTTGAATGCATTTTTTCAGATTGAATTTTAAATGACATTAGAAAAAGGGTCTTTTAATGATCCCTGAGCTATACAATTACGAACCTGTGCCAACATAGCGGTCGTATAGCTTACGCCACTAGAGCATGGAAGCCGCATGTAGTACGTCATTGGCTTAGAGACAAACGTTTTTGGCCTAAGTACTGATGGTTCTATCGTAGGTAGGTAGGGTCCACTTGCTTTCATGTCTTGACAGAATTATTGCTTTGAAATACTTTACGCGTAGCAACTCAAACTCATACTCCGGCATAGCTATATTCTGGGAACCATGACTAAGCCATGCACAGATGAAACTGCGGCATAAATGCAAACTGAACAAAATGCCTGCAGGTGTGTGATCACATTTTGGCCAGGTACGCGCCTACCATTAGCTCTTCACCAGGTTGCCAAGTCGACGATATGGTCTTTTGCTAATATCGTTTATATCGGGGTACAATTATTTGTTAATAGTCACACGTACAATTTTCATGCGTTATTGTGGCGGCGACAAAGAACCAACACATAAACAGTCCTTTCAAGCTGCATGGGAGGAGGGAAGGGGGGGGGGAGGGGTTGCCATCCCTCGAATGCTCCTTCAAAAGAGTTTCTCACGGCATGAGTTTATAAAAACGGAAAAGAAATAATGGAGCCACTTATTAGGAACGGCTGGGTAAATGCACGTATTTTCATTGGCATAATGCAAAGTGGAGTTCGTGCTGTAATTTTGGCGCTATACAAGTGGCCCCCATCCTCCCCCCAGAAGAATCTCTACGAAAAAGCGTTCGTGTTAAGGTTATAACCATTTATGTTTCGATGGAGCCGGGCAGGGCGGAAAATTTTACGCTATATGTGATCGCATTACGACAGCGTGTTGCACCTGCTGAATTTTTCCCTGTACATTTCCGTCTCTCTCCGTCCATTCTTTCGTCTATCTCCGTAGATCCCATGCACATTTTGTATCGCGATAAGACCAAAAAATATCGCGATTTATCGCGGCAGGCCTCAGTTCATGTGGTTCATCAGTAACTTCTCCGTTAGTGACCTGCACTCCACAGCGATACTAAATATAAATGCATGCAGATTCTATGTATAGAATGTTACAGTCGTGTATTTGCAAAATGACCGCGGATGAATATCTGCTCGTTGTCCTTTGTAAGTTTAAGCTCTAACTGAGAGCAAAAAAAGTAAGGAATCGCCGATGCGGTGGCTTGGGATCGACATACTATATAGTGCATCTTCGGCGGCAAAAACACTTCATTTCTATATATTAGGGACTGCGATCTCAGTCCCTCAGCTCATAATGGAATGGTTATTGATTTCGAACCATTGTGTCCACATTTGTTACACATTCATATTGGTACAGCAAGACTCTGCGTACACGCATGACTGTATTTGAAACACAGCACGAGCAAAGTCGTGATGCTACATAAATATTTCCCTTGCAGAACAAAGGTATTGAAGTGTGTCCACATTTGTTACATATAAACAGAAAGAGAGTCTGCGTACATGTTTGTATATTTAAAACGGCTCCATACAATAGGATGAGATAATGAGATAATGTCACCATTGTTGAGCTATAATCTGGTACGTTTAGGCCATTGTTCTAATTATTCCTTTCTACGCTCGCCGTAAGATATAACATCTCGATCACGCGCTAAAGCTGCCCGAGTATAACCATTATAAAAAAGTTTATCCGCGGCGGGGTGTTTACTGTTTAGGGCCGGGGTGGACCTTGTCATGCGAGCGAGGGGCATCAGCTGGTGGGTGCATGGTCTTGGCGTCCCAACATGAAGGGGACTTGGTGGAGCTAGCAGGGTGTCCACTGGTGGAGATACGCAGCTTGCTGAGCTTTTTCGGACCATCAAGAAAAGGATTGCATATAATGCCCAATGGATGAGAACATCATACCCTAACTCATCAAGAAAGCACGTGGCGATGGCATCATATATCAGTTTGCATGTTGCAACAGCAAAGTAGCATTTGCCAGGCACTCAGTAAACAATGGATCTCTGGGGATACAGCCGCTGCAGAAGATAGAAAAGAATATGAAGGCTGAGATCAGCAAAGGCTGTTTGCACAAACCCTATAAATATGTTTGTGGGGGTAGGTATTGAAACAGTTACATTTGATTCCCTCTATGTCAACCTAAGGAGGTTGTGTCACACATGTGAATGGCCATGTTACTAAACCCCCACCAGAGCTTTCAATATATTTATCTATCTCATATTTTGTATTCTGGGCCTGCTGGAATTCTGTGTGTATCCATTGGTTTATACAAGACTGCAATGAATGCATGGGAGTCTATCTTTCTAGCAATGCTGTTAGACAAGCAATAGAGATCTTATAGCGAAAAATCCCGTGGATTCGATGCTGAGATGAAATACATGGGTTTGAAAATTGTAGTTACCATTCAGTGTAAGGGACATAAAGATCTATAATTGCTTATCAAGCCAGCCCTTGTCCCAAACCGTCCCACCCGTGCATAATGGGAGCAGCAGCCGCAACATGCACGATGCCTTTAAATCTTGCTTTACAGTGAAACTGAAATGGTACAATTACATTGCTCACACCCACAGATTCCTCTTGCATGTGCATACTTGAAGGATGAAAATTAGACGTTTTGCTGGATCTTCACAAGAATGTCCCACCAATCAGAGGCCTATAGCAATGATACTGCTGGGCGCAGAAACTGCATGGGAGTTGAGGAGATCAACACATACCACTTCCACCCTATACTCCTTGGTGGTGACTATCTCCACAAACCTTAAGATTGATAAATCTGTTGGTTATTCGCAGCCATCATCACAGCCACAAAAAAACCTGCTGCTGCACATAAGATACCATCATTGCGCACGGCACATTATTGTATACCGGTCCTCAATACTGGACCTTCCTTCATCATGTTCCTGCGTGCGCTTTGGCAGCCATGGAATACTCTCGCAACAGTGAGTTCATTACTAGCTACACAAGGCCTCGTCTGACATGATGGTGGCCCACTAAGTACATGTAACTTGGTCAATAGAAGAAAGTTTGGTAAAAATGTCACCAAATTAATAAGATATGAACGCTTGTGAGGAATTCTTTGAAATCATTGTCACTTCACATGTCATTGCAAGTGCTAAACGCTCGAGACAGTGAGCGTCACGTGTCCGCGACGTCATTTCATGCAAAGCCGCACCAACCATGGACGCATCAAAGTGGCAATACCTGTGTGAGGCAGCTGAAGAACCCGATCGAATTGGTATCTTTAGTGAGGCAGTAAAGGGCCAGTATCATTATTTGGTGCCGGTAGAATCTACTAAACTCTTTCCACGTGCGGATTGGGAGGAGTACAAACAAAAGTACAGCAGATTTGAAATACATAGAACAGCTCAATCCATCTACCCACAGTGTACACAAGTCAACCTCCATGTATGGGCATCAAAAACGTTTGGGGGGGGGGGGGGGGGGGGGGATTAATAGTACCTGTGTGTGTTTGTGTTTGTGTGTGTGTGTGTGTGTGTGTGTGTGTGTGTGTGTGTGTGTGTGTGTGTGTGTGTGTGTGTGTGTGTGTGTGTGTGTGTGTGTGTGTGTGAAGAGGGGAAGAGGATGAGCAGAGCATCACGCACATATTTATGCCATCCATCCTGTACAGCAATAGGTTAAAAGAGGCTGGCAGACCTACGTTTAATTATTCATGGCTCATGCAGCATTCATCTAAAAAGAGAGGGTGTGTTTTCACATGGATTACGGTTAACCATATACTAATATCGAGTAAGAATTATATCTACATGTAGGCCTGCATGTAAATCGCTCTTCACTGTCACGATATATGTATACATGGACTGTAAAATTAGCTCCCGAAAATTTCTGTAGCAGGGCATGCCTATTAAATGATGAATAGAAACCTTTTAAACCTATTACATATGGATTGAATTAGACTGAATTTAGACACAATGACATTCAAGCCTATTGTTCTCCGCCCGACCCCGATCCCGCCCCCACCCCCCAACTCTTCCACACTCCACTACACAACCAAAAATTTAAACATTGTTACAGGATGTAAGCACCGAACGGTATTGGCACGGTCCTGTTTTCGGGACCGTGCCAATACCGTTCGGTGCTTACATCCTGTAACAATGTTTAAATTTTTGGTTGTGTAGTTATCACGCTGCAAACTATAGTTATCACGCTGTATGCACACTTCTTCTCTCTCTCTCTCTCTTTCTCTCTCTCTCTCTCTCTCTCTCTCTCTCTCTCTCTCACACACACACACACATACACACACACACACACACGCACGGATGGATGTGGAAAAAAAACATGCAAACCGCACAAACTGCACCACGGACATACGGGCCTGCCAACGTTATGAAACCTAGGATCCGCGGGGGACATAATGCCACTGGTTCTGACGAATGCATCCGGGCTTGTGAAGCACGAACATTAAACAACAGCTTACAAAGGCAGTGTTCGAACGCACAGCATTCAAGCTAACACCCTAACAGTGGCGTAGGAAAAGGAGGGGGGGATGGGGGGGGGGGGGGGGGCCGGGCAGGAGGGGCCATGCCCCCCCACTTTTACACCAGCGATACTACAGATAAATGCGTAAATTGTAATGAATTGCACTGATTCTAGTGTAGTTTTGTAACGTCGTTAGATGCAAATAGCGTTGGCTTCTAAGGCACAGCCCCAGACCCCAATGCGGAAGCTTACAGTACTCTCCTAGCTAGCTGGGGGAGGGGCACCGCTCTCCCGCCATAGTGACCATCGAACTTTGCCCCCCCCCCCCCCCCCCCCCCCCCCCCACTTTTAAACTCCTTCCTATGCCGCTGCCCTACCAGAGTGAAAGCAAAATATCAGCGGTCTGGGACGAGAGACAAGGGGTGTGGATGGATGGCACGTGCTCTGGTTTAGTTATTATTTTGTTGTCCCTCCTGAGTCACGTGACGCACGTATCCATGGTATCGGCATATTGACGCGAAAAATTTGCAAGATGACCCAATTAAAAAAAAAATTACAGGAACGAAAACTAGAGATCCAGAAATTACTACACAAGCTCAAATAAATACTAGGTTGTTGTGAGGATGGTGTTCAATAGTCACATTTTGGATATCTAGTAAAGCCTAAGAATTACTGGATGTTGAATACAATAATTAGGTTGTAAAATTGTCATTTTCTATAGAGCTCTATGGGAAGTACTATTTTGCCTCCAGGAACTAAAACTTTCAATACAAAGGGGGTAATTTATAAATTGCTAAATAATTGTGCTCCATACTAGTTATTATAGAGCATGTCACATTTTTAGTACACCCCTAAGTCCCTTAGAAAATATCAAGTACTAATACTTTCCATACATATTCTTAATAAATGTTCTTGTATATGTAATGAAAACAAATTAATGAACATTCAAACAAAAATCATATTTTATCTTACTCTAACTTTCTCAAGAGAATTCACCCAATGGAATATCAAAAAATGCAAATTTGAAACTTTTGTAACTTTGGTGACCGACCACTCATTTCTGGATATGTGCATCATCGGAAGTTTCGCTAGAAACTTCCATATGGGATTTGACCCCGACTATAAATCTCATAAACGATCATTAGAAGTCAAAAATGAGCATTTTCGTCTTTTTTTATGTCACAGAACCGCGCGGTTGTAGAGAACTAAAGGGTACTGTCCGTCCTCGTACCCAGTCCCGGAACATGCCTCCTTCTTCTTCTTGGCAACGCATAACTCGGGATAGGAACACTTTTAAACAATAAAAATTTCACCAATAGCTTCAGAATAGGCTGGATGAGCCGCTTTCTAGTCAATGTCATATTTAGGTAAACAATCGACTATACGGTCTATGTAAGACGCATAATTAGATACCTTGTAAAACGTGATATAATGTTCGTATAAATAGCGAACAATAGAGTAAACGCTTTGGTGCTTCAATCGTCGTTTCGTGTAACCTCTTTTGTTATTGAAATTATTTTTCTCAAAATGCCTCAAAGAAACGAGCAAAACGACAGTAATACATAATATTTACAGTGATTTCAGTGATTTGGTATGAACAAAAATAAAAGAAACAAGTAACTGAAAACATTCTCTACGAGAAAGTTGGAGGTATATAGGATTTGAGGGCAATTGGTGGTGTAAAAAGCAAGGAAACAATTTCTTATCAGAAGGGAAATATAATTGTCCTATATTTAGCACATTTCTAGGGCATGTGTGCTAAATATAGGACTATTACATTTCCCCTTCTGATAAGACCTTGTTTCCTTGCTTTTTACACCACCAATTGCCTTCAAATCCTAAAAAACCACCAACTTTCTCGTAGAAAATGTTTTTAGTTCCTTGTTTAGAAATCAGTTGTGTAATGCAGAGCTATAGCTTTCCACAAACACTGATTGCAAAATGATTATTAATCAATCTACCAGCTCAGATTGTTCCGTTATTGTCAACATGAACAAACTTTCCCACATTAGGTCGAGTAATCGCACCTCGCTGGTCTTGAGCTTCCCTTCTAGCTCGGGGCGGGAAGCTGTAATGTAGTCTACACGTCTATATCAGTAGCTCAGTGATTAATTCCAATGCCTTATCACTATAACTGCTGTAAATAATATCGGTAATCCCCTTACCACATGGGTAATCCAGAGGTGTGTCGCTATGCTCACAGCTTTGCTCTGTGTATGAATTTTATAGAGCTGATGATCGGTGGTGTGGGAACCTCCTTTTATAAAACAAAAACTCAATCATTATATAAATGGCATGCATAAATACAAAAATGTTCACACATACAAAAAAAAAATCCAACCCCACACGCTAACAGGTGTGGATTCGCCAGAAGCTGGTACGACCCGCGTTACTGCTTCAATACAATTGATTGCTGTAATACGATTCCTTAAGAAGTAGCTACAGGCATCAACGTGATAGTATCCACTGCTGATAAATTACATGGACCCGCCACTTGCCCGCTACTGTCAAAGGAAATGGCACACGTTGTGTTCTCGTCCACTTTCTGAACCAGTGCCTTGGAGGTTGTGCTTTGTTCCCATTCCGTTAAGTACGGCTCGGAGGGATAGTCCACCACAAGAACGTATTCATGAACGACAGTTTGGTTAGCTGTTATGTTCATTGGTAGCGAGGTAGTATTGTTGTCGACATCAGCAATAGAATGGTTTAGTTCTTTCAACATTAGAAACATTCCTGGCTTGCTTTTAAGTTCGAATTGTACTCTATTATTGTTTGAGTACTTGACGAATACTGCAGACGACTTTGGGCTTCCATTGGCTGCGATGGTTCCGCTGTTGTCGACATTTACACACTTTCCCGCCAGATAGCTGCACAATCTGTATTCATTTGTGGTAGGAGCGGAGCGGGCAACGTTAGCCATCATAGTGATAGCGAGGAGGAGTATTAAGTTTAGTGCCATTAGCTTTTTCACTACTTATCAGTACTGATGATGACTCCCATCCGCCGTAAGAGGCGTTTATATATACGCCACCAATCACAAATGACGCGTTGGATCATTAGAGAGCTGTCGCGAAACAGTACAATTAAGGAATGATATTCATTCGATAAGTTTGTTATTGTGTTTTGGCTAGACTAGGAAATCAACTGCCTATCCTAACAAGGGTTAGTAATTACGTATTTCACATGGATTCCTAATAGCCATTTATTAGTTGCGCGCAGCCCACCAAGACATACATTACATCATAGCATGAGCACGGGATTTTGAGAGATACTTTCGTGCAAACAAAAGCTTTGAACAATCAGATTCATTTATATAATAGTTATTTACCTTTTTTGCATGACTTAATTGTCTAAGATGACAAACAGCAAACACAGTGTCTTATACGTATAATGACATTTTTATTATCCCGTAGACGTCTTATTGCTGGCCACACAGTTACTTGTAGTACGGGGTGTATTGAGCTACATGCCATGAGAAGTTTGCTCGGAACGTGCATGTGTTGGGACTAAAATCTTTAAGGTGGCGCGGGGGTCATAAAAATTGAGGTATAGGCCCCCGGGGTGGATGAGCACTCCCTGTGTCTAAAGGATGCAACGATTAGGAATCATATGCCGCCTTAAATCCCTTGTTGTGACGTACTATGCAATAACTCAACAAACCATGAATTCGTGGGCAATAATAATCCTTAGGTAAACTCACAAATATACACACATGCTATGAAGAAGAGGAGGCCGATCAAAACCAGCAGGGCTCAGGAATTGTGCCGCGCGACAAGATCATGCTGATTGGAGCGGGTGGCCAGGTGTATAGCGATTACAATTCGAGAAAATCTTTCATGCACTTGATCCCCCGACGTCCATAACGCGTGGGACAAAGTTAACCATCGCGTGACAACCTTGAGTTGCTTTCCCACTACTGCGACCTATACTTCTGAAATAAAAAAACAAACAAATATTTTAGGGGGTGCATAACTTTGATGTCGTGACAGTGACCAGTTATAGGTATCAGAATGTCAGTGGGGGGCGACCTGTTTTTGTCTGGACCAATACCACACCGGAGGACCCTTGCTCTCATAAGGAGAGGCAAAGGCGTATCATGGTAGTGGTAGTCGGCAAATTACCTTGGTATTATGCATGATGGGGGGCTTTATAATTTCGTCCATTCCCATAACAATTTCAGGTGCTGGTAAGTTATTTGAAGCTTCAGCTGCAGTTCGAAAGAACTAAAGCATTCGTCCATCTTAATTGTCTTCATTTCAAGGCGCCTTTCATCAGACGCTAAAAAATACTATCATGAAGCTTTTCGTCTAATGAGATCTATATCAGGTGCGTCAATAAAATACATACACAAACTTGGAAACACCACCGGGTGCACGTGGCCACAACAATATGTCATCAACCCATTCAGCGTTTGGAAACTGATAAGGGTCGATGGTTGCGAGAGTTGACATGTTTGACTCACTCACCCTCCCACAGAAGCATTGTAGCTTCTTCACATAGCGATCTGAATCGGGTCCTTGCAACGTAGAAGTGTAGTTTTCAGTCATGGATCGAAAGTTGTAGAGAAAAGTCGGCCGTTTCCTTCAAATTCCTTGTGAGTATAGCCACGTGATATGAAGAGGCCTCGAGGAGAACCGTGCTGCTAAAAGGCGGCGATATGAAGAGGACCTCGAGGAGAACCATGCTGCTAAAAGGTGGCGATATGAAGAGGACCTCGAGGGAAACCGCGCTGCTAACCGGCAGAAATACGAGGACAATTCAGCTGCCATTAAAGCATCTAAAAGGAGTCGGTATTGGAATGACCCCGCTGTCCGATTGCTAAATGTGGATGGGATGCACTGCTTGGCTTGTGTTTAGTTTGCGAGGGATGGGGTAGGCACAGGGGTTTAGGAAGGGTTAGCTTTTGATGCGGTTTTGGTGAAGTACATTCTACTCATTGGCCATTACAAATTGGAGTCTTCCCCGCTCACGTGCATCAAAATACAATGCAGGTGTTGTTGTAAATACTAATTAATGATAGCAATTAAAACAAATAAGTGTTGTTCCTTTGATGGGGCATGGTGGTGGCTTTGGATCGCGTAGTTCTTTTTACTTTCGTACCCACAAAATTGCCTGAGCTCCTCTTGTTACAATCTCGCAACCATGTACTGAATAGAACAATTACATAATACAAGTAATAAATAGAAGTCATGGACGAGAAACTAAAGTTTGGAATGACATTATGTATTTCGATGACAGTGAGCAAAACAGGAAGTGGATAAACTAGTAGTACCTTGTGAAGATGGAAGCGATTTTTCAAAATGGACGGCATAGGTTTAAAAGTTGTTTGATGCATCAGCTCAATATTTCACTCGGGAGCAGGCAACAAATATTAACGCTTGGTATAATAGACCGTGGAATATGATCTATGGTGACTTACTATAAAAATAAATTAAAAACATGTCAAGTGTGCTGTATTTCTCAAACTGGAAATAAACTGGTGGGATTTTGTATACAACATGCAGCCCCGGACTTGTCTATGGGCAAGATTTTGGACGTCGAGATACCGCAGACGGCAAATTAATTATTGACTTCTCATATGTGGAATGCAATTATTTCTTTTTGTTTTTAAATATGTAATTGTAATGTTGTTGGGGTAGTTAGCATAAGGGTCTTGGTCTTATACATGGCATTTACTCGTTTATGTTGTTCATTCTGGCAATGATATAACCTACAAAATTAGCGACAGACATCATTTTATTGTACGAGTTGCTTTATATTGGTCGATATATATATATATATATGCTACAATCAATAACGATAACTTACGTGAAACTAGGTATGATGTTCCGTGATATATATTTTCTTCTATCTATTATACAAGGACTTTGTTTAGAGATCCTCGCCAATGATCCTGTCTCTCCCTCATTGTTAATCTAAGTGTCTGTGGTGCGTGCCAAACATGTGATTGATATGGATCATGCCCTCTCATGTCGCATTTTAACCATACTATAGCCGCCACCTGGTCTTCTGCTGTGAAGAATGTGCGGAGGATGCAGATGCAGATGCATGTCGAGCACAAGTTTTACTGAGAAAGTCATTTGGTTGGGAAGTCAAAATCTTATGTTAACTATATATCGTATCTTTGCCGCCAAATGGGGGAAACCTCATGGAGAAATCACTGTTTGGTTGAGAATATGGGTGGTAATTATAATTGATCTTACCATTAACAGCTTATCAGTCACGCTTTGATCACAGCACTGTCGGAATTATGGCCCGGGAATTCCAACATTCTTTAGTGATCCAAAATGAAAGGGTATGATCGCAGATATAACTCATAAAGTTGCATTTAATCCCGCCATATAGCTCCACTGGATGTATCGGATTTGTATAAAAGAAAAGTCAATTAATATCTAGAGGTGCCATCAGTTACATATGCTTGAACGCAGCGGAAAATTGTAGGCAGAAACAGGTATTCATTTGACATATATAAATACGTGGGGAGGGGGGCGTGCTTTTATTGAAACTTCAAAACTTGTCTAATACATTGCTGAGATATTCAAGCAATGCATACGAAGCCACGATGAAGCAAAACGAAGCCATCAGACCGTGCGTCCAAAACAGTGTCAAAAATAAATTCGGAGAAGGGCATCTACGGTAAAATACAACAGTTTGACATAAATACAACACAGTCCTTTCAAATCTAGACAGCTTTATTTTTTGGATAATTGGATTGGTGATATTTGTACTCACAGCGCGGCGAATATGTCTGCAGCACCAAAATCGGTTACAATGCATGGTGTGGAAGGAAGTATCCGTTGCAGACAAAAGATTAGTGAAGATCAGATTTATGGGACATGCAATTGGTATGATAAAAGTATAACCCCTGAAGGGGAATTTTGCTAAACAACGTATGATTGCAATTAAAGATCAGTTAAGAAGCTAGTCGCACATGTAACATCTCAAGTAACAAAGACTTGGATCGTGAGTCAGGGCAGGGAAATTGAACGTGCCTTATCTCGTGGAATGAGACAATTGCAACAATATTTTATAAGCTCCTGGAAAGACCGGTAGCCAAACCATACACCGCCTGTCCTTTTCTATCCCATGTATGGTAGCTCTCCTATAACTATGGTCTTTTTTTTTTTTTTGTCACGATTACATGTTCTGCACACGATAATTGGCTTAGCATGATGTAGCTAAATCTGTAATGTTACGTGCATCCGCTCTCAACTCACATGCAACGTTCGCTTAAAATAGCCGAAAGTATTGCCATACAATCCAGTATAGAGCCAATTGGCGTGTTGTTGTGTTGAATGAAGACACAGGATTTGGATTTCCAGTGTTACTAACTAAAACGGGCACAGCGTGATTGAATGTGTCACGCATATCAAACAATGCAGACGTTTATTCTTCATATGCAGAGTCAGCATAACTTTGCATACTATATGCTGTCACGCAGTGCCGGGGTGACCAAAATACATCCTGTTGCCCAATATAACACTCAGAGGCAACCTTATATATATTCATGGTAGCGGCAACGCCTCCGAATGTTCCTAAATTGTACACGCGTTCATGCATGCCACGCTCTCATGTAACTAGGCGGTGCCAATGAAATTATCTCATGACGCATCAAACAATTTAAAATAGGGAAGTTTAAATTCCTCCTCCACCACACCCACCACCCCCCCCCCCCCCCATCTCCACATCGATTGTATATGATGTTTACTAGTATGCACTTCTTTATGTCTGTCAAAATATAACTCCATATCCAAAGCATTTCTGAGGTCGCATGCAACTATACTCAGTTTATTCAGACAGCTAGGTGAAAGAATTAATGCTTATTATACATATCAACGAAAGCACAAACACGTCCTTGTGGCTAGATCAGAACTAAATTTGCGAATATTAAATTAGTGGTAATACGAGGAATACAATGAGAGCGCATTCTCTAAATCAGTTGGATAAAATAAGGGACGGATGGACGGGGAGGGGGGAAGGGGGGGGGGGGGGGGTGATCAAAGGTGCATTAAGGACACGTAAGTGCAATTCGATAGCACAGGCCACCGGTGCATGCGCGGTAACACTATGTATTCGTCACTCCACATGGGGCCTAATTTCAATGTCCTCTCTGCCCCACCCTTTAGATCCCCACACCCTTTCCCCCTCCCTGCCATATGTCATGCATGCAAGCAGGAAATAGGCTAGTGCGCTTATATTGGAAAAGCATATTTTCGATGCGGCTCACTCTAAAGATAAGAATTGATGTCTGCATAGTATCGCTAACTCTCCTTACCATATGGGTAATCCAGATGTGTGTCCGCTGTGCTCGCAGCTTACCAGCGAGGTGGGATTACTCGGTCTGGTGTGGGAAGGTTTGTCCGTGTCGACAACAAGGGAACAATTATATCACGCCTATCGGAAACCAAAAGCCGTCGCCAAGGAATGCGACAGCTAACCAAATTCGCAACTGATGAATACACTCTTGTGGTGGACTGACCCTCGAAACCTTTCCCGACGGAATGGGAGAAAAGGGTGCACTGGTTCAGAAGGTGGATGAGAGTACAAATTGTTTTGTCGCCTTTGGAATGTCGCTAGCCCATGCAGTTATCAGCTAGCTACTGATCTTTAAGATTTCGTTACGCTTAATTACTGGTCTCCTAGATAAACTAATAAGCACATTATAGCTAGAACTTACAAAAAACGGAATCCCCCCCCCCCCACCTGCATTCAGCCTCTGACGTGACCATGCGATCTTTATACTAATGCAGGCATAGTATTTTGGCGGAGTTGGTATATACCAAGAATGCATACATGACATTGTCGTTGCCTATAAACACAAGCTTGCATGCAGGTATAATATCAATGCATGTGCCATGCACATGCACATGCACTAGTTCATCTATGTATTTATGATTGTACAAATTATCGGGCCACCGTAAAGCTGCACTTTGTTCAAATTACGCGCACCCGCCTTTGTGAAAGACACATCAGTCCAAGTGCGTTAGCCTATGGATGATCACGTGAAGATCTTAACGTTTAACTCAGCTCAAAAGTATTCACTGTTAGTTAATATTAAAATGGCTGTATTATACATATATGCCATGTATGAAATGTTCCGATATATACGTAGCATTCACTGTATATACTCTAGCGAGGAGGAATATTAATTTTAGTGCCATAAGCTTTTCCATTGGTTATCCGACATCCGTATGTATTGGTCTTTGAGATGACGGACCAATCAGCAGTAAGAGGGGTTTGTTTATATATGCCGCTGAGATCGCAAAGTGTAATTAGGTGATGTGGTTACCGTATAATATAGGCCAAACAGGCCTATTAAGGAAAATCATCGATCGATTCCGGGCATGCATAGTTATTTTGTTTGGGGGATTCGGCAACTGCAAGGAAGTAGCAAGTGGGAATCCCCCGCAGCTTGCAGCTTAGTATAGGGCTTCATTTATTGTTAGGGGAAGACTGACAGGCGGCACATACTGATATCCCGAAAAACCATGCAGGCCGCATTTCGTTGACAACACGGACACGCGGACAAACCTTTCATTGGAAGTTGCGCTTTTCACTAGCTCTTTTCCACCCCCTTTGGATTGGTCTTCTCCATCAAACTTCTATATATGTCATCAAAAGCTTCCATCATATTTGCAATCAAAACTCGTGGCTTTAATGAAAGTGCGCATGCGGTGTATAGTATCTGATGATTAACACAGAGAGGGTCACCCCACTGTAATTGCATTCTAGGATAAAGTGACCGTGGGTCACTGTATCCTAGAATACAGAGACCATCGGTTACTAGTTGTACCTGGGGGGAGGGTTCGGTCACCATTCCTCCGACGCCGGTTTTATTAAGTAATCTAGCAACTGCAAGATTTAGCCATATTCCTGATAATTCGATTTCCTGCTGATGCGTGTACACAGTTAGTTGACAATGTAACGAATGAGACGCAATAGGTATAGAACGGAAGCCAAACTCGCATTCAGTATTTTTTGTCTTTTTACAGTTTACTAAGGCAATGGTATAAATCCACACTTAGAGAAATTTACCACTATAATCCGTTTTATGTACACATGTACATGTGCATTGTTACGGAAGAGAATGGCTGTCCCTACTTGAATTTCTCCAACACAGGACGTCTTACCCGAGGCCAAACACGCTGGTAAGTACTCTCGCTAATAAGGGAGACCACCGCTCCAGTATCCACCTGCATCTGCAAAGGAGTACCGTTTACCGTCAAAACCTGTACCAGAGGCATCCGAGACTTGCTAGATGATAATTTATAGAAGGTATATATCTCTGTCTCCTCCTTGTCCATGGTCTTTTTGCCCCTCTGTTCATCCGAACGTCTGTCGTCGCGAGTGCCTTTGTTGCCCCCATCTCCACGGCTGCGACAAACTCGAGCCACATGACCTTGTTTGCCACACTTGTAACAAACCAATGACTTACAGCGACAGTCAGACGCCTTATGCTTACCGCCACAACAAAAACAGTTCCCTGAGCACGGCCTTAAGGCCGGGTCCACCTTATGCACCGGATGAACAGGGGTACCTTCTGAGTGTTGGAGTTCCTGAACATTCTTTTCCGCCAGCTCAGACGTCTGAGCCAATCCAAACGCCTTGGCGAAGGTGAGACCTGCTTCGGCTAACAGCCTCCGCTGTACCCTGACGTCCCGAATGCCACATACAAGACGGTCCCGTAGCATATCCTCCAGAGAATTCCCGAAGTCGCAGTGCTCTGAGAGTTTACGCAGCTCAGCGACAAACTGCGATACCGACTCCCCGTCCCTCTGCGACCGCGAGTTGAAATTGTAGCGTTGCACTGTAACAGATGGGGAAGGGCAAAAATGAGTGCGAACAAGCGTTACCAGCTCCGAGAAGGACTTGTCTGAAGGTTTTCCAGGCGCCACCAGGTTGCGTATCAATTGGTACACGGAGCCGCCGCAAACGCTAAGGAGGACAGCTCTGCGTTTGCCTGCGTCATCGATGCCGTTAGCCTCAAAGAATTGTTCCAATCGTTCGCAATAGCATGTCCAGTCCTCCTGTCCTTCTTGAAATGCCCCTACAGTTCCCAGGAGAGACGCCATCCACAACAGAAGCTAGTTTCCCTCGTCGCCAATTGTAGCAACTGTGATTGAGACTATGGCCACGCACTCGCTGCGACAGAACTCCCGAGTTGGGAAGATTCTCAAACAGCCAAATCACAGCAGTACACACAAAACATAAAGCACACACTCAGAATGCAACCACTGCTTGCCAAGTTCCCACAATGCTTCTGCCTCTGCCCGGTTGTCACATCTTTTTATAGTGCCGGTCCATCACGTGCGAAGCGCCTATACAATCAGGGACATACAGTATGGCTGCATTAAGTCCAGACATCTAACAATTTACACACACACACTTGTATTATACCTATAACGGCAATCACTGCAGACCTATTGCACACATACTAATGCAATACTCACACACACATACTTATACATTCATATCCCACGGGCCGCCACTTCTTGTAAGACTGTTATTTTTATGGCACGATGATGGGAAATTGAGACATCTGTGAGCATGCGTGTGTATGTGTGTATAGTCGGAGAGGCATATCTTATGTACCGATCTGATTATTAGCAATAAAGGTGTGCATAACAATAGATGATGTTCATTTATATTTCCATGCACGCAGAAGTGCCGATATACATTCATCAACTCCAAACACCTTAATGCTGCTTTTGAAGGACAGAGCTGCTTTCCCCTTTGTCTCTTTTTTATGTAACATGTATATGATAAATGTAATCGCTGCTGAAACTCTAACACACTCGTATAATAATCGATTTTCTACATTACACTTTCACAATGAACAAAAACAAACAAAAAAAAAACTACCGCGTGGAATAGTACAAGTGAAATATAAATTGCGACACAAATTTTGATACATTTCATGTCAAGACTGATTAGGCATGCAACCTATTCTCCCGGGACTCCCAGTATTCTATAAATACTTGAGTGGACATGGACACGTAAACAGACAACGAGTACCATTTATAGTGTGTACCAGACGATAGCTGCATGTACTATGTGCACATTTATACAGAACTAACTTCCATTTGATATATCACCATTCATGAAGAAAATGCGGTGACAAATCACTACAAACACTCAGCGCAGCTTTGATGCATTTAAACGTGCCCATTGTGACTCTAATACATCACTAGCTGAAACTCTTGCGCTGGGGCGTACTCAACTCCATACGGCATGAGGAACATTCGTTTCAACTAGTTGCTTTCTAGTCCAGAGTGAACCTAGATTCACTGTGCACTAGATCTACAGGGAGAGGGACACTGCAGGGTACACGCCCCTTTGAAGAACGAGCTCCTCTGATGCAAAGGATGGATGAGCGGAGGAGAGAAAAGGACAGACGGCATCGGCAACCATCCAATGGCTGTAATGATGTGTTCCATTTGGAAGCTAGCCGATCTGCCAGGCGTTTATAGAAAGTGGTTGCAATAGAACCCATTCTACCAGTAGTGGAGAGTACAATGAGGGTGAAAGAGGCATGCTCTATTTCCCTGATGCGTTGCTTATATGCTCTTTGTTTTTCTTTTTCATGTCTGCGGTAGCAAGCACTGGGTGTGGGTGTGGTGTTATATGGAGCAAGTGGGTTTAGGACTCTGAAGTCAAAAAACGTTTTTTCAAAGTGGCCACCCCAGAAACCATCAGCTGCAATGTCTGATCTTGCTCCAATGTCAGTGATGGCAGAGGCAAGTTTGAAGGTTTCCCTAGTAACTGGTTGTAGGGTTGGTTCGATAGTTACATTGTGATACACTAGAGAAATTTATACTATAATCCGTTTTATGTATACACATGTACATGTGCATTGTTACGGAAGAGAATGGCTGTCCTTACTTGAATACAGCAATGGACCTATTGCACACATACCAATGCAATACTCACACACACATACGTTCATACTTATACATTCATATCCCATGGGCCGTCACTAATTGTAATACTGTTATTATTATGGTACGATGATGGGAAATTGAGACATCTGTTTGCATGCGTGTGTATGAGTGTAAAATGGGAGAGGCATATCTTATGTACCGATCTGATTATTAGCAATAAAGGTGTGCATAACAATAGATGATGTTCATTTATATTTCCATGCACGTAGAAGTGCCAATATACATTCGTCAACTCCAAATACTTAATGCTGCTTTTGAATGACAGAGCTGCTTTCGCCTTTGTCTCTACTTTATTGTGACATGTTCATGATAATGGTAATCGCTGCTGAAACTCTAGCTCACTCGTATAAATTAAAATCGATTTTATACATTACACTTTCACAATGACAAAAACAAACAAACAAACAAAAAAAAACTAACCGCGTGGAATCGTACAAGTGAAGTATAAATTGCGACACAAATTTTGATACAGTCTTTGTTCAGGTTTTATCAGATTCGTTTGTAAAACTATGGATAATGTATAATATTCAGCCAAGGCGTGTTGAATTATCACGGCTGTTGTATGTATACAAATGCACACTAGCCTGTTGTCCCATAAGATAATCCGGTACAATGCAGGGGTGCGTGCGTCCCGATTGAGGCCAAATTTGTCAACACGTTAGACAGGATGCTGTTAAGTACTTATGTACTTCCAAAAGGAGGTATAGTGGTATCATATTATCCAGCTGGATGCTCTGATCCTTTAAATGGTGCTGTAGATTAGGGTGTTGATTCTTAGTACTACGGGGCTGGTAGGTTAAGCGATAGTTTATCCATGGTCAAGTCATATGACCTACCACACCATGCGTGGGGTCGTTATATTAGTGTGTTTGAAGAATGGTTGAGGTGTGTGGCCGGCTGGACAATATGTTGCACTGTAGGTCTTAACTATCGAGCATCTGTTATACTTCCATCCATACATGTCTAAGAATAGCTGGACACATTAGCCGCCAGTTAGAACCATTACCAGCCATGTTACCTAATTTTATTGCGGTCATCTACTCATAATAATAATACCGAGGTCACTAGTCACTACCGCGTATGCTCGGTAGTAGCCTTAGTGCGCGCCCGACTAGGGGGTCAAGTCGACAATATTGTACTCAAACTAATCTGCTTTGGTCTCAAGGGAGTTAGTAGCACGTCATTTCGTGTAGAAAAACGTTTCGTTCTTACCTTGGGGAGCACCTCATGATCACAAGGCTAGGAATCTCAGTTCTAAAGCATGTGGGTTTGATTTAAAAACCACATCTGCATGACGTCATGTCTTTTGAAAGCACATGAAGAGGAATTACGTTTTTATAGCCAAGGAATACTGAAGTGTAAATTAATATCAGAAGACCTGCCCAAACTGCAGGGAGGAGCAATTATGTGTGTTACTGCTGTGTGTTACACCCCACCCTCCCCACTCTCCCTACCATCCCCACCTCCATCCCACCATATGCTGTATATTAATCGCGTGCACAAAATCGTTGGATGATCGCACGTGCAGTACAATAACATGGTGATACAATGCTGAAGGTCACGCCAAACAGTTCATGTGGGCGGGGGCGGTGGTTGGGGGTGGGGTGGGAGGCTATTTGCCAAACTGGTACCCACTCAGGGCGGGATAAAAAGTCGATGAAGTATATTTGTTTACTTCATCGACACATGATGTCAGACGATTGTATTGTACGGCTGACTGCTATAAATGGTGCAGCAGATTAATGTGTTTGTGATCATGTAATTTGGGGCTAATAGGTCTAATATGCGCTAGGTCCATATTCCGCGTTACTACGATCCCATTTTTAAAAAAAGATTCACAGTGATCAATGATGTCGTTGATAAGGGAGACAAGTTAAGAGAAATATTATCCAATGAGATAGTTTGGAGGTATAACGGTAGTGTTAAACAATTTTGTACACGTCATTCCTCTTTGTGTTATCAAAAGACATGACGTCATGCAGCAGTGGTTTTAGATTAATCCCCGCCCCCCCCCCCCCCTCCCCAATGCTTAATATTATTATTGAGCTAGATATCTAACTTGTGCATGAGGCATGTTCATTATGAGGTGCTCCTAAGATATAGAATGAAATGTTTATCTAAAGGGCCATGCGATGTTTAACGTGGTTTCGTCCATTTCACTGTTCTTTTAAATAAACATCGACGTTTGTAAATAATGCCATTCTAGGCTATGTAGTCTAGTTGTATCAATTGATGTGTTTACAGTATGGCATCAAAGGAATTGAATAATGAGGTGCTACTAACTCCCTAAGCAGCTTAGTAGGTTTCCCTACTATGAATCGGATGGCGACGTGACTCTCAACATTATCTGAACCTGCGGCAGCAGGTACAATAAAGGATTGATTGAAGGTTGAAATATGTCACTAGTAAATGCCTGAAATAAAATTATTTGACATGGCCGGTAACGTTCTAATAAGCGACTAATGTGACCAGCTATTCGTAGCACAAGTAAATAAAAACATTCTCTATGAGAAAGTTGGTGGCATATAGGATTTGAAGGCATATAGGATTTGAAGGCAATGGTGGTGTAAAAAGGAAGGAAACAAGGTTCTAGTAATAAGGAAAAATGGAATAGTCCTATATTTAGCACACGAACAACATACTATATCCTACATATAGAAATGTGCTAAATATAGGACTATTCCATTTTTCCTTATTACTAGACCCTTGTTTCCTTCCTTTTTACACCACCATTGCCTTCAAATCCTATATGCCACCAACTTTCTCATAGAGAATGTTTTTATTTACTTGTTTCATTGATTTTTATTCATACCCGATTATGAGCCGTATTAGCATGTTAAGTAATCCATCTTGATATGAGAGGGAGGTTGTAAAGGTACGACATACCATTGAGTGACCTTAACTCTTTTCGCCGAGCGAGATGCACGTTCAGGACTATGGCAATATCGCTGTCTTTTTTCAGGATCTGCTCGATACCTTGCACGTCGAGAGGTCCGTTCCTTTTCAGGATCTGAGGGGGCTTTTAAGGGGCGGCCGAAATAGAAGAGAGGTTATTAATTGTCGCCCCAGCGCGATGAACCCACAAACGCATAATTATTTTTGGATCGGGCCAGAAGCAGACAGCACCCTCTCCCCCCCCCCCCCCCCCTCCCCCCTACTAATCGCATCTCGATACCTTGCGCGTCGAGAGATCCGTTTCTTTTCAGGCTCTGCTCGATAGTTTTCACGTTTGAGAGGCCCGCTTCTTTTCAGGCTCTGCTTTGTAGTTCCGCTCGGGCTGAATCTAATACGTCGTCTCTAGTTTTGAGGTACTATGCTCGTCATTTGGCTTTCTTCTTATCCTGACGTGCATGAAGGCATTTTGAGAAAAAAAAACTTCACTAAGTTACAAAGAGCGTCAAACCTACAACGATCGAATAACAAGAATGATTATAGTACGCACGTGCACGTTATTAAAAATACATAACCGCCAAAGTTAATTACCACTACGTGTAGTGCCCAGACCGTACACATTTGATGTCTACTGCTAGTACTTCGTATAAAGAGCGACGTAGGACCTATCCGAGTCGTGTCAGTGCAGTAAGCTATACGTGATTTGCTAACACAACCACCGATAAATGTCAGGTAGCCTCGAGACGTTTTGACCACAGAAGCGAAAATGCCAGTGAATTCTGAAGCCATTGGTGTGATTTTCATTTCTTAAAAGTGTTCCTATCCCGAGTTATGCGTGGTCAAGAACAAGAACAAGAAGAAGAACGAGAAATACGTGGGACTGGGTACGAGTTTCAAAAATTGTTTTGTTCTCTACAACCACGCGGTTTTGTGACATCAAACAAACACGAAACTGCTTGTTGTTGCCTTCTTGTACGACGACGATAACAAGGTAAGCCATCCGCTCGTCGGGAGTCTTGTTAGAAGCGGGTCGCGTTTTTTTAATGACATTCATAATCGGGGTCAAATCCTATATGAGAGTTACTAACGTAACTCTCGATATGCTAGAATGGGAGTGTATCAGTTATGACCTACAGCGCAACATATCGTCCACCCCGCCCCCACTCCTCTACCATTCTTGAAACACACTAATATATAAGTATACCCCATGCATGTTATCGTAAGTCATATGGCTTGACAATGGATAAACTATGGCTTGACCTTCTACCAGCTCCACCGTACAAAGGAATCAACACCCTAATCTATACGGCGCCATTTATCAGACATCCAGCTGTGCGGTAATATGATATCACTCTACCTCCTTTTTGAAGTACGTATGGAAGTTAGTACTGTATAAATGTGCACATAGTACATGCTGTAGTCGTCTGGTACACACTATCAATGGTACTCGTTGTCTGTTTACGTGTCCATGTCCACTCAAGTATTTATAGAATACTGGGAGTCCAGGGAAAATAGGTTGCACGCCTAAACAGTCTTGATATCAAATGTGTTAGCTTTAACAAGCGCAATAAATATTAGTTCATATACACTCAGTTAAATGCTGAGTGATCCTTCCAAGATTTACATACGATTATGATAAAACCTGTATCATTATGTGGTTCACGAATGGAACCGTAACTGTACTCATTCGCGTATTTTGCGCCCAATATTTGCATGTACAAACAATGAAAAGGTCCTGCCTCCTCATACCTACGTTCGTGACAACGATATACAATGATAATTCATTTAACTGCGTGTATATAAATTAACACATGTTATGTCAAGACTGATTAGGCGTGCAACCAATTCTCCCGGGACCCCCAGTATTCTATAAATACTTGAGTGGTCATGGACACGTAAACAGACAACGAGTACCATTTATAGTGTGTACCAGACGATAGCTGCATGTACTATGTGCACATTTATACAGTACTAACTTCCATTTGATATATCACCATTCATGAGGAAAATGCGGTGACAAATCACTACAGACACTCAGCGCAGCTTTGATGCATTTAAACGTGTCCATTGTCGTAAGCAGTTGGTTTACCTACCAAGCCGGCAAACGTTTTCCCTCGCGCATCGTTGTCATAACGTTTCTTACTTTGCTCTCATGCAGCTTTATCCAATTAAATGTGACTCTAATACATCACTGAAACTGCTTACTCAACTCCATACGGCATGAGGAGCTTTCGTTTCTCCTATTGTTGTCTCAGATGCGTACTGCATGCTGAGCAGTGAAGATAAATGCGGAATCATTACACAGTATCACGTCTTTTGGCACAATCATCAATAGAGAGGTTGTTGTGATGTTTTCCCATTCATGGTCCTGGACACAGCCATAGAATGGGAACTTAAAAATCAACTGTAATATAATCTGCACAGTATAGGGATGCAGGTTGGGAAACTTTAATTTAAATATATCTACACGCCAGGGACACACCCCGTTTTTATTCCATGTATCAATACTTACATCAGGGATTTCCCTACATACAATGGGCACACCTACACACCAGGGTCACATCTATACACGCCTACGCAACTGCAACCAGGCGCTCGGATCACCTTCCCACAATGAATGCATGCACATGCATCAACCAGGTACGCTCCAACATCCCAGTGCTCACCTACCTTAGTCAAGCCAAGTCAGAGTCAGGTCAAATTATGGTTAGTTACAATCACGTGCTTGCAGTTTAAGCGTAGTTAAGTGCAAGCGTGAGGTGTGCAATTACACGCTGTGCGCAAAGTAACACACCCTGGCATTAAAACTATACGCCACATCAAAGGGTTAGTAGTTTTCTCCCGCAGCCATATGTTGCCCCGCTGCATACTGCTTCTCGTTGTGCGAGCGTTAGTACTACTTCGAAGTGTAAATTAAAGTATATCCTTTGGGGTCCATATTTTTCCTTAGGGGACAATATTTATGCACGCTGAAGGGAGTTAGTTCAAGTCCATAACGGATCCATTTATTCAAATTTGAGCATAGTTAAGTGCAAGCAAGCAATTACACACTGCCGATACGTAGAAGAAGTCCATATATATATACATATATTTACAATGGGTTTTATGATATAAGCTACCATTTTCGTTATTGTGCATGCAAGTATGTATTTCTCCGTGCATGGATAAACAGAACAATGGCTTCATTACATTAATGTATAGTTGCCAAGATGGAGGAATTAGGCGCATTTTGATAGAGGGAGAGGGAAGGGGGTGGGCGGGGATGATGTTTAAGCATATGAACCTGATTGAAATATAAGAACATTCACATACAGTGTACATGAAAACGATTGACATAGATTAGAGCACGTAATACTTAAGAAAAACATTAATGTCCTTGGCTACATCCTATCCTACTGCATAGCTTCAATTATTCTTGTTTCTTGTTATAAGTTGCATCAATTTAGATTAATTCTATCCACTGCTATAAATTGCATGGACCAGCCACTTTCCCGCTACTGTCAAAGGAAATGGCACACGTCGTGTTCTCGTCCACTTTCTGAAACAGCGCACCGGAGGTTGTGCTTTGCTCCCATTCCGTTAGGTACGGCTCGGAGGGATAGTCCACCACAAGAACGTATTCATGAACGACAGTTTGGTTAGCTGTTACGTTCATTGGTAACGAGGTGGTATTGCTGACGTCTTCAGCAATGGAATGGTTTAGTTCTTTCAACATCAGGTACATTCCTGGCTTGCTTTTAAGCTCGAATTCTACTCGGTCGTTCTTGAGGTACTTCATGAATACAGAAGGCGCCTTTTTGCCTACACTATTGGCTGAGATGGTTCCGTTGTCGTAGACACGGACACACTTTCCTGCATTACGGCTGCACAAAGTTTTCTCGGCAGGAGCCGGAGCTGAGCGGGCAACGTACGCCACCAAAAGAGCAACAGCAAGGATCAGAAATACTTTCATTGCCATGACCTTTCCTAATGGGTATACGCGTATCCACCTGTTTAGTGATGACTGAGTGACCCATCGATAGCATTTATATACACACCCGAAATCACGTAGGGCCTATTAAGGAACGATGTTGATTCCTTGTTTCGTTAAGTTTGTCTAGCAACTGCAAGATTTAGCCATATATCTGATAATTCGGTTTCCTGCTGATGCGTGTACACAGTTAGTTGACAATGTAACGAATAAGAAGCAATAGGTAAAGAACAGAAGCCAAACTCGCATTCAGTATTTTTGTTTGTTTACCGTTTACAAAGGCAATGACATAAATCCACACTAGAGAAATTTACAACCAAATCCGTTTTATGTACACATGTACATATGCATTGTTATGGACGAGAATGACTGTCCCTACTTGAATACTGTAATGGACCTATTGCACACATACCAATGCAACACACACACTCACACAAACGCATACACACACACTCACATACATACTTACACATTCATATCCCAAAGGCCGTCACTTCTTGTTATTTTCATTATACGATGATAGGAAATTGAGACATCTGTGTGTATGTGTGCATGTGCATGTGTGTATAGTGGAAGAGGCATATCTTATGTACCGATCTGATTATTAGCTATATAGGTGTACATAACAGTAGATTGAGGCCAAAATGGTCACCATGTTAGACAGGATGCTGATAAACACATACATACTTTAAAAAGGAGGTAGAATGATATCATATTATACCGCTGGATGCTCTGATTCTTTAAATGGTGTTGTAGATTAGTGTGTTGATTCCTTAGTACGACGTGGCTGTTAGGTTAAGCCATAGATTATCCATGGTCAAGCCATATGACTTACAACACCATGCGCCATGCGTGGGGTAGTTATATTCGCGTGTTTGAAGAATGGTTGAGGTGTGTGGGCCGGGTGGACAATATGTTGCACTGCAGGTCTTAACTATCGTGCATCTGTTATACTTCCATCCTTACATGTACTGAACTAAGAATAGCTGGACACATTAGCCGCTCATTAGAACCATTACCGATCATGTTATTAAATTTTTTATTAAATTTTTGTTGCGGTCATCTACTCTTATTAACAATATTGAGGTACCGCGAATGAACGGCAGTAGTGCGCGCCCGATTAGAGGGTCACGTCGACATTGTTGTATTCAAACTAATATGCTTTGGTCTCAAAGGAGTTAGTAGCACGTCAAAATCCAATTCCTTTTGTTCCAGACATCAATTGACATAACTAGATTACATAGCCTAGTATGGCAATATTTACATCCAAACGAACTTGGATATATTTTAAAATAAAAGATGTATCTAAACCTTTCATAATCTGGAGTTTCGTTTAGAAATACTTTTCGATCTTTACCTTGGGGAGCACCTCATGATCACAAAGCTAGGAATCGATCTCTATTATGAACCATGATTCAGGAAGGGGGGGGGAGGGGGGGGGGGGGGGAGGGGGGATTGATTAAAAACCACATCCGCATGACGTCATTTCTTTTGAAAGTACATATAGAGTTCTTATCGCCAAGGAATACTGAAGTGTGAATTAATATCAGAAGACCTGCCCAAACTGCAGGGAGGAGCTATGATGTGTGGTATTGCTTTGTGTTACACCCCACCCTCCCCACCATCCCTAACATCCCCACCTCCGTCCCACTGTATTAATTGCTTGTATAAAATCGTTGGATGATCGCACGTGCAATACAATAACATGGCGTGATATAAGCGGGGGCGGTGGTTGGGGGTGCGGTGGGAGGCTATTTGCCAAACTGGTACCCACTCAGGGGCGGGATGAAAAGCCTATGAAGTACATTTGTTTATTTCATCGACACATGATGTCAGACGATTGTATTGTACGGCTGACTGCTATAATTTGGGGCTAATTGATCATGCCATATACGAGATAAAATAGTAACATTAGAACGGTTGTGCTCTGGGGTTATTTATCCATTCCTTACATGCAGCTTTAAGCCGCTTATTCCAAATAAATATTAAGTGGCAAATGACATTCATTTTAGGTCATCATATGGATTTTTATTAATATCGCAGTCCAAAACAGTAGGTTGATATACCTGTGGTCATCAGCCTCGAATTTTATCCTATGGCATTGAAACCTAATCCGTTTTGGTTACAGGGAGCCAGTAGTACTTCATAACTCAATTCCAATGTAACAACACAATAATTGGTTCTATACTGGATTAATTGGTTCCACTCTCCACCCCCGCCAAACCTATCAGTAGTTGAGCTACGGTGCCGAAAGCACCTCGTTCACTCCAAGATGGCGTTTATTAAGGAGAGACGAGTTAGTAAGTTTCAATGAAGAGTGCCGGGATGGACGGACGGTGCAGGTGCAATTTGAGGGCGGATTCGGAGAGGGTGAAAAGTTGGTTCGGGCGTAGCGGGCCTTCGGCCCCCCCCCCCCCCCCCCCCCCCCCCCCCCACCACAAGCCCAAAGCCAGGAACCCAAATAACATCTCCTGTATCGCATCTCTGCTCTTGTTAGGAACAACGTTCCTATACAAAAATAAAAGAGAACAATGGGACCGGGTACGAGGGTGAACTACTCGTAGTTTAGTTTTCTAACCGTTAGTTTCGTGGAGTCCAACAAGCGCTAAACGATTCTCATTTAAATCCTCGTTAGATTTTCTCACACCTAATTATGCGTCTAGATGACCGTATAGATGTGAATGATTGCAAATAATTTGCTACCGCTCCTGTAGTTTTCTGGTTTGGTTATCGACAATTCTAAAATCGTCAAGATTCTGCCTCGTAATGACCGTTTAGAACAGCCCAATATTAAAATACAATTAGTAAAATATACAATCCACTATTTGATCACAGCAGGCTCTCCTCCAGCCAATTCAGAAGCTATTGGTAATGAGTTCCCATCCTAAGTTATGCGGGGTCAAGAAGAAGGAGGAAGATTATTCCGGGACTTGGTACGAGGATGGGAAAGTGGTGGTCCATGAAATTTATCAACAGTGGATAACATTACTTTAGTATAATATGAAGCTCCGCCGAGCATATATTGTACGCACAAATGCCACATAACAAGAAACTGTAACAATTAAGGCCCCTGCACAGCTTGGTCAAAGCGATTAATATTGTTAATTCGTCCTCAGAAAACATGCATGTGCCATTAGAACGGTCGTTCTAGAAGGGTTTGAAGGTATTTATCCCTTTCTTACATGCAGCTATAAGCAGCTTATGAAAATTAGCAGCAATTAAATGGATATGTTACGAAGAGAACCTCGAAAAAAGCGGGCTTTTTTAATGAAATCACTACGCTATCAACTACACAATGTAACACTCACATGTTCACGTTTATCAGTATATGTATTTGGGTTCGTGGGAACGGGCTAATGGGCCATGCGATGTTTAACGTGGTTTCGTCCATTTCACTGTTCTTTTTAAATATATATATCGAAGTTTGCCATTTTAGGCAATGTAGTCTAGTTGTACCAATTGATGTGTTTACAGTATGGCACCAAAGGAATTGAATAATGAGGTGCTACTAACTCCCTAAGCAGCTTAGTAGGTTTCCCTACTATGAATCGGATGGCGACGTGACGTGACGCGACGTGACCCTCAACATTATCTGAACCTGTGGCAGCAGCTAGTTTCAATATAGGATTGATTGAAGGTTGAAATATGTCACTAGTAATAAATGCCCGAAATAAAATTATATGACATGGCCGGTAACGTTCTAATAACCTAATGTGACCATATGCTAGAATGGAAGTATACCAGCAATGACCTATAGCGCAACATATCGTCCACCCCGCCCCCACACCTCTACCATTCTTGAAACACACGATTATATAAGTACCCCATGCATGTTATCGTAAGTCATACGGCTTGACAATGGATAAACTATGGCTTGACCTTCTACCAGCTCCACCGTACAAAGGAATCAACACCCTAATCTACGGCGCCATTTATCAGAGCATCCAGCTCTGAGGTAATATGATATCACTCTACCTCCTTTTTGAAGTACATATGGAAATTAGTCATGTTTAAATGTGCACATAGTACATGCAGCAGTCATCTGGTACACAGTATAAATGATGCTCGTTGTCTATTTACGTGTCCATGTCCACTCAAGTATTTCTGGGAGTCCCGGGAGAATTGGTTGCACGCCTAATCAGTCTTGATATCAAATGTGTTAGCTTTAATGATAGATCGAACAAACGCCTACATGTAGGCGAAAAGTGCTGTTTTAGCCTACGTGTAGGCGTTCTATTGCAACGTATGGTCCTCGCATTCAATGCCGTATAAAACTTTGAACTCGAATAAAGTAACACTGAAGCATAGGGCTTCGTTTTTAATTCGCTTTGGAGCTCATTCAATCATCGGTTCTTTAGATACACGATCGAGATGGAGGAGCGTCCAAAAATTGACTACGATCTTGATGAAAGTGAGCATAAAAGTTGGAATTCGTGTGTATTTGGCAAAAAGAGTTAAAATTATATCTACCTATAAAACGAAGAAAGCTTCTAGTAAGTTTTTTGCAAATCGGAACAACTCCAGCTAAATGAGGGGCGTGCCCCAACAGAGCGTTCATAGCACTAGCAGCACGCTGGCGTTGTTTTCTGACGCCAGCTTGCAAGTAGCCCTCTTTATGATATTGGTCCTTATTATTTCAAGCGTTGGCTGTTTGTACATTGTTTGTAATAAAGCGATTTGCAACGCCTACATGTAGGTTAACGCGCCTACGCGTAGGTGACGATCTATCATTAAACAAGCGCAAAAAAGATTAGTTCTTATACACTCATTTAAATGCTGAGTGATCGTCCCAAGATTTAAATACGATTATGCATGTGTATCATTATGTGGTTCACGAACTCATTCGCGTATTTTGCACCCAATATTTGCATGTACAAACAATGAAAAGGTCCTGCCTACTCATTCCTACGTGATATCAATATACAATGATAATTCATTTAACTGCGTGTATATGAACTAACACATTTGATGTCAAGACTGATTAGCCGGGCAACCTATTCTCCCGGGACTCCCAGTATTCTATAAATACTTGAGTGGACATGGACACGTAAACAGACAACGTGTACCATTTATAGTGTGTACCAGTCGATAGCTGCATGGACTATGTGCACATTTATACAGAACTAACTTCCATTTGATATATCACCATTCATGAGGAAAATGCGGTGACAAATCACTACAAACACTCAGCGCAGCTTTGAATCATTTAAACGTGCCCATTGTCGTAAGCAGTTGGTTTACCTACCAAGCCGGCAAACGTTTTCCCTCGCGCATCCCTGTCATAACGTTTCTTACGTTGTTCTCATGCAGCTTTATCCAATTAAATGTGACTCTAATACATCACTGAAACTCTTGCGCGGGGGCGTACTCAACTCCATACGGCATGAGAAGCATTCGTTTCTCCTGTTGTTGTCTCAGATGCGTACTGCAGTGAAGATAATTATACAGTCTCACGTCTTTTGGCACAAACATCAATAGAGAGGTTGTTGTGATCTTTTCCCATTCATGGTCATGGACACAGCCATAGAATGGGAACTTTAAAATCTACTGTAATATAATCTGCACAGTAGGGATGCAGGTTGCGAAACTTTTAACATATCTACACGCCAGGGACACACCCCGTTTTTATTCCATGCATCAATATATACATCAGGGATTTCCCTACATACTATGGGCACACCTACACACCAGGGTCACCTCTATACACGCCTACACAACTGCAACCAGGCGCTCGGATCACCTTCCCATAATGAATGCATGCACATGCATCAACCAGGTACGCTCCAACATCCCAGTGCTCACCTACCTTAGTCAAGCCAAGTCGGAGTCAGATCAAATTATGGTTAGTTACAATCACGTGCTTGCAGTTTGAGCGTAGTTAAGTGCAAGCGTGAAGTGTGCAATTACACGCTGTGCGCAAAGTAACACACCCTGGCATTAAAACTATACGCCACATCAAAGGGTTAGTAGTTTTCTCCCGCAGCCATATGTTGCCCCGCTGCATACTGATTCTCGTTGTGCAAGTGTTACTACTTCGAAGTGTAAATCCTTTGTGATCCATATTTTTCCTTAGGGGACAATGTTTATGCACGCTGAAGGGAGTTAGTTCAAGTACATAAGGGATCCATTTATTCAAATTTGAGCATAGTTAAGTGCAAGCAAGCAACTACACACTGCCGATACGTAGAAGAAGTCCACATATATATATATATATTTATATTTACAATGGGTTTTATGATATAAGCTACAATTTTCGTTATTGTGCATGCACGTATGTATTTCTCTGTGCATGGATAAACAGAGCAATGGCTTCATTACATTAATAAAAAGTTGCCAAGATGGAGGAATTAGGCGCATTTTGATAGAGGGAGAGGGAAGGGGGGGGGGGGGGGGGGGGGGGGGGGGGGGATGATGTTTAAGCATATGAACCTTATTGGAATATAAGAACATTCACATACAGTGTACATGAAAACGATTGACATAGAATAGAGCACGTAATACTGATAAAAAACATTAATGTCCTTGGCTACATCCTATCCTACTGCATAGCTTCAATTATTATTGTTTCTTGTTATAAGTTGCATCAATATGTATCAATTGTATCCAATGCGGATAAATTGCATGGACCAGCCACTTTCCCGCTACGGTCAAACGAAATGGCACACGTCGTATTCTCATCCACTTTCTGAAAAAGTGCACCGGTGGTTGTGCTTTTCTCCCATTGCGTTAGGTACGACTCAGATAGATAGTCCACCACAAGAACGTATTCATGAACGATAGTTTGGTTAGCTGTTACGTTCATTGGTAGCGAGGTGGTATTGCTGACTTTCAACATCAGGAACATTCTTGTGCTTGGTTCAAGCTCGAATTGTACTCGGTCGTTCTTAAGGTACATTGTGAATGCAGACGCCTTTTTATATACACTATTGGCTGAGATGGTTCCGTTTTCGTAGACATGGACACACTTTCCTGCATTATGGCTGCACAATTTGTACCCCTCAGTGGCCGGAGCTGAGCGGGCAACGTACGCCACCAAAAGAGCAACGGCAAGGATCAGAAATACTTTCATTGCCATGAACTTTCCTAATGGGTATATGCGTTTTCACCTGTTTAGTGATGACTGAGTGACCCATCGATAGCATTTATATACACACCCGAAATCACGTAGGGCCTATTAAGGAACGATGACGATTCCTTGTTTGTCTAGCAACTGAAAGATTTAGTCATATATCTGATAATTCGGTTTCCTGCTGATGAGTGTACACAGTTAGTTGACAATGTAACGAATAAGAAGCAATAGGTATAGAACAGAAGCCAAACTCGCATTTAGTATTTTTTGTTTGTTTACCGTTTACAAAGGCAATGACATAAATCCACAATAGAGAAATTTACAACCAATCCGTTTTATGTACACATGTACATGTGCATTGTTATGGAAGAGAATGGCTGTCCCTACTTGAATACAACAATGGACCTATTGCACACATACCAATGCAATACTCACACACACACACACACTCACATACATACTTACACATTCATATCCCAAAGGCCGTCACTTCTTGTTATTTTCATTATACGATGATGGGAAATTGAGACATCTGTGTGTATGTGTGCATGTGCATGTGTGTATAGTGGAAGAGGCATATCTTATATAGTGATCTGATTATTAGCAATATAGGTGTGCATAACAGTAGATGATGTTCATTTATATATTCATGCATGTAGAAGTGCCAATATACATTCATCAACTCCAAACACTTAATGCTGCTTTTGAATGACAGAGCTGCTTTCCCCTGTGTCTCTACTTTAGTATGATATGTACATGATAATGGTAATTGCTGCTAAAACTCTAGCTCACTCGTATAAATCAAACTCTATGCAGATTCGTTTGTAAAACTTTGGATAATGTATAATATTCAGCCAAGGTGTGTGAATTATTACGGCTGTTGTATGTATACAAAAGCACACTAGCCAGTTGTCCCACGAAGTGTTCCGGTACAATGCAGGGGTAGGTGTGTCCTGATTGAGGCCAAATTGGTCACCATATTAGACAGGATGCTGTTAAACACATACATACTTTTAAAAGGAGGTAGAATGATATCATATTATACCGCTGGATGCTCTGATTCTTTAAATGGTGTTGTAGATTAGTGTGTTGATTCCTTAGTACGACGTGGCTGTTAGGTTAAGCCATAGATTATCCATGGTCAAGCCATATGACCTACAACACCATGCGCCATGCGTGGGGTAGTTATATTCGCGTGTTTGAAGAATGGTTGAGGTGTGTGGGCCGGGTGGACAATATGTTGCACTGTGCCGCAGTAGTGCGCGCCCGATTAGAGAGGGTCACGTCGAATTGCTGTATTCAAACTAATATGCTTTGGTCTCAAAGGAGTTAGTAGCACGTCATAATCCAATTCTTTTCGTTCCAGACATCAACTGACATAACTAGATTACATAGCCTACTATGGCAATATTTACATCCAAACGAACTTGGATATTCTTTAAAAAGAAAGATGTATCTAAACCTTTCATAATCTGGAGTTTCGTTTAGAAATACTTTTCGATCTTTACCTTGGGGAGCACCTCATGATCACAAAGCTAGGAATCGATCTCTATTATGAACCATGGTTCAGGAAGGGGGGGGGGGGGGGGGAAATTGATTTAAAACCACATCCGCATGACGTCATTTCTTTTGAAAGTACATATATAGAGTTATTATAGCCAAGGAATACTGAAGTGTGAATTAATATCAGAAGACCTGCCCAAACTGCAGGGAGGAGCTATGATGTGTGGTATTGCTGTGTGTTACACCCCACCCTCCCTAACATCCCCACCTCCGTCCCACTATATTAATTGCTTGTATAAAATCGTTGGATGATCGCACGTGCAGTTCAATAACATGGCGTGATATAAGCGGGGGCGGTGGTTGGGGGTGCGGTGGGAGGCTATTTGCCAAACTGGTACACACTCAGCGGCGGGATGAAAAGTCGATGAAGTACATTTGTTTATTTCATCGACACATGATGTCAGACGATTGTATTGTTCGGCTAACTGCTATAATTTGGGGCTAATTGATCATGCCATATACGAGATAAAATAGTAACATTAGAACGGTTGTGCTCTGGGGTTATTTATCCATTCCGTACATGCAGCTTTAAGCCGCTAATTCCAAATAAATATTAAGTGGCAAATGACATTCATTTTAGGTCATCATATGGATTTTTATTAATATCGCAGTCCAAAACAGTAGATTGATATACCTGTGGTCATCAGCCTCGAATTTTATCCTATGGCATTGAAACCTAATCCGTTTTGGTTACAGGGCAAGGGCGGACGCAGGGGGGGGGGTCCGGGGGGTCCGGACCCCCCCCCCCTCCGCCTATACCACGTGACGTGTACAGTTAACCCTCATTGCGTGCCTCACGAACAGCTTCAGGCGTCAGACAGTCTGTGTCACGGACCCCCAAAAGCTTCCGCGCTTCGCGCGGGAGGGGGCACATCCCCCTCCCGCACCCTCCCCCTTATTTGTTATTCATGTCGGACCCCCCCCTTTTAGAATTCCTGTATCCGCCCCTGCAGGGAGCCAGTAGTACTTCATAACTCAATTCCAATGTAACAACACAATAATTGGTTCTATACTGGATTAATTGGTTCCATCTCCACCCCCGCCAAACCTATCAGTAGTTGAGCTACGGTGCCGAAAGCACCTCGTTCACTCCAAGATGGCGTTTATTAAGGAGAGACGAGTTAGTAAGTTTCAATGAAGAGTGCCGGGATGGACGGACGGTGCAGGTGCAATTTGAGGGCGGATTCGGAGAGGGTGAAAAGTTGGTTCGGGCGTAGCGGGCCTTCGGCCCCCCCCCCCAACAATTGGTAAAGTGATAAGTAGCACAACCAATAAAACCTATGAGACCTCGTGGTTGGTGGAACGCCCCTCCACACATATGACAAGCCGCCATGCAATTGGCCAAGACATGACGCGTACAATGTTCAGAATGTCATGGGTCACCGTCTGGAAAAGGGTACGGTTTAGGGCAGCGTAGGTAGTGATCGGCATGCATGACAGGCTGATAGCGTAGGTAGCGAAGTGTTATTATATTTCAAGGGTACGTAGTTGAATCAACTATACTTACTGCTTCCTAAGACAACCCACCCAAACTTGCCTTGTGAGTGCACCAGGTATTTCAGTGCTGATTAGATTGGGGACCCAACTTACAGGTTCCCAGCTAGAATAAGTGTTAATTATATCAACGAAATTTCTTTTTACCGTTTAAATAACCGCTTAGTAAGCCATTGTGCATAATAAATAACCGCTTAGTAAGCCATTGTGCATAATAAGGCAATCGATCTAATTTCTGCATGTAAAGGAATCGAATATTGATTAATCGCGACAAAGAAAAACAGAATTTTTTATTTCGACTAAAGGAAATTTAGAAATTGGTAATCTGAACAGTACTAAATGCAGAGTCGACCAAAATAACTTGAAAACTTGAAAAAATATGCCCTTTTCGCTGCTTCACATGTTCCGCTTGTCTGTAGTCCTTATTCGGACTGAGAGAAATTGTTATGGAATGCAGCAAACGTGCTGAAACTCCCTCATGTCATAGAAATTTATTACCCCAGAAATTGTCCGCTTCTATGTCATCTGCTGTATCAAGTGCCTAATATTTTAGATGCTCACCAACAGGGATTGCAGCACTGGTTAATGCCAACATCGGTGAGAAGACATGCTGTTATTTCTCTCAGTTCATTATGCCTTATGGAAGGGAAACCACCACGGCGGCAGTTGAGGGCATGCTCTTGGCTGAAGGTTTGCCAAATAGTTACTCAATTTGTGGGCAATATAGTGCTTCCCTGAACTCTGGCAAGGCCGCGAGACAATAAAGATAACCCCTAGTGGGAATAGGGGGTGTTATTCTACTAGTCTTCATGCATGCAGCATGCAACTCGGAAATGCAGTAGAATTTATTATGAAATTAATGAAAGGCTCGATTTACAATGCAGGAAGAGTTGCAAAACTGCATGCATGGGTTGATGATATACCTAGGCCACCCAGTTGTACTGATATAGAGCAAGACGATCTTGTGCAATGTCAGTGGTGGTACTTGACAATAGCCTCTCCTAATGGCTGAACGATTTACATATTAGTTGGGAATCGTCCTCACGAAGTACGTCCACCCAGTTACTACTGTACAGTAGCTTATGAAACCCCATGGGTATATTCTTCGCATATCACAGATATATTGATGAAATAATACTGCTGAATATTTTGTGACAGTAGCTATATAGCTTGTTCTTCTCAGTATTGAACAAGTAACTAAAAACCTTCTCTATGAGAAAGTTGGTGAGATATAGGGTTTGAAGGCAATGGTGGTGTAATAAGCAAGGAAACAAAGGTCAGTAATAGTAATGGAAAATGTCATAGTCCTACATTAGGCCCTTTGTAACATATACCATGTTTGTGTGCTAATTACAGGACTCTGACATTTTCCCTTACTATTCAGTACAGACCCCTGTTTCCTTGCTTTTTACACCACCATTGCCTTCAAATCCTATATCTCACCAACTTTCTCATAGAGAATGTTTTTTGTTACTTGTTTCATAGATTTTTTAATTAAACATCTTACATTGACCGTATACATGTAGTTGATTGTAAATCGTTTGCTACTGCTCCAGACTCCTGTAGTTTTTTGGTTTGGTTATCGACAATTCTAAACTCGTCAAGATTCTGCCTTGTAATAATACGAGTAGCGTTTAGTGCGCCCAATATAACAATACAATTACCGAAATATACAATCGACTATTTGATCACTGTAGGCACTCTTCCAGCCAACCCTGAAGCTATTGGTGAAATTTCCATTCTTTAAATGTTATTCTATCCCAAGTTATGCGTGGTCAAGAAGAAGAAGAAGAAAAAAGAGGATTATTCTGGGACTGGGTACGAAGACAGGCAGTACCTTGTTGTTCTCTACAACCGCGCGGTTTTGCGACATAAAACAAACGACGAAATTACTCACTTTCGTCTTCTCATTCGATTAAAACTACTAGCTAAACGATCCGATCGTCAGGAGTCTCGTTATAAACGGGTCGCGTGTTTTTAATGATTTCATAGTGGGGGTCATATACTGTATGGAGGTTTCTAGCGAAACTTCGATTCCGATTTCTTTATTAAATAAATGCAATAATCACTCCAATTAATCGTACTACATACAATGATACAGTATATTTTACTACATATATATAGATCTGCTGTTCGTTCATATATGGACATCATGCAAGGAGCCAAAAAGAGGGATTCTATGTAAGACACGGCGAAGGGGTGTTGAAAATCTGCACGCAAAAATTAGGAACTAGATGGCGGCCAATAATTTGCGGGATTGTAACATACCTACTGATTGTCTTCAAGAACTTAATTGGATCACAAGATCAAGCTCCGGGCAAAACATGTTTACTTAATCCATTATTGCTGGTATAGGTAATACTACTGACCAGGAGATACCCTATATTTAATTGGATTGACAGTTCAACCAATTAATTACACAAGATTGAGAACAATATTAAAAAGAGGGGTATTGATAAAACATCAAGACATGTCTTTACATACCTAATTGATGTCCACCACAAGGCAAAACATATCCGGTAGCTAGCAATGTATTTACAAACCATACACAAGGAATGATGCACACACGTACACGCACACAGACACACACCACACACACACACACACCACCATGCACCACCACCACCACTACAAACACACATGCAGTAAATCATGTACAGAGAGAAAGGTTATAAAGGCAGGGTGTGGCGAGCCTATCCTATAGTATTCGACATGCGACCTAAGGAACGTATACTCAACTATATATTTACTGTTTCCTTAGACAATCCACAAGATGGCTTTTATCCTGTTTGGGTATATTCACACGCCATCTTGGACCTCTGTATTGTGTTGAAAGGTACTGTTGGCCGGTTGTCGCATCCAGGTTCCACAAAAACGCAATAATAAAAAGCAATAATACTGGAGAGTGTCGCGAGAAGTCAGCTGTACAGCGTATCACATGACTGGGACCAAGTCGGAGCCCAAATAGATGTATGCAAATCAGTGAAGCAATTTTAAAAACATATATCCGTATGTAGTAACACTGGTTCAACGCTCTACATAAATCATATGTAATCTATAAATAACACACGCACAAATACAACCGAAGCAAAGAATGTAACTGCGTTTGTACTGTTACACGCCAGTATTACACATGCATGTCTGTATGTATAACAGCTATATACGCTTACATGTATAATTGCGTATTTGTATATTTATAGTATACATACACCCGGTGTTAGCTGCCTTTTCCCACAGTAAATGGGCGCAATCGCATTGTGATCATAAATGGGCACTATTTAGACATGAATTCAGAAATCTGAGCGCGTGTTTTGTTACATCTAAAACCGAGCGCCATGCTTGGTATAACCGTGGATTCACGACCGCGGATGGCGGTATATAGGTTCAATCATGATAAATATGTACATGCATATAAGCACATTAAATAGAACAAATAATGTTTGCACTGAAAATGTATTATTTCTACTATAGCCGAGGAGGTTTCATAGTGCTAAACTTTTTGGGCCTCAATGCAGTCGTCAGATATCGCTTGGCATGGACCAATTACATTACCGTTCACGTCAAAAGCGACTTTGCAAGTCATACTGTCGTTTAAGTTTTGACTTAGTACCATGCAGTATCCGGGGGCTCTAACCCATGACGTGAAATTTGATTCAGAGGTATAGCCCACAGCGAGTGTATAGGAAAACTCGTCGTGATTGTCGCCAGCCTCGGTGGTGTTGATTTGAGACAAAATGATGCTATCAATCGGGATTTTTTTCAGCATCAGGAATCGTCCGGGTTGGCTTTTCATCTCAAACTCAATGTGGTTATTGTTCTTCAAGTACATATAGAACCTAGTTGCTTGCTTTAGCCTTCCGTTGGCATAAATAGTCCCGTTTTCCAAGATTTGAACAAATCGTAGTGATTTGGTGCTAAGTAGCCTGACCTCGTACGTAACCGGAACAGAACTGATACACATCGTTATCTCAAAAATAACAAGTAACTTTGTGACAGTTTTGATACCGTAATCTCTCATTTTTGTCGGTATATTGCCCTGTACATGATACATGCTGAGTGCTTTTATATAAGCGGGCGCACCTCTCCAATTTCCTTAAAAGGCTGTATACCGTAGGTCTGACTAAATATTGTCTGCGAACTTAATGGGCGGCCAAATTTGGAGTGAATGACATTCTGACACAACAAGCAACGGGTGGAATAATCTTAAAAAATCAACACTTGATTTAGCCCCCATCTGATAAAAGCTGGATACATTGTGTATGTAATTGAGGTATTTGTAAAATCGATTTTTGATTTATTTTTTCTCAGTGTGAGTTTTTAGTGACTGTTTAACTCTGGTAAGTTCTTGTTCACCTCTTCAGGCAATGCGAAAAAGTTATTAGTATATATCGCATTTACCATCACCAAATGCGCACGTCTATATGGAGGCATGCTACGCTTACCACAGTTTACAGGCCACCCATGTTATACTGCACAGTATGGGCAGCTAAGTGCTGTGCTTTTAGTATCGTGTACGTGCATGTTGTGAGAACACGATCAGTGCATTATCGCTACATCGAAGGTATGAGGCGCATAACTGAGACATATCAGATCAGACCATCGTAGAGAATAATGGCTGCACGAGAGATCTTGAGACAACATAGGATTTCACCATAAATGGGTTGGGGAAGAGTGTAGATCAATTACAGTTGATTATTATTTTTTACATTACCCACTTTCCCCCCCTCAAACCCAAACACTAGTTCGTGTAGCTGTACCGTGCCAGTATTGCCTACATACTAGTCTTAAGGAAAAGCTGTGATCAGTCTTAAAAGATGGTATACCAAATCGCCTCCTCAAGTGTATGCATTTCAACGTCACTAGTTTAGCACACGAGTGATTTCATTTTTTTAGACCACTGTGCATGCATACATGGATTTAGTTCTCATGGCCCAGACTCCACCCATCATTGTCACTTATTTTCGACCCGCCATATTTATCTCCCACCTATTTTTTCAGACCATACAAATCATTGCTGGACATGTAAATACTGTGTATGTAGGTAGGTAGCCAAAGTCTATTAGAACCATGATTCAAATAACTGATCGTTTCGTGGCGCCACAACAACTGAATCAGGTTTGTAACATCAAGGTAATCTTAAATGTCTTGGAATATACACACCCAGTTAAGTGTCTTAGTGATTGACGGTTTGAATGCATTTTTTCAGATTGAATTTTAAATGACATTAGAAAAAAGATCTTTTAATGATCCCTGAGCTATACAATTGAACCTGTGCCAGTTTGGTCACGCCAAACAGTTCATGTGGGCGGGGGCGGTGGTTGGGGGTGGGGTGGGAGGCTATTTGCCAAACTGGTACCCACTCAGGGCGGGATAAAAAGTCGATGAAGTATATTTGTTTACTTCATCGACACATGATGTCAGACGATTGTATTGTACGGCTGACTGCTATAAATGGTGCAGCAGATTAATGTGTTTGTGATCATGTAATTTGGGGCTAATAGGTCTAATATGCGCTAGGTCCATATTCCGCGTTACTACGATCCCATTTTTAATAAAAGATTCACAGTGATCAATGATGTCGTTGATAAGGGAGACAAGTTAAGAGAAATATTATCCAATGAGATAGTTTGGAGGTATAACGGTAGTGTTAAACAATTTTGTACACGTCATTCCTCTTTGTGTTATCAAAAGACATGACGTCATGCAGCAGTGGTTTTAGATTAATCCCCGCCCCCCCCCCCCCCCCCCATGCTTAATATAATTATTGAGCTAGATATCTAACTTGTGCATGAGGCATGTTCATTATGAGGTGCTCCTAAGATATAGAATGAAATGTTTATCTAAAGGGCCATGCGATGTTTAACGTGGTTTCGTCCATTTCACTGTTCTTTTAAATAAATATCGACGTTTGTAAATAATGCCATTCTAGGCTATGTAGTGTAGTTGTATCAATTGATGTGTTTACAGTATGGCACCAAAGGAATTGAATAATGAGGTGCTACTAACTCCCTAAGCAGCATAGTAGGTTTCCCTACTATGAATCGGATGGCGACGTGACCCTCAACATTATTTGAACCTGCGGCAGCAGGTTCAATAAAGGATTGATTGAAGGTTAAAATATGTCACTAGTAAATGCCTGAAATAAAATTATTTGACATGGCCGGTAACGTTCTAATAAGCGACTAATGTGACCAGCTATTCGTAGCATATGCTAGAAAGGAAGTATATCAGTTATGACCTACAGCGCAACATATCGTCCACCCCGCCCCCACACCTCTACCATTCTTGAAACACACGAATATATTAGTACCCCATGCACGTTATCGTAAGTCATACGGCTTGACAATGGATAAACTATGGCTTGACCTTCTACCAGCTCCACCGTACTAAGGAATCAACACCCTAATCTACGGCGCCATTCAGAGCATCCAGCTGTGCGGTAATATGATATCACTCTACCTCCTTTTTGAAGTACATATGGAAGTTAGTACTACATGCAGCAGTCGTCTGGTACACACTATAAATGGTACTCGTTGTCTGTTTACGTGTCCATGTCCACTCAAGTATTTATAGAATACTGCGAGTCCCGGGAGAATAGGTTGCACGCCTAGTCTTAATATCAAATGTGTTAGCTTTAAACAAGCGCAAAAAATATTAGTTCATATACACTCAGTTAAATGCTGAGTGATCGTCGCAAGATTTACATACGATTATGATAAAACCTGTATCATTATGTGGTTCACGAATGGAACCGTAACTGTACTCATTCGCGTATTTTGCGCCCAATATTTGCATGTACAAACAATGAAAAGGTCCTGCCTCCTCATACCTACGTGATATCAATATACAATGATAATTCATTGAACTGCGTGTATATGAACTAACACATTTGATGTCAAGACTGATTATAGGCGTGCAACCATATTTGTCAGGGACTCCCAGTATTCTATAAATACTTGAGTGGTCATGGACACGTAAACAGACAACGAGTACCATTTATAGTGTGTACCAGACGATAGCTGCATGTACTATGTGCACATTTATACAGAACTAGCTTCCATTTGATATATCACCATTCATGAGGAAAATGCTGTGACAAATAACTACAAACACTCAGCGCAGCTTTGATGCATTTAAACGTGCCCATTGTCGTAACCAGTTGGTTTACCTACCAAGCCGGCAAACGTTTTCCCTCGCGCATCGTTGTCATAACGTTTCTTGCTTTGCTCTCATGCAGCTTTATCCAATTAAATGTGACTCTAATACATCACTGAAACTCTTGCGCGGGGGCGTACTCAACTTCATACGGCATGAGGAGCATTCGTTTCTCGTGTTGTTGTCTCAGATGCGTACTGCATGCTGAGCAGTGAAGATAAATGCGGAATCATTATACAGTATCACGTCTTTTGGCACAAACATCAATAGAGAGGTTGTTGTGATCTTTTCCCACTCATGGTCATGGACACAGCCAAAGAATGGGAATTTTAAAATCAACTGTAATATAATCTGCACAGTAGGGATGCAGGTTGGGAAACTTTAAATATATCTACACGCCAGGGACACACCCCGTTTTTATTCCATGCATCAATATATACATCAGGGATTTCCCTACATACAATGGGCACACCTACACACCAGGGTCACATCTATACACGCCTACACAACTGCAACCAGGCGCTCGGATCACCTTCCCACAATGAATGCATGCACATGCATCAACCAGGTACACTCCAACATCCCAGTGCTCACCTACCTTAGTCAAGCCAAGTCAGAGTCACGTCAAATTATGGTTAGTTAAAATCACGTGAAAACTTGAAAAAGTAGCCAGAAGGGTGATTCTGCTGGACACTGTCCCATATATATGTAATATAATAATAATAATAATAATATATATATGGGACAGTGTCCAGCAGAATCACCCTTCTGGCTAGTTTTTCAAGTTTTCAAATTTTTGGATTTTCCTTGAACACCCATGAGCTTCTGTCAAATGGTCCTTACGCATCCTAAATCGGACTCTCCATCACAAAGTTATTAGGTGCTGAATTTATAATTAGCCGTACATTTCAATGCGAGCGTTACTTTTCTTTTGCTTGTACTGGAAATTTTGAAAAAGTGCCATAAGGGTGATAAGGGTGATTTAGCTGGACACTGTCCCATATATTTACAATGGGTTTTATGATATAAGCTACAATTTTCGTTATTGTGCATGCAAATATGTGGGGCAGTGCAAGAGAAAACTGGGCTTATGTGATTTTTAACATTTCTTCAATTCATTTTGCAGTATCGTTGCGACCTTTAAAGCTCTGTCATTCAAACTTACTACATATATTACCGGACCATTTTACTACAGCATTTTGTTGTCGAATGTTTTTTATTTACTCCCCGGGGGGGTCCTCGTGATTAACAACCAGAACAGTTAGATTTCAATGGATCTCGATGAAAGAATGCCTTTTCGCGTTCAAATTTGCAGCACATTTACAACAGTGCACCCGCTATTCTTTCCGCCTTTTCGTTTGAGATGTGACGAGCGGTTACAAAACTGCGGCGTTTGAAAGTTGTCGTTCATTTATCTTCCGATTGCTCCGCCATTGTACCGTCATTGCTATTTTAACCCCGTGACTACGAGACACTGCCCATCAAGTGCCCCACCCTCCCTCGAATCGATAGCCCAGGCCATCCGGAGGTGGACCTGGCATTTTGCAAGTTGCTTGTCACGTGAAGTATCACTTGGTTCACCCTGCGTCTCCCACAGGAAAAATCCCAGCCTTGGGTTTTTAAAAGACATCCTGGAATTGAGCGTCTAGTATGGGAATAACGCAAAAACCATCCTGAAATTTGGCGTCCAGGGTGGGTAAAGCTTAAAAATCATACTGGGTTTGTCGAACAAAAACCATGTTGAAGGAATGAATAAAATTGAGCTCAACACGGTTTTTGTTCGACAAACCCAGCATGGTTTTTAAGCTATACCCACCCTGGACGCCAAATCCCAGGATGGTTTTTGCGATATTCCCATGCTAGACGCTCAATTCCAGGATGACTTTTTGTTAAAAAAAAAAAAAAAAACCATAGCTGCATGGGATTTTGAAACTTTTCCCTGTGTCCATCAGTTGCGTAAACGAGTTGCGAGTTTACGGTGGCGCGTGGCGACATGAAAACGTCGAATTGATCGAGCCTACGTGATCCAAAGGCTAAGATAACGTGCGTAAGCTCAAACCCTTTTGCAATCACGTATTGTAGTTGAGCTTGTATGGTTGTTCATTTCTACGAGGGTGATTCGTTTTTTTTTTTTTTTTTTTCTCGGACACAGGTCACACGTGCTGTCGCTCGTGTATTTGTGATAAACGCTAAACGTCATCCTACTTAAACTCGCGATCGACCGGTGCAGCATTTGTGTTTACTGCAACTGCAGGGGCGGATACAGAACTTTCCAAAAGGGGGGGTTGAGACCCACGATATGAAAAGCAGGGTGTGGGTGTGTGTGTGGGGGTGTGCTGTCCGCTTCAGACCCGATACAAAAAGTGGGGGGGGGGGGCTGCTTAGAAGAAGAGGGGGAGGTACCTTATATGAAAGGGGGGTTTGCAACTCCCAACCCAACCCCCCCCCCTCCTTCTGTATCCACCCCTGTGCAAAGTATACATGAAGACGATTTGGAATGGTACGTTACCCTAGTAGTTTACACCCATGCCAGTTTAAAATCCGGTATTATGGAGACTGAGCAGCAAAGCGATGACCAATCAGTTTACAGGCCACGTTGACAATACTCAGACCCCCAAAATTTATGCCTTCAACACATTGGAAATCTTGTATACACAATTGTGTGTACATTGACTACGTAGACCCTAACTACAAGTCGCACACAAAATAACTGTGCGCACACACTCCCACACAAAAATATCACAGTTCTTGGGGTAAGCAGTATGCAGTGTGTCCCTTAATATGGCTTGCTTGCATTCAGACTTCATACCACTCAGGTATACTTGCTCCTATTAGATGCACTTAAACGTGTTGGGTCCTCCTGTTAAGTCAAAGAACTTGTGTATGCATGTGACATAGATGTATGGATGTGAGTGTACCTGTATGTGTGGTGCGCATATGTGTGCATGTGTGTTGTGTGTGTGCATGAGTGTATATGCGTGTGTATTTGTGTGTGCAAGTGTGTATGTGTGTGGAGGGGTATTTTCTGCTGGAGGGGGACATAATCTGCTATCCTTGGGGGACATGATTTGTAAGGTGGTTATGTGCAGATTCTACTAGCATATTTTGTCCAGGGGAACAATTTCAGTGCACAATGTTGTTGCATAGCTGATAGAATACAATGAGCCAATAGGTGTAGTGTTCTGACTGAAACTACATTATGTAGTAGTCCATACAATTGTGTTTTGATACAAAACACCAATCCAACAGCCACTGGTGCTGCTAAACTACTACAGTGCTACTTGTACAGGCCAAGCTTAACTTGTACTCATGTGTTTGTCAGTAGTTGATATGGGGATGGGGTAGCATTCTATGGTTGTCTTTGTACATAAATTCATAGTGCATTGTGTGTTTGAGGTCAGCAATCTGCCCACAGTCAAGGGTCCGTGTAAGAAACCGCCACTCAATATTTCAATTGTTCAATTTATTGGAATTTGCAATTTTGACGCACTAATTGCCGATTTTTGATGATATTTGTAATTTTCACTACGTGGATAATTGATCTAGCGAGGTTTTTTCAAATTTTCAAAATTTCAATTAAAAATTGGAAAATTGAAAATTTGAAAAATGCTTCGTGCGGACATTGTTTAATTCTCCAATTTATTCCCTCTCACGATCACAGACCCTGTGGAATGGAACCGACGCGTTGACACCGGACACTCCCCTCTGGGAACGAGGGCATATTACAAGCTTAAGTGCCATGATTATGCGTGCGTAGTAGTATAGCAGCTGCCGCCACACCGTTCCATGTGCTTAGCCACACTTCGGCCCACACGACATTAGCCGACAGCTCTTTGTGCTTGGCAAGGTAATAGTAGCCACAGATATTATCACTAATTAATACTCGATCGCACAGCTGAGCTTGCTAGAATATCGTGCGCTTTACAGTTACAGACGGACACAAGTATACCAGGAGCTCAATTATGTTGAGCTGTTTTGTTAAACACTTCCCGCTACTTTTGCTTGCTGTAACGTTTAATAGTACTAGTACGCAGCCAATGCAAATTGCGATCGAAGCTAGTAGCAATGTAAACACAACCCAGTTGGGGTAAGGCCCCCTAGCTGGAGGTCTCAACTGATCATGACAGCACACCTGTTTGCCCCGGGGGGGGGGGGGGGTTATGTCGGTCCCCTATGTGCACATTTCTTGCCCTCGGATTGTCCTGTTTCTAAACTGGTGCCATCACAAGTCCTGTTTATCCATATTTCCCTTTCCCCATTGCCTGTATTGCCTGTATGTCATAAATTTGTGCATTCAATGCAAGTATATGTACCCAATTTTAAAACTCAGGTCAAAGTTAAGTTCTGTCTGTCCCCCTGAATTCTATGCAACAAGGTAGCCAGCCACATCAGTCCACTGTTTCATGTGAGCCAGTCCAGCCACCATGTGCTGGAAGTGAGGTAGATGTGGGTTTTAAAAAATCCGCTACAACTAAATTACCACAAAAAGTGGTTGTCATGGTGACCACACCCCCACTCCCACCATGCATGCAAGTCAATGGCACCAGTGCGTACATGACCCTATCCCAATGACTACAAAGTTCACCAATGGTGCAAGCAAGCTTCTCTGCCACATGTCTCTGGGTATACCTGCACACAACTTGTAACACTCTCAGAGACTGCATGGAAATAAGAATTTGTGTGTCGATGATGTGCATTAGTGAGCTGAGAATGTGTGCAAAATGTAAATGGATAAGAATTGATTATAAAAGATAAGCACACATACTACCACACATGCACACTCACAAAGTAATGCCCCCACTAAAAACTTTGTGCAAGACCCACTTGTTGCATCCCTCCATCTTGATTATGTAGTTTTAAAGCAGATCTAGACAATCTGGTGAATGTTCCTTGTTGCCACAGGGTAGGTGTGTACATACAGCCTCTTCTTTGTTACCAGGCATATATGGTGTAAAGTACGATGGATTGTCCAATTAGCAAAACAGACAACAGGAGACGGGGCAATTCTCTTGTGCACATGTGAGAATGGGGAACCAAACCCCAAGGCTGATTCCCCAATGCTGAACAAACTTGTGGGAACCCATAATGATGGAATTTGGTTCCCCATTGCAATATGTGCACAGCTACCCTGTGCCAACAAGGAATTTTTTATTCAAGCACTTTGAAACTGAAGCACCTGGAATGTTTCAGCTCATCCAGGATGGATGAGTTGTTATAATCTGACACTGTGGGTGCCAGGTAGTCATGTAAGTAGAAAAAAGGGGTACTGTATTGACGTATTCGGTTTTGCCTAATGGTCCACCTCTACCAGATGGGTGGTACCCTCCCCCCCCCCCCCCCCCCCCAGGTTAGTTTTAGGTTCGCTCTCACATGAAATATTTTGTGCTGTGATATGCATTGCCTAACTAACACATATCCTCTTTCTCAGTCAGATCCACCAACAAAAATGCTTCCGGAAATTCTTCCAGAGTGCTCCTGAATGGCACTGTGTGCAGGTCAAATCTGTGAGGTTGAGCGGGCATCATTCACCCTCTTGTGCAACAATTGGAGGCTGCATGCCACTACATGTACTACCTACAGACGTTTTGCATCATATCACATTATTTAGCAATGCATATCACAGCTCTAAATATTACATATCACTGATCACTTGGAAACTAACAAAAGGGGGGGGGGGGGGGGGGGGGGGGAAGGGGTTTAGCATTCATGTGCACGTGGTAAAGGTGGACCATCAGGCAAAACCAAATACGTCAATACAGCACCCCTTTTTTCTACTTATGTGACTGCCTGGCACCCACAGTGTCAAATTATAACAACCCACCCATCCTGGATGAACTGAAGCATTCCTTGTGCTTGAGTTTGAAAGAAATTAATTGCCTTGCAGAGCGTTGGCATGTATGTGCCAAATTACCTATCATAACCAGATTATTTGACGATTTCTTCACACCATAGTAAGTTGAGGCCTGGGTGGGTGTGGTCATCATGGAACACTGCAGTCATCTTCTCCTGATGTTCTCATTCGTGAGGAGGAGGGGCCAGAGTGGGATGAACTATTCGCAAATGGAGGGACTCATTTTTTTCAAGCACGCTGGCAGAATAATATGAATAGCATAGATAAGAGGGTGTGGCCACAGTCCAAAGGTGAGCCATATCAAATACTCAAGAACACACTTGAATACACACACACACATACACACACACACACACACACACACACACACACACAATACCACCCTTTCATAAAACATTTGCAAATGCAAATCTGGACACACAACCACTCATTCCTTCTGTTTATGCAAACAAACTGTGACACTGTGTGTAAATGTGCATAGCAACTATTAGTGTGTGCCTCCACCTACGAACAAAACTGCTGCCATTGATCATGGGCAATAGTTGGCGTTGTAACTAATTAACAAGGTAGCAGTAATGCATCTGCAATATCAGAGAACACACTTTGCGTATATGTAATTCGTCACGCCATGACTCAATACAGTTTATGACCATGCATGCACAATTGGTTCACAACGCTTAATTGACTGCATGGCCTCCTTCCCAATGGACCCATTGATATAGTGTTAGGACTCTGTATCCAAGTTCGGCGCCACTTCAGACAAACAGTTGGCTGCTAGATCATGGCGTCCAGACAAGTGGGTTGCTAATTGTTCATCTTCCACATAGATGTTAATTTAGCAATTTCAAAACTTTATATCACTCTTAATTACTTTTTTTATTTGGCATCTGTGCAGTACTTGTTTACACACTAGTTGTATCCGCCGCCTATTTTCTATACATCGAACGCTGGTACACTCTACTAATACATTACATACTCTCAAGCCACCATGCATATAAGAATTTCTCCAACGACACATACATGTGCGTGCAGGCATGCACAGTACCTTTAATTTGCTAAACGAGGTCCGTCGATGTTATTAGAAAAACTTGTCACTACAATTGCTGAAATGGCTCAAATGAAAAGGTTGGCCCTTACATGTACGGCATTTCATAGTCCCTCTGCATGCCGGACACGCCAACCATTTCTGAAGGGGAAAAAAAAGGTGTACGAGTTTGTTGAACCACAAAGGCTTTGAACCATGACCAACCAGCTGTTTCATTTTCATTATTCCGACCATATATTACATGCAGCCATCGACATCGACGTCTTCCAATGTGGCAAGCACAGCCTGGTTTCAGCCAAACCTTTAAACTATAGGGCAGCCTAAAGTACATGTATAGAATAATCGGGATACGCCTATGAAGTTGTTCGCCCACGCAATACGTATTAAATATGCTGCTATATCACACTTCTAACAGTTACACCGCCTTCAGGTTGTTTCCTTCTCACTTCTGGTACTAGAAAAAGTTGATGTGGGATGAAGTGTAGCACTGTAACAGTATATGAATATCAACTCTGCATGTATTCAAAGTGTGTGTGTGTGGCAGGGTGGGGACGCCATTGTAGATTGCTGTATGTTATAATGTAATGCTTTCATCTGATTGGACAGTAGAATGATTCCAAGAGTACTGAGGCACAAAGGAAAAGGTAAGAGTTTGAGGTGGAGGGATAGGTGAGGGTGTGGGGTGAAGGGAAAGTAAGAGCGTGTTCTTACTGGTAATCTTTCAGGAGATATGGCTGACTGTAACCTCCCTTTTCACACATTTCTACTACACATGTTCACCATCATCACATACACAAGCTATTAGGATATCCTGTTTTCTGACTGTCAGATGTTACGTTCAAGCTGGAAGTGGGTTCTGAAGGGTCCAGTGCATGTATGTATATGGTGCATGGTGGTGTGTGTATGTGTATGTGTGTGTGTTGTGCATGTGCATGATGGTGGCCTGGTAGGTCGTTCACATGAGCTATTGACATAGAGCCTTACGTGCAATGCAGTCCAGTGCAAAGCAATTTTGCAGTTAAGCTCATACATAGCCCATGACTCAAAGTGCAAGGCTAAAAATCCTCTATGTGATGGTAATATTGTTCTTCAGAAAAATGTAGTGTGCAATATCCTTTGGACATATCTCTGAAAACAATTCTTACTCCTTGGGTGGTGTGGTGCTGAATAGAGTTTATGATGGGGAACCCAATCCCATCACTATGGGGTCATTCCCATAAGTTTGTTCAGCATTGGGGAACCAGCCTGGGTGTTGGGTTCCCCATTCTCGCATGTGCACAAGAGAATGTCTGTTTTGCTAACTGGACAATTCATCGTACTTTACACCATATATGCCTGGTAACAAAGAAGAGGCTGCATGTACACACCTACCCTGTGGTAGCAAGGAACAGTCACCAGATTGTCTAGATCTGCTTTAAAACTTCATGATCAAGATGGAGGGATGCAACAAGTGGGTCTTGCACAAAGTTTGTTAGTGGGGGCATTACTTTGTGAGTATGTGTATGTGTGGTAGTAAGGTAGTAAGTGTGCTTATCTCCTATGATCAATTTTTATCCATTTACATTTTGCACACATTCTCAGCTCACTAGTGCACATCATTGACACACGCATTCTTATTTCCATGCAGTCTCTGAGAGTGTTACAAGTTGTGTGCAGACATGCATGCCCAGAGACATGTGGCAGAGATGCTTGCACCATTGGTGAGCTTTGTGGTCATTGAGATAGGGTCGTGTAAGCACTGGTGCCGTTGACTTGCATGCTGGTGGGAGTGGGGGTGTGGTCACCATGACATCCACATTTTTTGTAGTCATTTAGTTGTAGAGGATTTTTTAAAACCCACATCTACCTCACCTCCAGCAAATGGAACTGTACCACCAGCACATGGTGGCTGGTTTGGCTCACCTGAAACATTGGGCTGGTGTGGCTGGCTGCTACGTTGCCACATAGAATTCAGGGGGACAGACAGAACTTAACTTTGACATTGAATATTGAATACAGGCAATACAGGCAATGAACAGTGCAAATATGGATGGACAGGACTTGTGATGGCACCAGTTTAGAAACAGGGGGCAAGCAGGGGTGCAGTCATGATCAGTTGAGACCTCCAGCTAGGGGGCCTTACCCCAACTGGGTTGTGCTCACATTTATTAAAGCTACTAGCTTCGATCGTTGGCTGGTAACTAGTACTATTAAACGTTACAGCAAGCAAAAGTAGCGGGAAGTGTTTAACAAAACAGCTCAACATAATTGAGCTCCTGGTATACTTGTGTCCGTCTGTAACTGTAAAGCGCACGATATTCTAGCAAGCTCGCTGTGCGATCGAGTATTAATTGTAATAATATCTGTGGCACTAGTACCTTGCCAAGCACAAAGAGCTGTCGGCTGGTGTCGTATGGGCCAACGTGTGGCTAAGCACATGGAACGGTGTGGCGGCAGCTGCTATACTACTACGCACGCATAATCATGGCACTTAAGCTTGTAATGCGCCCTCGTTCCCAGAGGGGAGGGTCCGGTGTCAACGCGTCGGTTCCATTCCACAAGGTCTGTGATCGCGAGAGGGAATAAATTGGAAAATTAAACAATGCCCGCACGAAGCCTTTTTCAAAATTTCAATTTTTCAATTTCTTATTGAAAATTTGAAAATTTGAAAAAACCTCGCTAGATCAATTATTCACGTAGTGAAAATTACAAATATCATCAAAAATCGGCAATTAGTGCGTCAAAATTGCAAATTCCAATAAATTGAACAATTGAAATATTGAGTGGCGGTTTCTTACACGGACCGTCAAGCCCCCTTCCCTAAACTGCATTTGCACAGAACATAGATCTTGACCTGGATACTAAAATTCAAAATAATGTGGCCTGTACAAGTACATGTAGCACTGTTGTAAGAGCTCTAGGAAATCAAGTTTGGCTGCACCAGTGGCCAATGGATTGGTGCTTTGTATCAAACTTGGACTACTACATAATGCAATTTCAGTCACAGCACTACACACCATTCCCTGTTGGCTCATTGTATTTTTAATTACATGCACACATAAACGAAAGCAAACATACACACACATGCATGCATGCACATGTACACTCACATGCATACACAGGTTCTTTGAACGGATGGGAAAAAGGAGGACATTTTATCAAAGAGGGGGACATATTTATTTTGCTTTTGGATATTTTGTCTGGGGATGGGATCTGCTATGATACCAGTATGAGCATGGCATGTGACTTAGAATTGGATGTCTCCAAGCAACAGTAGAAGTTTTTGAGACTGGTTCCTTAACTCTTTACAGGGATAGAACAAGAGGCTAAGGCTTTGTGGTCAGTCTAGTGTCCTGCATGAGAATGTAAGCGATGTGCCTTTACCATGACTGCGTGCATACCTGTGTGATTCTACTCGTTTAGGTGTGCTTAGCTTGTATAGATGTTGTGACCATCTATTAATGTAATGAGCCACAGTTGCAGACACAGGCAACACATACAAGTGCATCTAATAGGAGCAAGTATACCCGAGTGGTATGAAGTCTGAATGCAAGCAAGCCGTATTAAGGGACACACTGCATACTGCTTACCCCAAGAACTGTGATATTTTTGTGTGGGAGTGTGTGTGCACAGTTATTTTGTGTGTGACTTGTAGTGAGGGACTACATAGTCAATGTACACATCATACAGACAATTGTGTGTACAAGATTTCCAATGTGTTGAAGGCATAAATTTTGGGGGTCTGAGTATTGTCAACAGCACCATTGTGGCCAGATAATACTGGCATAGTGTATGTTATGCCATCAGTGGTGTAAACTGATTGGTCATCACTTTGCTGCTCACAGGCAACAGTCTCCATAATACCGGATTTTAAACTGGCATGGGTGTAAACTACTAGGGTAACGTACCATACCAAATCGTCTTCATGTATACATTGCAGTGAACACAAACGCTGCGCGGTCGAGTTTAAGTAGGATGACGTGTAGCGATTATATCTCAGTCACAAATACACGATCGACAGCACGTGGGGCCTGTGTCCGAGAAAAAAAAAAAAAAACGAATCACCCACGTAGAAATGAACAACCATACAAGCTCAACTACAATACGTGATTGCAAAAGGGTTTGAGCTTACGCACGTTATCTTAGCCTTTGGATCGCGTAGGCTCGATCAATACGACGTTTTCATGTCGCCACGCGCCACCGTAAACTCCCAACTTGTTTACGCAACTGATGGAGACGCAGACCGGTGTAACCTAGTGATGCTCACGTGACAAGCAACTTGCAAAATGCCAGGTCCACCTCCGGATGGCCTGGGCTATCGATTCGAGGGAGGGTGGGGCACTTGATGGGCAGTGTCTCGTAGTCACGGGGTTAAAATAGCAATGACGGTACAATGGCGGAGCAATCGGAAGACAAATGAACGAAAACTTTCAAACGCCGCAGTTTTGTAACCGCTCATGACATCTCAAACGAAAAGGCGGAAAGAATAGCGGGTGCAGTGATGTAAATGTGCTGCAAATTTGAACGCGAAAAGGCATTCTTTCATCGAGATCCATTGAAATCTAACTGTTCTGGTTGTTTAATCATGAGGACCCCCCAGGGAGTAAATAAAAAACATTCGACAATGAAATGCGGTAGCAAAATGGTCCGGTAATATATGTAGTAAGTTTGAAGGACAGAGCTTTAAAGGTCGCAACGATACTGCAAAATGAATTGAAGAAATGTTAAAAATCACATAAGCCCAGTTTTCTCTTGCACTGCCCCACGTATTTCTCTGTGCATGGATAAACAGAACAATGGCTTCATTACATTAATAAATAGTTGCCAAGATGGAGGAATTAGGCGCATTTTGATAGAGGGAGAGGGAAGGGGGTGGGGGGGGGGGGGATGATTTTTAAGCATATGAACCTGATTGAAATATAAGAACATTCGCATACAGTGTATATGAAAACGATTGACATAGAATAGAGCACGTAATACTGAAGAAAAACATTAATGTCCTTGGCTACATCCTATCCTACTGCATTGCTTCAATTATTATTGTTTCTTGTTATTCGTTGTGTCGAATTAGATTAATACTATCCACTGCTGATAAATTGCATGGACCAGCCACTTTCCCGCTACTGTCAAACGAAATGGCACACGTCGTGTTCTCATCCACTTTCTGAAAAAGTGCACCGGAGGTTGTGCTTTTCTTCCATTGCGTTAGGTACGGCTCAGAAGGATAGTCCACCACAAGAATGTATTCATGAACGACAGTTTGGTTAGCTGTTACGTTCATTGGTAGCGAGGTGGTATTGCTGACGTCTTCAGCAATGGAATGGTTTAGTTTTTTCAACATCAGGAACATTCTTGGCTTTGTTTTAAGCTCGAATTCTACTCGGTCGTTCTTGGGGTACATTTTGAATACAGACGCCTTTGGGTTTAAACTATTGGCTGAGATGGCTCCGTTGTTGTAGACACGAACACACTTTCCTGCATTATGGCTGCACAATTTGTACCCCTCAGTGGCCGGAGCTGAGCGGGCAACGTACGCCACCAAAAGAGCAACAGCAAGGATCAGAAGTACTTTCATTGCCATGACCTTTCCTAATGGGTATACGCGTATCCACCTGTTTCGTGATGACTGAGTGACCCATCGATAGCATTTATATACACACCCGAAATCACGTAGGGCCTATTAAGGAACGATATCGATTCCTTGTTTCGTTAAGTTTGTCTAGCAACTGCAAGATTTAGCCATATATCTGATAATTCGGTTTCCTGCTGATGCGTGTACACAGTTAGTTGACAATGTAACGAATGAGAAGCAATAGGTAAAGAACAGAAGCCAAACTCGCATTCAGTATTTTTTGTTTGTTTACCGTTTACAAAGGGAATGACATAAATCCACACTAGAGAAATTTACAACTAATCCGTTTTATGTACACATGTACATGTGCATTGTTATGGAAGAGAATGGCTGTCCCTACTTGAGTACAACAATGGACCTATTGCACACATACCAATGCAACACACACACACACACACAACACGCACACACACACACACTCACACACTCACATACATACTTACACATTCATATCCCAAAGGCCGTCACTTCTTGTTATTTTCATTATATGATGATGGGAAATTGAGAAATCTGTTTGTATGTGTGCATGTGCATGTGTGTATAGTGGGAGAGGCATATTTTATGTACCGATCTGATTATTAACAATATAGGTGTGCATAACAGTAGATGATGTTCATTTATATTTTCTTGCACATAGAAGTGCCGATACATTCATCAACTTCAAACACAAATGCTGCTTTTGAATGACAGAGCTGTTTTCCCCTGTGTCTCTACTTTATTGTGTCATGTATATGATAAAGGTAATCGCTGCTGAAACTCTAACACATTCTTATAAATCAAAATCGATTTTATCAATTGCATTTCACATTGAAGAAAAACAAAAAAAAGAAAACTAACCGCGTGGAATCGTATACAAGTGAAATATAAATTGCGACACAAGTTTTGATACTGTCTTTGTTCAGGTTTTATCAGATTCGTTTGTAAAACTTTAGATAATGTTTACTTTCCGCCAAGGTATGTTGAATTATCACGGCTGTTGTACACAAATCCACACTAGCCTGTTGTCCCACAAAGTGATCCGGTTCAATGCGGGGGTGCGTTTGTCCCGATTGAGGGCAAATTTGTCACCATGTTAGACAGGATGCTGTTAAGTACATATGTACTTCATAAAGGAGGTACAGTGATATCATATTATACAGCTGGATGCTCTGATCCTTTAAATGGTGTTGTAGAATTGGATGCTGATTTCTTAGTACGGCGAGGCTGGTAGGTGAAGCCATAGTTTATGCATGGTCAAGCCGTATGATCTGCATGCATCAACATGCGTGGGGTACTTATATTAGTGTTGTTGAAGAATGGTTAAGTGCAGTGTGGGCCCGGTGGACGGTATCTTACACTGTAGGTCATAACTATAGTGCATCTGCTATTCTTCCACCCTTACATGTACTACGAATAGCTGATTATTATAACCGTTACCGGCCATGTTATTAATTTCATTGCGGTCATCGAGTCTACTCTTAAAAATAATATTGAAGTCACTAGTCGCTACCTCCTGTGGTCGGCAGTAGTGCGCGCCCGACTAGAGCGTCACGTCGACATTATAGTACTCAAACTAATCTGCTTTGGACGCAAGGGAGTTAGTCGCACGTCATTATCCAATTCCTTTTGTGCCAGACTGTAAACACATGGATAAGTGGATATTTATTTATTTTTAAATAGGTGCATGAAATTGATCTAAACTTTTCATAATCCGTGGTTTCGTGTAGAAAAACTTTTCTTTCTTACCTTGGGGAGCACCTCATAATCACAAGGCTAGGAATCTCAATTTGTTTCTTTGTTCTGATCGTTTGATTTGAAACCACATCTGCATGACGTCATGTCTTTTGAAAGCACCTCATGATTACAAGGCTAGGAATCTCAATTATGAAGCATGGGTCAGAGGGAGAGGGGAAGGGGGGGGGGGGGGGGGGGTGATTTAAAACCACATCTGCATGACGTCATGTCTTTTGAAAGCTCATAAAGAGGAATTACGTTTTTATAGCCAAGGAATACTGAAGTGTGAATTAACATCAGAAGACCTGCCCAAACTGCAGGGAGGAGCTATGATGTGTGTTATTGCTGTGTGTTACATCCCACCCTCCCCACCCTCCCTACCATCCCCACCTCCGTCCCACTATATGCTGTATGTTAATCGCGTGCATAAAATCGTTGGATGATCGCACGTGCAGTACAATAACATGGTGATATAATGCTGAAGGGCACGCCAAAGAGTTCATGTAGGCGAGAGCGGAGGGGGGGGGGGGGGGGGGGGGGCTTGCAGGTGGGTGGGAGTCTATTTGCCAAACTGGTACCCACTCAGGGCTGGATAAAAAATCGATGAAGCACATTTGTTTACTTCTACGACTCATGATGTCAGACGATTTTAGTATACGGCTGACTGCTATAATCCTTTAAATGGTGCAGCAAATTAATGTGTTGGTAATCATGTAATTTGGGGCTAATAGGTCATGCCATACGAGATAAAATAGTAACATTAGAACGGTTGTGCTCTGGGGTTATTTATCCATTCCTTACGTGCATCTTTAAGCCGCTTATTCCAAATAAATATTAAGTGGCAAATGACATACGTTTTAGATCAACATATAGATTTTTGTTGCATATCGCAGTCCAAATCAGTAGGTTGAGTTACCTGTGGTCATCAGCCTCGCTATGGCATTGAAACCTAGTCCGTTTAGTTACAGGGAGCCAGTAGTACAATTATTAAGGCTTTGTGAAAACAGAGTAGAAGGATAGATGAGGCTCAGTTTGAAGAGGCACACCCGCCACACAGGGAGGATGGATGCAAAGCGCGCAAAATCTTTTCCCTCAGCCATGTAGATATTAGGGGCATTCATGAATTAGACAAGTGGGTGCACCAATGAAGGTACATGAAGAGGCACTGATCCTTGGCCACAAACACGTCATTCCTCTTTGTGTTATCAAAAGACATGACGTCATGCAGCGGTGGCTTTAGATTAACCCCCCCCCCCCCCCCCCCCCCCATGCTTAATATTATTATTGAGCTAGATGCCTAACTTGTGCATGAGGCACGTTCATTATGAGGTGCTCCGAAGATATAGAATCAAATGTTTATCTAAAGGGCCATGTGATGTTTAACGTGGTGTCATCCATTTCACTGTTCTTTTTTAAAAATAAATATCGAAGTTCGTAAATATTGCCATTTTAAGCTATATGGTCTAGATGTACCAATTGATGTGTTTACAGTATGGCACCAAAGGAATTGAATAATGAAGTGCTGCTAACTCCCTAAGCAGCTTAGTAGGTTTCCCTACTATGAATTGGATGGCGACGTGACCCTCAACATTATCTGAACCTGCGGCAGCAGGTTCAATATAGGATTGATTGAAGGTTGAAATATGTCACTAGTAAATGCCCGAAATAAAATTATATGACATGGCTGGTTAACGTTCTAATAACCTAATGTGACCATATGCTAGAATGGAAGTATATCAGCAATGACCTACAGCGCAACATATCGTCCACCCCGCCCCCACACCTCTACCATTCTTGAAACACACGAGTATAATCTATAAGTTCCTAAAATAACGCTAGGTGTACCTAGCGAAAACGCGAGGTTAACCTAGCGTTTTTTGATGGTTGAATGCCACTTAACCCGTCTAGTATTCTTTTTAGGTTTTGAAACTACCTCCCCCTGTATTTCTACATCCTTCCATCCCATATGCCATACGCGCGCATCAATGCATCCTTCAATCGAAACCTCTGACCTTTAACTGCTACCTTTGCACCTAGTTCTGTAAAACTATACTATTCAAACCCACACTTGGAGGCGGTGAAAGCCTGCTTCCACACACACTAGAAGACACCATTTCAGACAATAAAATAGCAAGGGCAGTGGATTAATCTACCCACAAAGATCGCTAGGTTTACCTAGCGAACGCTAGGTTTACCTAGCGTTAGATACTTATCGGAAGTTTCGTTAGAAACTTCCATATAGGATTTGACCATGACTATGAATGTCATTAAAAAAACGCGACCCGTCTGTAACAACACTCCCGACGATCGGATCGTGTAGCTTGTTTCAGCAATCGATCTAGAAGTCAAAAATGAGTAGTTTCGTTTTTGTTTCATGTCGCTGAACCGCGTGGTTGTTGAGAACAGGAGTGTACTGCCCGTCCTCGTACCCAGTCTCGGAACAAGGGGCGGGTCGTCTTCTTATTCTTCTTCTTCTCCTCCTTCTTGGCAACGCATAACTCAGGACAGGAACATTTCTAAGCGATGAAAATTTCACCAATAGCTTCAGAATCGGCTGGAGGACTCGCTTTTATATAATATATGAAAAAAAATTAAGAAAACAAGTAAATAAAAACATTCTCTACGAGAAAGTTGGTGGGATATAGGATTTGATTATGACATTGGTGGTGTAAAAAGCAAGGAAACAAGGTCTTATCAGAAGGGAAAATGTCATAGTCCTATATTTAGCACACAAACAACACATGCCCTAGAAATGTGCTAAATATAGGACTATGACATTTTCCCTTCTGATAAGACCTTGTTTCCTTGCTTTTTACACCACCAATGTCATAATCAAATCCTATATCCCACCAACTTTCGCGTAGAGAATGTTTTTATTTACTTGTATACAAGAGCACCACCAGCATTTAATAATTATATGCACACTATAGTATAACTTAGTAAGCACTGCCAATAAGAAAGTGTACCATTGACGGGGACATAAGATTTGACCATCCCCCCCCCCCCCCCCCCCTCCCAACCCCCGCCCAATCATTCCGAACCTTTCATGACCACTATCAGCTGAAATAGAGGAGTCCTAAAATCATTTTTAAAAGCCTTTGGACATGACCATGTAGAGGAGACCATGGGATATGAGCATACAGTGGAGGGCATGAGTCTGAAAAGACATACTACCATTTTGTGCTGATACAATTATGAGAACTAAAGAAATAGAAGGTAATGAAATCCCTCTACGTACAAACCGAAATCGAAGTAAATTGAATTTTCCTGCAGAAAGATATGGCGGGTTTGAACCCCAAGGGGTATCGGACGTATAAATCATGCAAAGAAGATAATCTAAGACTGCAAAATGTATCTTACTAATAGAGAAACGGTGTAGTATGAAGTGTTGAAAATAGGAAGTAAATAGCGCTTACCGTTTAGTCTGGCGTAGCCACACCCTCGCGTAGACACGTAGGGTCTGGGGAAATGCCTATACCCGACTGGTTCTAATGAGCAATTATTGCGTTTTACGTCACGCTGCGTCACGTAATGAGGAATGCAGCGAAATGGGCTAAGATTGGCTTGTAAATTAGCAAACAACACCCACGCGCACATGGCGGAAAACATGTCCGATACTCCTTCATCGAAGCGGCCACGAAGAACATCTAAAGCCAGTGTCAGAGTAAGTTGCATGTCCTATTGCCCGTAGCAGAGACTCTTGCCATATCCGGTGGGTAAAACAGCAAATACATCTCGTCCACGGACGAACTCAACTATCACTCTGAGTTGCATTTCTTTCAGTCCGGAATAGCCGAGCTCTCTCGCCACTTCAGATACAACCATTTCTAAATTGCCGCCTTCAACCGCCATGTGCGCGTGGGTGTTGTTTGCTAATTTACAAGCCAATCTTAGCCCATTTCGCTGCATTCCTCATTACGTGACGCAGCGTGACGTAGAACGCAATAATTGCTCATTAGAACCAGTCGGGTATAGGCATTTCCCCAGACCCTACGTGTCTACGCGAGGGTGTGGCTACGCCAGACTACTTACCGTTCGGAAGTTATACCGATTCAAGTGTGAATCATTTTCGCGTGAACTTTCCCATGCTGATATTTACTTTTAGTTATTATTGTTATTTCTAGAAGTAATACATGAACACACACAAAACACACAACTATGACAGGACAGCTTAATGTCAACCTAAAGCTAAGCTGGGATGTCGGAGCTCATGCGATATACTCGCGACAGCAGTGCCCTTGCATTTGCTGTGGCCATATGGACCATTTGGAGCAATTAATCTAACAGTCAGACGAGAGGCAAGGCGCAAAAGATGAAGGCGAGCTTCAGCTCCCCTGCAGCTGTAATTTTCAACGGCCAATGGTACGCATGACCAACTTAGCTCCTAGCATTTAGCATCATTGAAGGCATGTTTCCTTTGTTCGGAAACGCGGGCATATGATCCCGCTCTAGCGGGCCTCCGCTCTAACGCGCCTCCGCTCGCTCTAACGTGCCTCCGCTCGCTCTAACGTGCCTCCGCTCTAACGTGCCTCCGCTCTAACGTGCCTCCGCTCTAACGTGCCTCCGCTCTAACGTGCCTCCGCTCTAACGTGCCTGCCTTGCATTTGCTGGGACCTTGTTCGAAAATGCTGTAGCAATTGGTACCTCGGTGTGATTTGAACCACTGACCTTGCACTGTGGTTACACCGGTGTAACCACTATGCCAATCTGACCATCCCCTACCCCTCCCATTTAGGGGAAGGGCCATGCTTTATGGGACATCACATGGCATAATGCACTGTGGTTACACCGGTGTAACCACTATGCCAATCTGACCATCCCCTACCCCCTCCCATTTAGGGGAAGGGCCATGCTTTATGGGACATCACATGCCATAAAAAGGAAGTGGTGCAAAATTGGAAGTAATCAAATTAAAGGACAGTTGATATCACACACAAAATTTAAAATGAAAATAGAAGGGACTGTATATTAATACAATAGAAGCTAAACAGCTATTAATGTTGCTGGCGATGTGCAAGTTTAAGCACAGATGATTTGTAATGAGGTAACTGATGCAGTGTACTTACCAAGCCATCCTCACACAGTGGCTTCACAGGGATTGTGACAAGGTTTCTTACCTGCAGTGCTATCCTTCAAAGAGAAGAAGTTATTTATTCACATGTGGTCCAATGTGCGCCTGCACACATTGTGATGAGATGTGTGTGACGCAATGATTACATCACACGCACATCACAGTACAATAAACACACCCACCTCACTAGGGCCCAGAACAAGGCCATATGCCCTTCTATGGAATCACTACTATGGCTGAGGGATTACCAGTGCCAATGAACTGGTCCATTTTATCCTGAAATGGCTGCTGGTGATTAGTAGGTGAGTGTGTCGCTACGTACAGGACCTTGTCTGAACACTCTGGTAATAGAGTATGGAGGAGTGTGGAGGAGGGGGAGGGGGTGGAGTTTGAGAGAAGGGATGATGAAGTTAGATAAACAGCTCTAGATTAACACAACATCTCCTGGCTATCTCACCCCACTGCTGGGGTACGACAACTTGCTAACTAAAGTGTAATTGTAAACAGACATCTCATATACGGACATCTCATATAACACTCCATGTGTACATCCCAAAAAACGCTTTTCAGTAGCTTTTATAAATGAAATATGAGCTTGATTAGTGAGGTTTTATTTTCTCCATCTTGAATTGAAAATTAATTTTAATCTTTTGGATAATCCACAGATGATGTGCTTAATTTAATTTAAGTATAATTAATAAGTGGTACCAACAATAAGGTTGAGTAAAACTGCAAGCCAAAACACCAATCCCATGGTAAACTGAATGAGCAGTCCCCAGACCAAACGTCACCTGATGCGCAGCCCCACATCACCTGATATGCAGTCCCCAGACCATACATCACCTGATGCGCAGCTCCACATCACCTGATATGCAGTCCCCAGACCATACATCATCTCCTGATGTGCAGTCCCCCCAGACCAAGCATATTTGAAGGTCATGATGCTACCACATTATGCCCCTCATCGAACCACACCCACCCCACCTCCCCCTTCCTTCCACCTCCATGTCCACCCCTCCCCCTTCACACATACCCTTCACTTCCCCTTCCAACTGGGTGAGGTCAGCCATGACCTGGTCAAACTGGACATGAGAGGCCACCTGCAGATTAGCAGCATCAGGTAGGGGACACACTTCTGTGGACATGCCTGCAAACTACACCAGAGAAAGATAGTGGTAAATAATATATCTTCACCATTAGCCAATTCTCCTCCCCCCATTCCCTCTTCTTTCCCTTCCCTCCTCCCTTCTCCCTTCTTCACTCTCTCCCTTACCTTATCTGCATGTCCAATATATAGTGTAGCCTAACGGGGACCCTCTGACAAAAGTATTGTGGCATTTGCCCCCACGGCCCTCGTGCTTCCTACCCCACTGACACCAGTCCAATACACGCAACACACAGTCCAGTTACATGCGTGAAAAACACATCAGTGACATGGACCGGAGTCCTTTTGACATGACCATATAGAGGAGACCATGGGATATGGGCATACAGTGGAGGGCATGAGTCTGAAAAGACATACTACCATTTTTGTGCTGATACAATCATAAGAAATAGAAGGTAATGAAATATGTGGTTTATTTGCACATGTAGGACCAAACATAAAGAGAATGAATCTGAATATGAACATAACAAAAGTATTTGAGAAAGAAGTTGTATAGTAGGCCAGTGAAAGCAATGAAACCAAAAGACATAGAAAAATGGACAAAGCTTATGTGTGAATCTATGTAGCACGCAACATAACAATTTACAGGGTGTACAGGAAGGGGAAAAGGATAGTGTCTTATGGTGGAAAGAGTGTGTATAGGTGTGACATGAGACGTGTGTATGTGTGTGTATGTGTGTGTGTGTGTGTGTGTGTGTGTGTGTGTGTGTGTGTGTGTGTGTGTGTGTGTGTGTGTGTGTGTGTGTGTGTGTGTGTGTTTGTTGGTTCATGGGTGTGTGCCAGCGATGCAGATGAAATGAAAACGGTGGGCGTTTAAACAAACATGTGCCTGCGGTACGCAAATCCCAACAATAAGTAAGTGTTACATGTGTTCCAGCCTAGCTGCACTGCATGTGGCTTTAACCCGACCACGCCTCTTCCCTAGCCTAGCTATGTGTGTGCACTAATTCTGGCGCGACATGAACGAGAAATGTGCAATTACTTTGCACAGCTGTATCTCCGTAACGGATCGAGTAAAAAATTAACGAACAGTACTAATCAATAGGTACGTACAGGATCCCTCTAGTATAAACCAAAATCGAAGTTAATTGAATTTTCCTGCAGAAATATACGGCGGGTTTGAACCCCAAGGGGGTATCGGTCGTATAAACGCTGCAACGAAGCTAATGTAAGACTCCAAATGTATCATGCCATAGAGAAATGGTGTAGTATGAAGAGCTGAAAATTGGAAGCAAATAGCGCTTACCGTTCGAAAGTTATAGCGATTCAAACGTGAATCATTTTTATGACTGACTTATATATATGGGGATGGGTCATTTTCGCGTGAACTGTCCCATATATATATATATAATTATATGGGACAGGGTCTGAGAAAATGTCGTATCGCTATATAAATATAAAGTTATAAAAATGATTCTCTTTGAAATCGCTACATCTCCCGAACCGTAAATGCTATTGACTTCCTATTTTCAACACTTCATACTACATCATTTCTCTCTGGTAAAATAAATTTTGGGCTCTTGCATTAGCTTCGTGCCAGTGTTGCAACGTCCGATACCCCTTGGGGCTCAAACCGGCCATATCTTTCGGCAGGACATCTCAATTAACTTCAAATTCGGTTTATACGTAGAGGGGTCCTGTACCTATCGATTTGTCCTGTTCGTTAATTTTTACTTTATTCGTTACGGAGATACAGCTGTGCAAAGTAATTGCACATTTCTCGTTCATTTCGCGCCATTAACCTACTCCAACCTGGTTCCCGCTACGTATACTCCGAGCACATGAATATACAATAACCTCCCGTGCCCATGCCACTACATGTACAACTGAAGTGCCTCTTACAAACGTCAGTGGTTCTCTTCTATAACAAACAAGATTCGTTAAGCGATCAAAATGCGTGGGATTCAGCTACCATCACCATACAAAACACGGTACGTACTACCAGTACCGATACGCGCGCACAACAATATGTGTCCCTGTCGATTCGGTCATACTCTTTGGGTGTCACTCATTGCGTGGCCATTTATAGGCTCACAACCTATGATAGTACGTCAGAGCCATGAGGTAAAGTACACGGTGTATCAGCTAGGCTATGGGAGAGACGTGGTCGAGTTAAAGACACATGCAGCGCAGCTAGGCTGGAACATGTAACCCTTCCTTATTGTCGGGATTTGCGTTCTGCTGGCACATACGTTTTAAACACCCACCGTTTTTCATTTCATCTGCATGGCTGGCACACACACACCCATGAACCAACACATACACACGTCTCACGTCACACTTATACACACTCTTTCCACTACCAGTATTCTTTTCCCTTGCTGTGCACCCTGTAAATAGTTATGTGCTATATGGATTCACACATAAGCTTTGTCTATTTTGGTTATGTACTGTGCTTTGACTGGCTTACTATCCAACCCTCTTTCTCAATTATTTATATTCTGACTGATGTGTTTTTCACGTGTGTAACTGGATTGTGTGTTTTATACACAGTGGTATAGGAGCATGGGGGCAAAGGCCCCCCTCCCAACCCCTCCCCCCATTGGTTGTATGTACTGGATTAATGTGTTGTACGTACTGGACTATTTGTTCCTGTCTCACAGTACCTGTCACATCATGACGTACCATGCCTCATGTCCCATATTCCATTACATGCATCCATTTACACACTCACACACTCATACAGACACAACACTCACAACTATCCCATGCCAATCACTATAAATGCTGAAGCTATGAGTGTGTACCATTGAGAGGTTTAAAAAGACTTAGGACTTACTATTTTTGTTATATAAAATTTCCAGGGCCCTGATCTTTATCTTTAGGGATAAAGCAGGAATAATATTCCTGCCAGGCTTATGTACAAAAGTATGTTTACAGAGTGGTAGATCTACATGTAATATCACAATAGCACAGATTCCTAGAAGGGCCCCATGTATAATGCTATACATACACATGCACATGCACACACACACACACACACACACACACACACACACACACACACACACACACACACACACACACACACACACACACAAACCAGTGCTACTTAGAAATAGTGGTTCTGGTGGGTATGACTGTCAGTTTGCTATGACCAGATGCAAAGCCACCCATGGAAGTCACCCATGGAATGTTGACTCTCATGTGATGGTGGCAAATAGATAGGCTAATGCCTTTGTGTTTAGGACTCTGCCATTAAGAGACATATGGTCACATACCCACCTGAGGATCAGAGCAGTTGGTGTCATTTTTTTTTTGGATCTGGGGCAGTGCTGCTTCCAAGCATGTTACAGACCTGTGAGTTCCATAGGCTTTTGCATTTGGTCATATGTGTAGTAAACTTGACAGTCATCCTCGCCAGAACCACTAATCCTAAGTAGCATTGGAATTTCCGTGTGTGCTTGTGTGTGTGTGTGTGTGTGTGTGTGTGTGTGTGTGTGTGTGTGTGTGTGTGTGTGTGTGTGTGTGTGTGTGTGTGTGAGTGTTTGTGTGTGTAGCATTGGAAATCGGAACCTTTCTTTCTTGGAGGATGTGCAATTTATTTTTGTAATATGTTGACAAGGATTGTACGGTACGTAAGTACTACCAGTACCGATACGCGTGCATAATATGTAGAAATTGTGTCCCTGTGGATTTGGTCATATACTTTGGGTGCCACTCATTGCGTGGCCATTTATAGGTTCACAACCTATAACAATACGTCAGAGCCATGATATCTAGTGCACGGTGTATCAGCTTGGCTATGGGAGAGGCGTGGTCAAGTTAAAGACACATGCGGGCTGGAACACATGTAACCCTTCCTTATTATGCGTTCTGCTGGCACATGTAACACCCACCATTTTTCATTTCATCTGCACGGCTGGCACACTCACCCATGAACCACACCCATGAACATACACACGTCTCATGTCACGACTATTCACACTCTTTCCACCATAAGACACTATTCTTTTCCCCTTGCTGTAAACCCTGTAAATTGTTATGTTGCACACAACATAACAATTTACATGTGCTACATAGATTCACTTATATGCTTTGTCGATTTGAACTTTTTTTTGTATATCTTTCGGTTACAGTGCTTTCACTGGCCTATCTCTTTCTCAACTATTTTTGTTATGTTTATATTCAGATTCATTCTCTTTATTTTTTTTAATTTTTTTTTCTGAACTTGAACACAACAAATGCAGAAGTGTACAACCATAGTAACATCAATGTAAATCTAATACATTACAGAGGCATGCACTATATTGTATTCTCTTTATGTTTGGTCCTACATGTGCAAGTAACATTACCTTCAATTCTTTAGTGGTCATAATTGTATCAGCACAAAATGGTAGTATGTCTTGTCAGACTCATGCCCTCCACTGTATGCTCATATTCCATGGTCTCCTCTACATGGTCATGTCCAAAGGACTCCATGTCACTGATGTGATGTATTTCACACATGCAACTGGACTGTGTGTTGCATGGATTGGGCTGGTGTCAGTGGGTAGGATCACGGGGGTCATGGGGGCAAATGTCACAATGCATTTGTCAGAGGCCCCCCGTGAGGCTCCACTATACATGTCCCGTATACCATTCACTGTACTCAAATTGGGAGGGTTTTAAAGACTCCTCTATTTCAGCTGATAGTGGTCATGAAAGAGTTGGAATGATGGGGGAGGGGGCTCACCATCAAGGTGCTCTTGTATATATACTAGTCCTGAAGCTTCATGTGTAAGTAAAATACCAACTCAGTACTGCGGGTATACCCATGGGTAAATAGAAGCCATGTCAGTGAATGCTCTCTGTATAAACTCTACAGTGGCCCAGTCTTTCCAGATAGGCTAAGCAATAATATTCACTGCCACTTATGCAAGGCTTCCCATCTGTCCACAAGTAGCTTGCACAAAAAATAAATCCTCTAAGAAAGGTACCAATGCTATAAGCACACACACACACACACACACACACACACACACACACACACACACACACACACACACACACACACACACACACACACACACACACAAACGCATACCACACACAATGGTAGCTTTGAAAACGCTTAGCAAGCTGCGTTTGGACCTCCACCAATGGTAGCCCCTATATGTTGGTACAAGGCCACCAATGGAGCATGCTACTTGCTCCACCACATCAGTGCTTCCATCCCCACCTGTTTCACATGGGATTCCCCACCCACTTCACAGCAGGTGCCCCTTGCTCCTCCACATCAGGGCACCCCCTCATCCATAGATGTCACACTTCGACGTAGAGATCTCCTTCCCCCCTTTTACCATTCCATCCAGGAGACACCCCCCCCCCCCCCACCTCCTCCACACAGTATACCCCTCCTAAACAGTGTAACACCACTAATGGTCTTATTTCAAAATAGTTATGTTCTATCTCATGAAGAAAAAGAATTGATGGAACAAGTAATAAAAACATTAAGTTGGTATATATGATTGACAGGCAATAGAGGAAATATGTTATATTTAGCACATTTGTAGGACATTATGTTGTTCAACTGTGTGCGTATTACATTTCCCCTTAGTAGACCCTTGTTTTCTTCCTTTTGCCTTCCAATCCTATATGCCATCAATTTTCTCATAGAGAATGTCTTTATTACTTGTATGCAAGGCTTCCATCTCTAGGTGAGCAGATCTAGAAGTAGCTTGTCAACACATCACAAAAATAAATTGCAAAAGAAAGATTCCAATGCTACGTAGACATACACACATACACTCACATACACAAATACACACACACCACACACACACACACACACACACACACACACACGGAAATTTCAATGCTCCTTAGGATTAGTGGTCCTTATGAGGATGGCTGTCAAGTTTGCTACACATACGACCAAATGCAAAAGCCTATGTAAGTCACCTGTAACATCTTTGGGAGCAGCACTGCCCCAGATCCAAAAACAAACTTAAAATATGATACCAAGTGCTGTGATCCTCAGGTGGGTTTGTGACAGTATGTCTCATTAATTGCAGAGTCCTAAACGTAGCCTATCTATTTGCCACAATCTCATGTAAATCAACATTCCATGGGTGACTTCCATGGGTGGCTTTGCATCTGGTCATAGCAAACTGACAGTCATACCCACCAGAACCACTAATTCTAAGTAGCACTGGTTTGTGTGTGTATGTGTAGTGAGTGTGTGTGTATGTGTGTGTGTGTGTGTGTGTGTGTGTGTGTGTGTGCATGTGCGTGTGTATGTATAGCATTATACATGGGCCCCTTCTAGGAATCTGTGCTATTTATCCTACTTGTAGATCTACCACTCTGTAAGAGGGACTTTAGTAGACCTACTTTTGTATATACGCCCGTGGCAGGAATATTATTCCTGCTTTATCCCAAAAGACAAAGATCAGGGCCCTGATATAACAAAGGATGGTAATAAATAGTAAGACCTAAGTCTTTTTAAACCTCTCAATGGTACACACTCAGAGCTTCAGCATATATAGTGATTGGCATGGGATACATGTAGTTGTGAGTGCTGTGTATATATGAGTTTGTGAGTGTGTAAATGGATGCATGTAATGGAATATGAGACATGAGGCATGGTACGTTGATGTGGCAGGTACTGTGAGACAGGAACAAATCGTCCAGTACATAACACATTTATCCAGCACATACAACCAATGGGGGGGAGGGGTTGGGAGGTGGGCCTTTCTCTGAAAAAATTGTTGGGACTTTGCCCCCATAGCATCCATGCTCCTATACCACTATGTATAAAACACACAATCCAGTTACACACGTGAAAAACACATCAGTCAGAATACAAATAGTTGAGAAAGAGGGTTGTATAGTAGGCCAGTGAAAGCACTGTAACCGAAAGACATAAGTTCAACTAGACAAAGCTTATAAGTGAATCCATGTAGCGCATAACAATTTACAGGGTGTACAGCAAGGGGAAAAAAATAGTGGAAAGAGTGTGTATAAGTGTGACGTGAGACGTGTGTATGTGTTGGTTCATGGGTGTGTGTGTGTGCCAGCCATGCAGATGAAATGAAAAACGGTGGGCGTTTAAAACATATGTGCCAGCAGAACGCAAATCCCGACAATAAGGAAGGGTTACATGTGTTCCAGCCTAGCTACGCTGCATGTGTCTTTAACTCGACCACGCCTCTCCCCTAGCCTAGCTGATACACCGTGTACTAGATATCATGGCTCTGACGTACTGTTATATAGGTTGTGAGCCTATAAATGGCCACGCAATGAGTGGCACCCAAAGAGTATGACCGAATCGACAGGGAGACGATTTCTACATGATGTTGTGAGCACGTATCGGTACTGGTAGTACATACTGTACAATCCTTGTCAACACATTACAAAAATAAATTGCACATCCTCCAAGAAAGAAAGGTTCCAATTTCCAATGCTACACACACAAACACTCTCTCACACACACACACACACACAAGCACACACGGAAATTCCAATGCTACTTATGATTAGTGGTTCTGGCGAGGATGACTGTCAAGTTTGCTACACATATGACCAAATGCAAAAGCCTATGGAACTCACAGGTCTGTAACATGCTTGGAAGCAGCACTGCCCCAGATCCAAAAAAAAAAATGACACCAACTGCTCTGATCCTCAGGTGGGTATGTGACCATATGTCTCTTAATGGCAGAGTCCTAAACACAAAGGCATTAGCCTATCTATTTGCCACCATCACATGAGAGTCAAAATTCCATGGGTGACTTCCATGGGTGGCTTTGCATCTGGTCATAGCAAACTGACAGTCATACCCACCAGAACCACTATTTCTAAGTAGCACTGGTTTGTGTGTATGTGTGTGTGTGTGTGTGTGTGTGTGTGTGTGTGTGTGTGTGTGTGTGTGCATGTGCATGTGTATGTATAGCATTATACATGGGGCCCTTCTAGGAATCTGTGCTATTGTGATATTACATGTAGATCTACCACTCTGTAAACATACTTTTGTACATAAGCCTGGCAGGAATATTATTCCTGCTTTATCCCTAAAGATAAAGATCAGGGCCCTGGAAATTTTATATAACAAAAATAGTAAGTCCTAAGTCTTTTTAAACCTCTCAATGGTACACACTCATAGCTTCAGCATTTATAGTGATTGGCATGGGATAGTTGTGAGTGTTGTGTCTGTATGAGTGTGTGAGTGTGTAAATGGATGCATGTAATGGAATATGGGACATGAGGCATGGTACGTCATGATGTGACAGGTACTGTGAGACAGGAACAAATAGTCCAGTACGTACAACACATTAATCCAGTACATACAACCAATGGGGGGAGGGGTTGGGAGGGGGGCCTTTGCCCCCATGCTCCTATACCACTGTGTATAAAACACACAATCCAGTTACACACGTGAAAAACACATCAGTCAGAATATAAATAATTGAGAAAGAGGGTTGGATAGTAAGCCAGTCAAAGCACAGTACATAACCAAAATAGACAAAGCTTATGTGTGAATCCATATAGCACATAACTATTTACAGGGTGCACAGCAAGGGAAAAGAATACTGGTAGTGGAAAGAGTGTGTATAAGTGTGACGTGAGACGTGTGTATGTGTTGGTTCATGGGTGTGTGTGTGCCAGCCATGCAGATGAAATGAAAAACGGTGGGTGTTTAAAACGTATGTGCCAGCAGAACGCAAATCCCGACAATAAGGAAGGGTTACATGTTCCAGCCTAGCTGCGCTGCATGTGTCTTTAACTCGACCACGTCTCTCCCATAGCCTAGCTGATACACCGTGTACTTTACCTCATGGCTCTGACGTACTATCATAGGTTGTGAGCCTATAAATGGCCACGCAATGAGTGACACCCAAAGAGTATGACCGAATCGACAGGGACACATATTGTTGTGCGCGCGTATCGGTACTGGTAGTACGTACCGTGTTTTGTATGGTGATGGTAGCTGAATCCCACGCATTTTGATCGCTTAACGAATCTTGTTTGTTATAGAAGAGAACCACTGACGTTTGTAAGAGGCACTTCAGTTGTACATGTAGTGGCATGGGCACGGGAGGTTATTGTATATTCATGTGCTCGGAGTATACGTAGCGGGAACCAGGTTGGAGTAGGTTAATGGCGCGAAATGAACGAGAAATGTGCAATTACTTTGCACAGCTGTATCTCCGTAACGAATAAAGTAAAAATTAACGAACAGGACAAATCGATAGGTACAGGACCCCTCTACGTATAAACCGAATTTGAAGTTAATTGAGATGTCCTGCCGAAAGATATGGCCGGTTTGAGCCCCAAGGGGTATCGGACGTTGCAACACTGGCACGAAGCTAATGCAAGAGCCCAAAATTTATTTTACCAGAGAGAAATGATGTAGTATGAAGTGTTGAAAATAGGAAGTCAATAGCATTTACGGTTCGGGAGATGTAGCGATTTCAAAGAGAATCATTTTTATAACTTTATATTTATATAGCGATACGACATTTTCTCAGACCCTGTCCCATATATATATATATATGGGACAGTTCATGCGAAAATGTCGTTTCGCATATACTTATAATAATGTTATAAAAATGCGTCTCGTTTGAATCACTATATCTTCCTAACGGTTAAGGCTATCAACTTTCTATTCTCAGCACTTCATACCACACCATTTCTCTATGGTAAAATACATTTTGGGGTCTCGCACTTGCTCCGTGCTAGTATTGCAACGCTCGATACCCCTCCGGGTTAAAACCCGCCATAACTTTCTGTATGAGTAATCAAAACGCTTCAAATTCGGTTTATAGGTAGAGAGGTCCTATACCTATCGATTTGTTCTGTTCGTTAATTTTTGTGCAATCCGTTACAGAGATACAGCCGTGCAAAGTTGTTTCAAGTTTCCCGCTCTAATCGCGCCATTGTACCTACGCGAACCGCTTCCATTCACCGGAGTACATGACTATTCAACTACATCCTGTGGGCTGGGACATTTATAACCACCACACGTCACTGTGAGCAATGTTTATTGCGTAATGTAGTCTGGGGACCTCAATTGCATACTGCAGAAGAAGCTTTTGAAATTTCGCTTTAAGTTTTAGACGTTGACTTGCGCGTATGATTTCGAACGGTGCGAAGACGACAAGATACAATATCAATCTGATGAAAAAGTTTGAGAGCGGTAGCGATCGGTGGCAGATAGCTGTGGAGCAGGCAGACGAGTAGTTGATCCCGTAGTACGTGGACAACTGTAGAGTATGGCACAGGGGTTTGGGGACATAAGTGGAATTAATCGTTTTGTGACGTTTTGGCAATATTTAATATTGTCAGACGCCATTAATTGATGTGGTGTGTAAACATGTACTACACGCGTGGATTTTGTGTCAACATGTGACGTTTCACAATAGACCACATTTTTGGAATGACGCAATTAATTAACCGCCTAACACATGAATGTCATTTATGTCCCCACTGAAACCCCTGATGGCAGATAGTTGTGAGTAACTGCATGCATGCTGTGGAGTGGACCCTACGGCAGACAGCAGTGGAATAAGCACTACAGCAGACAAAACCTAAGGTAGGCAGCTATATAATGAACCCTATGGCAGAAAATAGGACAGAGGGAAAACTTCATAACTAGTACTATCAACAAGCCAGGCACATGCAACTGTGGAATCCATTCCACAGTGGAACCCAGAGTGCAGTAAACAGCTGTAGAGATGTTGGACCATAAAGTAGACGATACAAATAAATAGGTTGTGTGGACCCTTCAACAGATATCAACACTGTACTGTGTGGAATGGACTCTACTGCAGACATGCATATTGCATTGAGTGGCATACATCGGAGTGGATCATATGGCAGGCAGACAACTGTAGAGTGGACCATATGGTAGAACCTCACAGCAGTGGTCACTGACAGCTGAGAAGCAGACAGACATGTATGTAACTTTGCAAGCAGCTGTGGAGTGGACCATGCAGCTATTCCTTCCTGTGATTGCCGTGTCAGCCATGGAGTGGACCCTGTTTTGAATGGACTCCACCTTACCCTGTGCTATTGAGTGGACTCCACCCTACCCTGTGCTATTGAGTGGAGTCCACCCTACCCTGTGCTATTGAGTGGAGTCCACCCTACCCTGTGCTATTGAGTGGAGTCCACCCTACCCTGTGCTATTGAGTGGACTCCACCCTACTCTGTGCTATTGAGTGGACTCCACCCTACTCTGTGCTATTGAGTGGACTCCATCCTACCCTGTGCTATTGAGTGGAGTCCACCCTACCCTGTGCTATTGAGTGGACTCCATCCTACCCTGTGCTATTGAGTGGAGTCCACCCTACCCTGTGCTATTGAGTGGACTCCACCCTAACCTGTGCTATTGAGTGGAGTCCACCCTACTCTGTGCAGTTGAGTGGACTCCACCCTACCCCCCTGTGCGGCACTCTACAGCTGAGATGACTCATAGATGTATGGTGTACATGTGACCCCTTTACAATGCATACATAGATGACTCTTAACAACACAGATGTATAGTGTACAGGTGACCCCTTAACAACACATACATAAGGTGTTCAGAGATGACTCTTAACAACACAGATGTATGGTGTACAGGTGACCCCTTAACAACACATACATAAGGTGTACATAGATGACTCTTAACAACACAGATGTATGCTGTACAGGTGACCCCTTAACAACACATACATAAGGTGTACATAGATGACTCTTAACAACACAGATGTATGCTGTACAGGTGACCCCTTAACAACACATACATAAGGTGTTCAGAGATGACTCTTAACAACATAGATGTATGGTGTACAGGTGATCCCTTAACAACACATACAGAAGGTGTACATAGATGACTCTTTAATAACACAGACATATGATGTATACTGCAGAGGTGACCTTAAACTACATAAAAAGCATGCATCTCACAATATGGTTCGTTTGTCATGAACCATGCTTGTTCTTGTTGTGAGTGTAGAGTGCACCACTGGTGCCGTACTTCTTGCCACACACCGAACAGGAAAATGGCCTGTCAATTTCAGAGACCCCATCAGGGATAATCCTCTGCGTTTAATAACAGGTGGCATCACTTGGCTCTGATAAGCCTCCTATATGTCCTTTATGGTCACTCCAGCCCTTAGCTAGTTCACCTCGGTGGGGTTTGCATCCGATGGCAAGGTCTTCAATTTCACGACACCAGGGTGTTAGGGTTGGGGGGGGGGGGGGGGGGGGGGGTGGGGGTTGGGAGGAGTCCACTCAATTCTACAGAGTAGAGTGGCTCCACTCAATAGCACAGGGTAGGATGGACTCCACTCAGTAGCACAGGGTAGGGTGGACTCCACTCAGTAGCACAGGGTAGGGTGGAGTCCACTCAGTAGCACAGGGTAGGGTGGACTCCACTCAGTAGCACAGGGTAGGGTGGACTCCACTCAATAGCACAGGGTAGGGTGGACTCCACTCAGTAGCACAGGGTAGGGTGGAGTCCACTCAATAGCACAGGGTAGGGTGGAGTCCACTCAGTAGCACAGGGTAGGGTGGACTCCACTCAGTAGCACAGGGTAGGGTGGACTCCACTCAATAGCACAGGGTAGGGTGGAGTCCACTCAATAGCACAGGGTAGGGTGGAGTCCACTCAGTAGCACAGGGTAGGGTGGACTCCACTCAGTAGCACAGGGTAGGATGGACTCCACTCAATAGCACAGGGTAGGGTGGAGTCCACTCAATAGCACAGGGTAGGGTGGACTCCACTCAATAGCACAGGGTAGGGTGGACTCCTCTCAGTAGCACAGGGTAGGGTGGAGTCCACTCAATAGCACAGGGTAGGGTGGAGTCCACTCAATAGCACAGGGTAGGGTGGAGTCCACTCAATAGCACAGGGTAAGGTGGACTCCACTCAATAGCCCAGGTGAGGGTGGACTCCACTCAGTAGCACAGGGTAGGGTGGACTCCACTCAATAGCACAGGATAGGGTGGAGTCCACTCACTAGCCCAGGTTAGGGTGGACTCCACTTAATAGCACAGAGTAGGGTGGACTCCACTCAATTGCACAGGGTAGGATGGAGTCCACTCAATAGCACAGAGTAGGGTGGAGTCCACTCAATAGCACAGGGTAGGGTGGAGTCCACTCAATAGCACAGGGTAGGGTGGACTCCACTCAATTGCACAGGGTAGGATGGAGTCCACTCAATAGCACAGAGTAGGGTGGAGTCCACTCAATAGCACAGGGTAGGGTGGAGTCCACTCAATAGCACAGGGTAGGGTGGACTCCACTCAATAGCACAGGGTAGGGTGGACTCCACTCAATAGCACAGGGTAGGGTGGACTCCACTCAATAGCACAGGGTAGGGTGGACTCCACTCAATAGCACAGGGTAGGGTGGACTCCACTCAATAGCACAAGGTAGGGTGGAGTCCACTCAATAGCACAGGGTAAGGTGGAGTCCATTCAAAACAGGGTCCACTCCATGGCTGACACGGCAATCACAGGAAGGAATAGCTGCATGGTCCACTCCACAGCTGCTTGCAAAGTTACATACATGTCTGTCTGCTTCTCAGCTGTCAGTGACCCCTTTACAACACATACATAGATGACTCTTAACAACACAGATGTATAGTGTACAGGTGACCCCTTAACAACACATACATAAGGTGTTCAGAGATGACTCTTAACAACACAGATGTATGGTGTACAGGTGACCCCTTAACAACACATACATAAGGTGTACATAGATGACTCTTAACAACACAGATGTATGCTGTACAGGTGACCCCTTAACAACACATACATAAGGTGTTCAGAGATGACTCTTAACAACATAGATGTATGGTGTACAGGTGATCCCTTAACAACACATACAGAAGGTGTACATAGATGACTCTTTAATAACACAGACATATGATGTATACTGCAGAGGTGACCTTAAACTACATAAAAAGCATGCATCTCACAATATGGTTCGTTTGTCATGAACCATGCTTGTTCTTGTTGTGAGTGTAGAGTGCACCACTGGTGCCGTACTTCTTGCCACACACCGAACAGGAAAATGGCCTGTCAATTTCAGAGACCCCATCAGGGATAATCCTCTGCGTTTAATAACAGGTGGTATCACTTGGCTCTGATAAGCCTCCTATATGTCCTTTATGGCCACTCCAGCCCTTAGCTAGTTCACCTCAGTGGGGTTTGCATCCGATGGCAAGGTCTTCAATTTCACGACACCAGGGTGTTAGGGTTGGGGGGGGGGGGGGGGGGGTGGGGGTTGGGAGGAGTCCACTCAATTCTACAGAGTAGAGTGGCTCCACTCAATAGCACAGAGTAGGGTGGAGTCCACTCAGTAGCACAGGGTAGGGTGGACTCCACTCAGTAGCACAGGGTAGGGTGGAGTCCACTCAATAGCACAGGGTAGGGTGGAGTCCACTCAGTAGCACAGGGTAGGGTGGACTCCACTCAGTAGCACAGGGTAGGGTGGACTCCACTCAATAGCACAGGGTAGGGTGGAGTCCACTCAATAGCACAGGGTAGGGTGGAGTCCACTCAGTAGCACAGGGTAGGGTGGACTCCACTCAGTAGCACAGGGTAGGGTGGACTCCACTCAATAGCACAGGGTAGGGTGGACTCCACTCAGTAGCACAGGGTAGGGTGGACTCCACTCAATAGCACAGGGTAGGATGGAGTCCACTCAATAGCACAGGGTAGGGTGGACTCCACTCAATAGCACAGGATAGGGTGGAGTCCACTCACTAGCCCAGGTTAGGGTGGACTCCACTTAATAGCACAGAGTAGGGTGGAGTCCACTCAATAGCACAGGGTAGGGTGGACTCCACTCAATTGCACAGGGTAGGATGGAGTCCACTCAATAGCACAGAGTAGGGTGGAGTCCACTCAATAGCACAGGGTAGGGTGGAGTCCACTCAATAGCACAGGGTAGGGTGGACTCCACTCAATAGCACAGGGTAGGGTGGACTCCACTCAATAGCACAGGGTAGGGTGGACTCCACTCAATAGCACAGGGTAGGGTGGACTCCACTCAATAGCACAGGGTAGGGTGGACTCCACTCAATAGCACAAGGTAGGGTGGAGTCCACTCAATAGCACAGGGTAAGGTGGAGTCCATTCAAAACAGGGTCCACTCCATGGCTGACACGGCAATCACAGGAAGGAATAGCTGCATGGTCCACTCCACAGCTGCTTGCAAAGTTACATACATGTCTGTCTGCTTCTCAGCTGTCAGTGACCCCTTTACAACACATACATAGATGACTCTTAACAACACAGATGTATAGTGTACAGGTGACCCCTTAACAACACATACATAAGGTGTTCAGAGATGACTCTTAACAACACAGATGTATGGTGTACAGGTGACCCCTTAACAACACATACATAAGGTGTACATAGATGACTCTTAACAACACAGATGTATGCTGTACAGGTGACCCCTTAACAACACATACATAAGGTGTTCAGAGATGACTCTTAACAACATAGATGTATGGTGTACAGGTGATCCCTTAACAACACATACAGAAGGTGTACATAGATGACTCTTTAATAACACAGACATATGATGTATACTGCAGAGGTGACCTTAAACTACATAAAAAGCATGCATCTCACAATATGGTTCGTTTGTCATGAACCATGCTTGTTCTTGTTGTGAGTGTAGAGTGCACCACTGGTGCCGTACTTCTTGCCACACACCGAACAGGAAAATGGCCTGTCAATTTCAGAGACCCCATCAGGGATAATCCTCTGCGTTTAATAACAGGTGGTATCACTTGGCTCTGATAAGCCTCCTATATGTCCTTTATGGCCACTCCAGCCCTTAGCTAGTTCACCTCAGTGGGGTTTGCATCCGATGGCAAGGTCTTCAATTTCACGACACCAGGGTGTTAGGGTTGGGGGGGGGGGGGGGGGGGGGGGTGGGGGTTGGGAGGAGTCCACTCAATTCTACAGAGTAGAGTGGCTCCACTCAATAGCACAGAGTAGGGTGGAGTCCACTCAGTAGCACAGGGTAGGGTGGACTCCACTCAGTAGCACAGGGTAGGGTGGAGTCCACTCAATAGCACAGGGTAGGGTGGAGTCCACTAAGTAGCACAGGGTAGGGTGGACTCCACTCAGTAGCACAGGGTAGGGTGGACTCCACTCAATAGCACAGGGTAGGGTGGAGTCCACTCAATAGCACAGGGTAGGGTGGAGTCCACTCAGTAGCACAGGGTAGGGTGGACTCCACTCAGTAGCACAGGGTAGGGTGGACTCCACTCAATAGCACAGGGTAGGGTGGACTCCACTCAGTAGCACAGGGTAGGGTGGACTCCACTCAATAGCACAGGGTAGGATGGAGTCCACTCAATAGCACAGGGTAGGGTGGACTCCACTCAATAGCACAGGATAGGGTGGAGTCCACTCACTAGCCCAGGTTAGGGTGGACTCCACTTAATAGCACAGAGTAGGGTGGAGTCCACTCAATAGCACAGGGTAGGGTGGACTCCACTCAATTGCACAGGGTAGGATGGAGTCCACTCAATAGCACAGAGTAGGGTGGAATCCACTCAATAGCACAGGGTAGGGTGGAGTCCACTCAATAGCACAGGGTAGGGTGGACTCCACTCAATAGCACAGGGTAGGGTGGACTCCACTCAATAGCACAGGGTAGGGTGGACTCCACTCAATAGCACAGGGTAGGGTGGAGTCCACTCAATAGCACAGGGTAAGGTGGAGTCCATTCAAAACAGGGTCCACTCCATGGCTGACACGGCAATCACAGGAAGGAATAGCTGCATGGTCCACTCCACAGCTGCTTGCAAAGTTACATACATGTCTGTCTGCTTCTCAGCTGTCAGTGACCACTGCTGTGAGGTTCTACCATATGGTCCTCTCTACAGTTGTCTGCCTGCCATATGATCCACTCCGATGTATGCCACTCAATGCAATATGCATGTCTGCAGTAGAGTCCATTCCACACAGTACAGTGTTGATATCTGTTGAAGGGTCCACACAACCTATTTATTTGTATCGTCTACTTTATGGTCCAACATCTCTACAGCTGTTTACTGCACTCTGGGTTCCACTGTGGAATGGATTCCACAGTTGCATGTGCCTGGCTTGTTGATAGTACTAGTTATGAAGTTTTCCCTCTGTCCTATTTTCTGCCATAGGGTTCATTATATAGCTGCCTACCTTAGGTTTTGTCTGCTGTAGTGCTTATTCCACTGCTGTCTGCCGTAGGGTCCACTCCACAGCATGCATGCAGTTACTCACAACTATCTGCCATCAGGGGTTTCAGTGGGGACATAAATGACATTCATGTGTTAGGCGGTTAATTAATTGCGTCATTCCAAAAATGTGGTCTATTGTGAAACGTCACATGTTGACACAAAATCCACGCGTGTAGTACATGTTTACACACCACATCAATTAATGGCGTCTGACAATATTAAATATTGCCAAAACGTCACAAAACGATTAATTCCACTTATGTCCCCAAACCCCTGTGCCATACTCTACAGTTGTCCACGTACTACGGGATCAACTACTCGTCTGCCTGCTCCACAGCTATCTGCCACCGATCGCTACCGCTCTCAAACTTTTTCATCAGATTGATATTGTATCTTGTCGTCTTCGCACCGTTCGAAATCATACGCGCAAGTCAACGTCTAAAACTTAAAGCGAAATTTCAAAAGCTTCTTCTGCAGTATGCAATTGAGGTCCCCAGACTACATTACGCAATAAACATTGCTCACAGTGACGTGTGGTGGTTATAAATGTCCCAGCCCACAGGATGTAGTTGAATATTCATGTACTCCGGTGAATGGAAGCGGTTCGCGTAGGTACAATGGCGCGATTCGAGCGGGAAACTTGAAACAACTTTGCACGGCTGTATCTCTGTAACGGATTGCACAAAAATTAACGAACAGAACAAATCGATAGGTATAGGACCTCTCTACCTATAAACCGAATTTGAAGCGTTTTGATTACTCATACAGAAAGTTATGGCGGGTTTTAACCCGGAGGGGTATCGAGCGTTGCAATACTAGCACGGAGCAAGTGCGAGACCCCAAAATGTATTTTACCATAGAGAAATGGTGTGGTATGAAGTGCTGAGAATAGAAAGTTGATAGCCTTAACCGTTAGGAAGATATAGTGATTCAAACGAGACGCATTTTTATAACATTATTATAAGTATATGCGAAACGACATTTTCGCATGAACTGTCCCATATATTATATATATACAGTTACGTTTTATTATTTTTGCGCTCAGTGCATGGTAGCGAGTTTGTAACAAAATGAGTTTGGACAATTTTGTGGGCTCGATAGTTGGACGATCTGCGCGACGAAATCCAAGAAGTAATAATACTGTTATTGAGATGGAAGCGATGCATCAATTGGTTTGAAAATGCACAATATATGTTTGATGTAACACTTTACTCAGGATTCGACATAACAGACCGTGGAATTTTTTGATTGATGACGTGCACATAAAAAAAAAAAGGCCCAACAATTCAATTGGACCGAATGTCAAAAATATGGCGACTTACTTTAAAAATTCAAATTTAAAAAATGCCAATGTGTGCGCTATACTACCAACCTCTTGGGCGCCTGGCTGAAAAAAAAAATCGTGCCTTCGTTGTAATACTTGAATTGTCTATGGGGATGGATTTGAACAGCGATTTAATTATTGACTTCGCAAATGTGGCCGGAGTGTTATTCGCTCTTTTGTTTTACAGTGTAATTTTAATTGTCATCGATATTGTTGTTGTAATTAATTACAGAACTTATACATGTCATTTAGACGTTTATGTTCATTCTGTCAATAGTATTGCCCCGCTATACCCACGTAATTTTATTTTTATTTTTATAATTTTTTTATGACGGCTACAGTATGATTAGTATGTCATGTGAGACGGCATGCATCCGCATTAATCACACGTTTGGCATACACCACGGACACTTGTAGGTCATCAATTGTAGCAAGAGGTGGGTGTTTGCAGGCTCACTTGGCCAGGTTCTCTAACAATGTCCTAGCTTGTACACAAAAAAAAGAGAGATCGCTACATTACAATATCACTGCTTGATTGTGCATGGCGCTGAATGCTAAACCCACCTTTTTTCTGCGTTAGTTATCGTTACTGATTGTAATGTATTTATCGTACATAAATAATAAAATATAATTATGTAGGTATAGCGGGGCAATACCATTGACAGAATGAACATAAACTGTAAATGACATTTATAAGGTCTATAATTAATTACCACAACAAAATGGATGACAATTAAAATTACACTGTAATACAAAAGAGCGAATATCACTCCAGCCACATATGCGAAGTCAATAATTAAATCGCGGTTTGATTTCCCCGTAAAATCCATCCCCATAGACAAATCAAGTATTACACAACCAGGCACGATTTTTTTCAGCCAGGCTCCTAAGATGTTATTAGTATAGTGCGCACACTGGCAATTTTTTAATTAAAATTTTTAAAGTAAGTGACCATATTTTCGCCATTTAAATTTTCGGTCCAATTGAATTGTTGGGCCATTTTTCTAAATGTGCGCGACATCAATCAAAATTTTCCACAGTCTATTATGTCTAATCCTGAGTAAAGTGTTACATCAAAATTATATTGTGCATTTTCAAACCAACTGATAAATCGCTTCCATCTTGATAATAGTATTACTAGTTGGATTGCGTAGCGAAGATCTTCACATTATCGTGCCAACAAAATTGTCCAAACTCATCTTGTTCCAATCTCGATATCCTTGCACTGAGAGTATAACTAAAGTTTAGAGTGGCCTGATATAAATTACAGCGAGCAAAATCGGCATTAGATAACATAATACGTAGTGTCACCACCATGATATGCTCAGAGGAATAGCTTATCAAAAGAACAAAGCGTAGGTTATAATTATTATCATTAATTAGTACTTAAAAGACACCCGGATCATATTCTTGTGAATAATAATCCGTATAAGTACGCTTCACGGAATGCCACACCAACAATTTAATTACCCTTGCTGTTCGTTACAGAAATAAAAGAACGGCATGAGCAATACTTAAGGGAATTCGAGCATGCCTCCCTGCAGTAGCCATACTGATGCTCTCCTACTATGTGGTGGCATATACGATGAGGAAAATGGGAACCACAATTCTATCTACCTAGTTAGTGCATCTATACAAGGATCGAGAAAATACAGATTTTTACTAACAGTGAATATTCTGGTATTCACGTGATCTATATGCTTAGTGGTCTGAGGTACTGATGTGTCACGCATAGTTAAAAGGTGAACGGGTATCCTGCCTGCCTGAACATGCGGAAGGCTAGAAAGCTAATTGGCCAATAAGATGAGTTGTTGGCATTCCGTGGCGTATGATATTGATTACAGCTTATCGAGATGGATTCGATTTATCAATTGGTTTGAAAACGCACAATATAAGTTTAATGTAACACTTTACTCGGTATTTGACATAATAGAACGTGGAATATTTTGATTGATGACGCGCACATTTAGAAAAATGGTCCAACAATTCAATTGGATCGAAAATTTAAATGGCAAAAATACGGCGACTTAATTTAATTTTTAAAATGCCAGTATGCGTGCTATACTAACAGCCACTTGGAAACCTTGCTGAAAAAAAAATCGTGCGTGCTTTGTAATACTTGAATTGTCTATGGGGATGGATTTGTACGGAAAAACCGAGATTTCTCAAATCCCGATTTAATTATTGACTTCTCATATGTGGCCGGAGTGTTATTCGCTTTTTTGTTTTACAGTGTAATTTTAATTGTCATTGGTGTTGTTGTGGTAATTAATTACTGGGCATTTACACGTTTATGTTGTTCATTCTGTCAATGGTACGGTATTGTCCCGCTATGCCTACATAATTTCATTTTATTATTTGTAAATGTATTACAATCAGTAACGATAACTAACGCGGAAAAAAAGGTGGTTGTAGCATTCAACGCCATGCACAATCAAGTCAGTGATAATCTCTCTTTTTTTTAGTGTACAAGCTAGGACATTGTTAGAGAACATGGTCAAGTGACCCTGCAAACACCCGCCTCTTGCTACAATTTATGACCTACAAGTGTCCGTGGTGTATGCCAAACGTGTGATTAAAGCGGATGCGTGCCCTCTCACATGACATTCTAACCATACTGTAGCCGCCACATGGTCTTCAGCTGAGAAGAAGATATTGGGTAATGGCTAAAAATGTCGGACAACTGAAGTTTACTGGTGAAATCTAATGGTCGGGAATCCATCCTTCTGCTATTATTGTGGGAAACTTTCATGGAGAAATCAATGTTTGGTTGTCAATTACGGCTGTCTACTCTCATTGAACGCGGGCCTCAGCCCAAAATTTTAAAAATGGATTTGCTACCTCATAGCAACGAACCGGACAACCGATACTTTGGAATGCGCTATACAAAAGGCACACAGTGTTCACATGCAATAGCCTTACTGAAAACGCTTCAAGTGCACCTCTGAACATTTGTAGCAATTGCTGCAGGTCATCATATAATGCAGAGAGTTATCAGCCCCAAGGCTGACCATAGATGTATGACAGGACGTTATAATTAGGTGGTCATGGCAACGAATGAACAGAGACGTGCAACATCCACCCTGCAATGCAACTGTGTATCTGTAACCATTTTAACATCTATCGCTGCGGCGGCCGTTTGCAACATTACTGACTTCACGATAATGTCACCAATGTCAAGCACGCGAAACCTTTCTGGAAAGGAGTCGCAATTAATGACAAGTGTACCTATACCTCCGACCAAATGTGGTAGTTTGCTCCCCATGTCATTATTGGGGCGGATCCTCGCCCTTCCGCCGCCACTGCGAGACAATTACATCTACTGAGCTGCAAACAATAATTATATAACTTAACTTCCTGCATGCAGTATAACTGTTACAGGAATAACTATACATGGAATTTGATAATATTACTTAATAGGCATGTTTTGTCTATTATACGGTAACTACCTAATTATACATTTTGCGATCTCTGCTGCATATTATTATTTAAATGCCTCTTACAGCTGATTGTTCATTCATCTCGAAGACAAGCACTCATATACAGATAACAAGTGGAAATGCTCATGGCACTAATTTTAATAATCCTCGTCGCTAGCGCTGTGATGGCTAACGTTGCCCGCTCCCTTCCTACTCCAAATGAGTACAGATTGTGCAGCTATCTGGCGGGAAAGTGTGTTAATGTCGACTACAACGAAACCATCACAGCCAATGGAAGCCCAAAGTCGTCTGCAGTATTCGTCAAGTACTCAAACAATAATAGAGTACAATTCGAACTTAAAAGCAAGCCAGGAATGTTTCTAATGCTGAAAGAACTAAACCATTCTATTGCTGATGACGACAACAATGCTACCTCGCTACCAATGAACGTAACAGCAAACCAAACTGTCGTTCATGAATACGTTCTTGTGGTGGACTTTCCCTCCGAGCCGTGCCTAACGGAATGGGAGCATAACACAACTTCCGGTTCACTGGTTCAGAAAGTGGATGAGAACACGACGTGTGCCATTTCCTTTGACAGTAGCGGGAAAGTGGCGGGTCCATGTAATTTATCAGCAATGGATACAATTACGTTGAAGCCTGTACGAGATCCTTAATATAAAGGCGCCACATTCCGAAGCATCAATTGACTGTCATTATTCAACTAGAATTAGATTCTGAGTACTGATGGAATTGTGATAGCTGTACATGCATGTGCTCTCTCTTATGGTATACTTACTGATATATTGTACTGTGTAGTTATATTAAATCTATATATACCTTTTTTTCTGTTGTAATCACGTATGCGCAACAGAATGCCAAGCTAGCAACTCACCTAGTGGACCGATTAATTATCACTCTGGTCTTCAACCTCATAAGGAATGCATCGACGGGCATAGATGCGATTATTGGATATCAACGTAAAGCTGCACTTCGCTCAGGCAGGCAAGATACCTGTCCCCCTATAATTGCAATATTGCCATTACTGCTCGCAAACAAGGCAGCACAATATGAGCAGCACTTTAACAACTTCCCAAACTTCATCACGTGAGATATAAATTACAACCAGACATCGATATCCCCATGTGATTGTTTCCCCTTAAGAAATACGTATAGATGTGATGTAACCGCAAGGCTGCAATTTGCATGCTCAGGCAGGCAAGATACCCGTCATCTATGAGGGACACATCAGTACCTCAGACCATAAAGCATATAGATCACGTGAATAACATTTAACTTTGCTGCAGAATATTCGCTATTAGTAAAAGGCTGCTTTTCTAACTAGGTAGCTGGAATTGTGGTTCCCATTTTCCTCATCATAAATGCCACCGCATAGTAGGAGAGCATCAGTATGGCTACTGCAGGGAGGCATGCTCGAATTCCCTTAAGTGTTGCTCATGCCGTTCTTTTATTTCTGTAACGAACAGCAAGGGTAATTAAATTGTTGGTGTGGCATTCCGTGAAATGTACTTATACGGATTATTATTCACAAGAATATGATCCGGGTGTTTTGTAAATACTAATTAATGATAATTGTTATAACCTAAGTTTTTTTTTTTTTTTTTTTTTTTTTTGATAAGCTATTTCTCTGAGCATATCATGATGGTGTTATCCAATGCCTGTTTTGCTCGCTGTAATTTATATAAGGCCACTCCAAACTTTAGTTCCCGTCCATCCGACTATATATATTATTCTGGTATAGTTAAACGCTCAGTGCAAGGTAGCGAGATTGTGACAAGATGAGTTTGGACAATTTTGTTGGCACGATAGTATGAAGCTCTTCGCGACGCAATCCAACAAGTAATACTCTTAGCGATTTATCAATTGGTTTGAAAACTCACAATATAATTTTGATGTAACACTTTACTCAGGATTAGACATAATAGACTGTGGAATATTTTGATTGATGTCGCGCACATTTAGGAAAATTGGCCAACAATTCAACTGGACCGAAAATTTAAATGGCAAAAATACGGCGACTTACTTTTTTTGGAATGCCAGTGTGCGTGCTATACTAACAACCACTTGGAAGCCTGGCTGAAAAAAAATCGTGCGTGCTTTGTAATACTTGAATTGTCTATGGGGATGGATTTGTACGGAAAAACCGCGATTTCTCAAATCCCGATTTAACCGAAGTGCTATTCGCTGTTTTGTTTTACAGTGTAATTTTAATTGTCATCGATGTTGTTGTGGTAATTAATTATTGTCCTTATAAATGGCATTTACATGTTTATGTTGTTCATTCTGTCAATGGTATTGCCCCGCTATACCTACATAATTTTATTTTATTATTTAATCTACGATAAATGCATTAGAAATCAGTAACGATAACTACCGCGGAAAAAAGGTGGGTTTAGCATTCAACGCCATGCACAATCAAGTCAGTGATAATCTCTCTTTTTTTAGTGTACAAGCAACGGCATTGTTAGAGAACCTGGTCAAGTGACCCTCCAAACACCCGCCCCTCTCTAAAATTGATGACCTACAAGTGTCCGTGGTGTATGCCAAACGTGTGATTAAAGCGGATGCATGCCCTCTCACATGACGTTCTAACCATGCTGTAGCCGCCACATGGTCTTCAGCTGAGAAGAAGATATTGGGTAATGGCTGATAATGTCGGACAACTGAAGTTTACTGGTGAAATCTAATGGTCGGGAATCCATCCTTCTGCTATTATTGTGGGAAACTTTCATGGAGAAATCAATGTTTGGTTGTCAATTACGGCTGTCTACTCTCATTGAACGCGGGCCTCAGCCCAAATTTTTAAAAATGGATTTGCTGTCCCATAGCATCGAACCGGACAACCGATACTTTGGAATGCGCTATACAAAAGGCACACTGAGTTCAATAAAATACAATAGCCTTACTGAAAACGCTTCAAGTGCACCCCTGAGCATTTCTAGCCATTGCTGCATATCATCATATAATGCAGAGAGTTATCAGCCCCAGGACTGAAGGAGTGCACGATAGTTGTGTACTAATACCATTTGTATGGGAGATACATACAAATGAAGGGGGTATTGTACATAGCATACACCTGGATTTTCTAAGGCAGAAAAATAGGCGACAGAAGTGGGTGATCAGTTTTATTTTTGGCATTGCCGCTTTTGATCATGATTTACGAAATACTATAAAAAGCGATATAACCAAAGCGAGACTGCCCATGAACTCGGAGTTGGATGAATAAGCCGCTAGGATGTGTGATGGCAAACGTTAATTGAAGTCATCCCGCAGATTTTACGACCATAGTTTGAATGACAAACATCATTTCTAGTACATAAAATAACGACAGAATGTAGTAATTAGGTGGTCATGGCAACGAATGAACAGAGACGTGCAACATCCACCCTGCAATGCAATTGTGTCTCTGTAACCATTTTAACATCTATCGCAGCGGCGGTGGAGGGTATAGATAAGATTTGAGGGGTGGGCTCTAAAAGCGAGGATGTTTTTATTCAATTCACAAGGGTGCTTAGTCCTTTTAGTTTTATCCGCCGGGGGGGGGGGGGGGGGCTTCCCAATCCCAGAAAGCCGAGGGTATATTATTGCATTTATATTTATAATTAGCATTTGGAAGCTAACAATCGGGACAGTTAGCCGTTTGCAACATTACTGACTTCACACCATTGTCAAGCACTCTGGAAAGGAGTCGCAATTGACAAGTGTACCTACACCTCCTACCAAATGCGGTACTTTGCCCCCCATGTCATTACTGGGGCAACTCCCCACCCTTCAGCCGCCACAGTTCAGAAATGGAGACAATTACATCTACTAAGCTGCAAACCGAGGGGGGGATACCTATGATAGCTTGCTACTTCCTGCTGTTACACGATTAACTATACATGGAATTTGATAATATTACTTAATGGGCATGTTTTGTCCTATTATACCGTAATTACCTAATTATACATTTTGCGATCTCTGCTGCATCTTATTATATAAACGCCTCTTACAGCTGATTTGTCATTCATCTCGAAGACAAACACATATACAGATAACAAGTGGAAACGCTCATGGCATTAATTTTAGTATTCCTCGTCGCTAGCGCTGTGATGACTAACGTTGCCCGCTCCCTTCCTACTCCAAATGAGTACAGATTGTGCAGCTATCTGGCGGGAAAGTGTGTTAATGTCGATTACAACGGAACCATCACAGCCAATGGAAGCCCAAAGTCGTCTGCTGTATTCGTCAAGTACTCAAACAATAATAGAGTACAATTCGAACTTAAAAGCAAGCCAGGAATGTTTCTAATGTTGAAAGAACTAAACCATTCTATTGCTGATGATGACAACAATGCTACCTCGCTACCAATGAACGTTACAGCTAACCAAACTGTCGTTCATGAATACGTTCTTGTAGTGGACTATCCCTCCGAGCCGTACCTAACGGAATGGGAGCAAAGCATAACCTCCGGTACACTGGTTCAGAAAGTGGATGAGAACACGACGTGTGCTATTTCCTTTGACAGTAGCGGGAAAGTGGCGGGTCCATGTAATTTATCAGCAATGGATACAATTACGTTGAAGCCTGTACGAGATTCTTAATGTGTATTGCGAAGCATCAATTGACTTTATTTATTCAACTAGAATTAGATTCTGAGTACTGACGGAATTGTGAAAGCTGTACATGCATGTGCTCTCTCTTATGGTATACTTTGTACTGAATCGGATATCATTTACCTGTGTACGTAATTATATTAAATCTATATATACCTTTTATCCACGTATACGCAACGGAATGCCACACTAACAACTCACCTACTAGTGGACCGATTAATTATCACTCTGTCTAGTCTTCAACCTCATAAAGGAATGCGTCGAGCGCATAGATGTGACGTGATTATTGGATATCACCGTAGAGCTGCACTTCGTTCACGCAGGCAAGATATACCCGTCCACCTATTATTACAATATTTCCATTATGATAGACACACATCACTTCAGTACCGCCGACCACAATGAATCACGTGATTAACCTTTTACCTTAGTTGCACTGTTAAATATTACAGGGCCGTATTTCCTCCTTGTATATAATATTCCACCATTTCAATATACGGATGGTTAGTGAATCCAATTGACCAACCGGTTACCCCGGATTAACCGGCTGACCGGATGCATTATGGCGATAAATAATCAGACGGTTGAATAACCGGTTGTCCGGTTGTTTAATGGGACAGGCAAAATTGTCCTGTTGATCAGCTGCTCGCAAACAAGACAGCATGCACAATATAATATTCAGTAAAATGAGCAGCCCCTTATAATTATGGTACACACTTCCCAAACTTCATCACGTGAGATATATATTACAACCAGACATCGATATCCCCGTGTAATGTCTCGCCTTGTCGGGATAGAAGCATAAATGCCGCGCTCATGTGGATGGCATTTACGCTTCTCTTGTTGCGATTGACCACTTTATAACGTTCTGCGTGACATCAATGAAATGATGTGCGTTATGCTAGCTAGACAGCCGTGCAGACTGACGGGATGACTCATAAACTCTTCATTGATTTTACATGCATGTGCATACAGCTGATCCTCATTTCATTTGTTCAAATTGCATGTGATCCTCCCCTATTTTATAAGGCCGGGCTAATGATTTCATGTGGTTTTCTTATAAAAGATGTATTTTTAAAAGCATTGCAAACGCTGTACATATAACAATTGTGTTTTCAGAGACTATATGAAGCACTAAGGAATCAATTCAGTGTACTTTACAATTTGTCAAACACAAAATAAAAATGAAACCGGCGTCGGAGGACCCCCGGATACAGCTTGTAACCGCCGGTCTCTGTATCCTAGGATACAGTGACCGGGGGTGGGATAGGGTGACCCCTCCCGGTGTTAATCATCATATACTATATATATATACCGCATGCGCACTAATTTTATAAGCCACGAGTTTGATTGTCAAAATAATTTTCCAGGAAGCCTTTGATGACATATATAGATTTTTGACTGAGAAGACCTATCCCAGTGAAATGCAACTTCCGATGAAAGGTTTGTCCGCGTATCCGCGTTGGCAACGAAATGCGGCACTGCATGTGATTTTTCGGCACGAGGTATATCAGTATGTGCCGCCTCTCAGACTTCCGCTAGTAATAAACGAAGCCCGACCAATACTAAGCTGCAAGCTGCGGGGGATTCCTATTATAGCTTGCTACTTCCGTGCAGTTGCCGAATCCCCCAAACAAAATAACTATGGAATCGATAATACTCCTATACTCCTTACTAGGCCTGTTTGTCCTTTATAATACGTACGGTAACATGTCACCTAATTACACTTTGCGATCTCAGCGGCATACATAAACAAACCCCTCTTACAGCTAATTGGTCCGTCATCTCAAAGACCAACACATACGGATGTCGGATAACCAGTGGAAAAGCTTATGGCACTAAAATTAATATTCCTCCTCAATAGAGTATACAAGTAACTAAAATATTCTTTACGAGAAAGTTGGTGGTATATAAGGTTTGAAGGCAATTGGTGGTGTAAAAAGCAAGGAAACAAGGTCTTATCAGAAGGGAAATGTAATAGTCGTATGTTTAGCACACAAACAACACATGCCCTAGAAATGTGCTAAATACAAGACTATTACATTTTCCCTTCTGATAAGACCTTGTTTCTTTGCTTTCTACACCACCAATTGCCTTCAAATCCTATATACCATCAACTTTCTCGTAGAGAATGTTTTTATTACTTGGATAAACTATGGCTTGACCTTCTACCAGCTCCACCGTACAAAGGAATCAACACCCTAATCTACGGCGCCATTTATCAGAGCATCCAGCTCTGCGGTAATATGATATCACTCTACCTCCTTTTTGAAGTACTGTATATGGAAATTAGTACTGTATAATTGTGCACATAGTACATGCAGCAGTCATCTGGTACACACTATAAATGGTGCTCGTTGTCTGTTTACGTGTCCATGTCCACTCAAGTATTTCTGGGAGTCCCGGGAGAATTGGTTGCACGCCTAATCAGTCTTGATACCAAATGTGTTAGCTTTAAACAAGCGCAAAAAAGATGTGTTCTTATACACTCAGTTAAATGCTGAGTGATCGTCCCAAGATTTAAATACGATTATGCATGTGTATCATTATGTGGTTCACGAATGGAACCGTAAATGTACTCATTCGCGTATTCTGCGCCCAATATTTGCATGTACAAACAATGAAAAGGTCTGCCTCCTCATACTTACGTGATATCAATATCGGAAGTTTCGTTAGAAACTTCCATATAGGATTTGACCCCGACTATGAATGTAATTAAAAAAACGCGACCCGTCTGTAACAACACTCCCGACGATCGGATCGTGTAGCTTGTTTTAGCAATCTATCTAGAAGTCAAAAATGAGTAGTTTCGTTTTTGTTTCATGTCGCTGAACCGCGTGGTTGTTGAGAACAAGAGTGTACTGCCCGTCCTCGTACCCAGTCTCGGAACAAGGGGCGGGTCGTCTTCTTATTCTTCTTCTCCTTCTCCTCCTTCTTCTTGGCAACGCATAACTCAGGACAGGAACATTTCTAAGCGATGAAAATTTCACCAATAGCTTCAGAATCGTCTGGAGGACTCGCTTTTATATAATATATGGAAAAAAATTAAGAAAACAAGTAAATAAAAACATTCTCTACGAGAAAGTTGGTGGGATATAGGATTGGATTATGACATTGGTGGTGTAAAAAGCAAGGAAACAAGGTCTTATCAGAAGGGAAAATGTCATAGTCCTATATTTAGCACACAAACAACACATGCCCTTGAAATGTGCTAAACATAGGACTATGACATTTTCCCTTCTGATAAGACCTTGTTTCCTTGCTTTTTACACCACCAATGTCATAATCAAATCCTATATCCCACCAACTTTCTCGTAGAGAATGTTTTTATTTACTTGTACAATGATAATTCATTTAACTGCGTGTTTATGAACTAACACATTTGATGTCAAGACTGATTAGGCGTGCAACCTATTCTCCCTGGACTCCCAGTATTCTATAAATACTTGTGTGGACATGGACACGTAAACAGACAACGTGTACCATTTATAGTGTGTACCAGACGATAGCTGCATGCATGGACTCTGTGCTCATTTATACAGAACTAACTTCCATTTGATATATCACCATTCATGAGGAAAATGCTGTGACAAATAACTACAAACACTCAGCGCAGCTTTGATGCATTTAAACGTGCCCATTGTCGTAACCAGTTGGTTTACCTACCAAGCCGGCAAACGTTTTCCCTCGCGCATCCTTGTCATAACATTTCTTACTTTGCTCTCATGCAGCTTTATCCAATTAAATGTGACTCTAATACATCACTGAAACTCTTGCGCGGGGGGCGTACTCAACTCCATACTGCATGAGGAGCATTCGTTTCTCGTGTTGTTGTCTCAGATGCGTACTGCATGCTGAGCAGTGAAGATAAATGCAGAATCATTATACAGTCTTTTGGCACAAACATCAATAGAGAGGTTGTTGTGATCTTTTCCCATTCATGGTCATGGACACAGCCATAGAACGGGAACATTAAAATCAACTGTAATATAATCTGCACAGTATAGGGATGCAGGTTGGGAAACTTTAAATATATCTACACGCCAGGGACGCACCCCATTTTTATTCCATGCATCAATATATACATCAGGGATTTCCCTACATACAATGGGCACACCTACACACCAGGGTCACATCTATACACGCCTACACAACTGCAACCAGGCGCTCGGATCACCTTCCCACAATGAATGCATGCACATGCATCAACCAGGTACGCTCCAACATCCCAGTGCTCACCTACCTTAGTCAAGCCAAGTCAGAGTCACGTCAAATTATGGTTAGTTACAATCACGTGCTTGGATCACCTTTATTTATTCAAATTTGAGCATAGTTAAGTGCAAGCAAGCAACTACACACTGCCGATACGTAGAAGAAGTCCATATATATATATATATAATATTTACAATGGGTTTTATGATATAAGCTACAATTTTCGTTATTGTGCATGCAAGTATGTATTTCTCTGTGCATGGATAAACAGAACAATGGCTTCATTACATTAATAAATAGTTGCCAAGTTGGAGGAATTACGCGCATTTTGATAGAGGGAGAGGGAAGGGGGGGGGGGGGGGGGGGGGATGATGTTTAAGCATATGAACCTGATTGAAATATAAGAACATTCACATACAGTGTACATGAAAACGATTGACATAGAATAGAGCACGTAATACTGAAGAAAAACATTATTGTCCTTGGCTACATCCTATCCTACTGCATAGCTTCAATTATTATTGTTTCTTGTTATAAGTTGCATCATTTAGATTAATACTATCCACTGCTGATAAATTGCATGAACCAGCCACTTTCCCGCTACTGCCAAAGGAAATGGCACACGTCGTGTTCTCGTCCACTTTCTGAAACAGCGCACCGGAGGTTGTGCTTTTCTCCCAATGCGTTAGGTACGGCTCAGAAGGATAGTCCACCGCAAGAACGTATTCATGAACGACAGTTCGGTTAGCTGTTACGTTCATTGGTAACGAGGTGGTATTGCTGACGTCTTCAGAATTGGAATGGTTTAGTTCTTTCATAATCAGGAACATTCCTGGCTTTGTTTTAAGCTCGAATTGTACTCGGTCGTTCTTGGGGTACTTGATAACTACAGAAGGCGCCTTTTTGCCTACACTATTGGCTGAGATGGTTCCGTTGTCGTAGACACGGACACACTTTCCTGCATTACGGCTGCACAAAGTTTTCTTGGCAGGGGCCGGAGCTGAGCGGGCAACGTACGCCACCAAAAGAGCAACAGCAAGGATCAGAAGTACTTTCATTGCCATGACCTTTCCTAATGGGTATACGCGTATCCACTGTTTAGTGATGACTGAGTGACCCATCGATAGCATTTATATACACACCCGAAATCACGTAGGGCCTTTTACGGAACGATGTCGATTCTTTCGTTAAGTTTGTCTAGCAACTGCAAGATTTAGCCATATATCTGATAACTCGGTTTCCTGCTGATGCGTGTACACAGTTAGTTGACAATGTAACGAATGAGAAGCAATAGGTATAGAACAGAAGCCAAACTCGCATTCAGTATTTTTTGTTTGTTTACCGTTTACAAAGGCAATGACATAAATCCACACTAGAGACATTTACAACCAATCCGTTTTATGTACACATGTACATGTGTATTGTAATGGAAGAGAATGGCTGTCCCTACTTGAATACTGTAATGGACCTATTGCACACATACCAATGCAACACACACACACACACAAACACACACACACACACACTCACATACATACTTACACATTCATATCCCAAAGGCCGTCACTTCTTGTTATTTTGATTATACGATGATGGGAAATTGAGATATCTGTGTGTGTGTGTGTGCATGTGCGTGTGTGTATAGTGGAAGAGGCATATCTTATGTACCGATCTGATTATTAGCAATATAGGTGTGCATGACAGTAGATGATGTTCATTTATATTTCCATGCATGTAGAAGTGCCAATATACATTCATCAACTTCAAACACAAATGCTGCTTTTGAATGACAGAGCTGCTTTCCCCTGTGTCTCTACTTTTTTATGATATGTACATGATAATGGTAATCGCTGCTAAAACTCTAGCTCACTCGTATAAATCAAACTCTATGCAGATTCGTTTGTAAAACTTTGATAATGTATAATATTCAGCCAAGGTGTGTGAATTATTACGGCTGTTAATTGTATGTATACAAATGCACACTAGCGAGTTGTCCCACGAAGAGTTCCGGTACAATGCGGGGGTAGGTGTGTCCTGATTGAGGCCAAATTGGTCACCATGTTAGACAGGATGCTGTTAAACACATACATACTTTTAAAAGGAGGTAGAATGATATCATATTATACCGCTGGATGCTCTGATTCTTTAAATGGTGTTGTAGATTAGTGTGTTGATTCCTTAGTACGACGTGGCTGTTAGGTTAAGCCATAGATTATCCATGGTCAAGCCGTATAACCTACAACACCATGCGCCATGCGTGGGGTAGTTATATTCGCGTGTTTGAAGAATGGTTGAGGTGTGTGGGCCGGGTGGACAATATGTTGCACTGTAGGTCTTAACTATCGTGCATCTGTTATACTTCCATCCTTACATGTACTAAGAATAGCTGGACACATTAGCCGCTCATTAGAACCATTACCGATCATGTTATAAAATTTTTGTTGCGGTCATCTACTCTTATTAACAATATTGAGGTACCGCGAGCAGTAGTGCGCGCCCGATTAGAGGGTCACGTCGACATTGTTGTATTCAAACTGATATGCTTTGGTCTCAAAGGAGTTAGTAGCACGTCATAATCCAATTCATTTTGTTCCAGACATCAATTGACATAACTAGATTACATAGCCTAGTATGGCAATACTTACATCCAAACGAACTTGGATATTTTTAAAAAAGAAAGATGTATCTAAACCTTTCATAATCTGGAGTTTCGTTTAGAAATACTTTTCGATCTTTACCTTGGGGAGCACCTCATGATCACAAAGCTAGGAATCGATCTCTATTATGAACCATGGTTCAGGAAGGGGGGGGGGGGGGGGGAGATTGATTTAAAACCACATCCGCATGACGTCATTTCTTTTAAAAGTACATATAGAGTTTTTATAGCCAAGGAATACTGAAGTGTGAATTAATATCAGAAGACCTGCCCAAACTGCAGGGAGGAGCTATGATGTGTGGTATTGCTGTGTGTTACACCCCACCCTCCCCACCCTCCCTAACATCCCCACCTCCGTCCCACTATATTAATTGCTTGTATAAAATCGTTGGATGATCGCACGTGCAGTACAATAACATGGCGTGATATAAGCGGGGGCGGTGGTTGGGGGTGAGGTGGGAGGCTATTTGCCAAACTGGTACCCACTCAGGGCGCGGGATAAGAAGTCGATGAAGTATATTTGCTTACTTCATCGACACATGATGTCAGACGATTGTATTGTACGGCTGACTGCTATAATTTGGGTCTAATAGGTCATGCCATACGAGATAAAATAGTAACATTAGAATGGTTGTGCTCTGGGGTTATTTATCCATTCCTTACGTGCATCTTTAAGCCGCTTATTCCAAATAAATATTAAGTGGCAAATGACATTCATTTTAGATCATCATATGGATTTTTATTAATATCGCAGTCCAAAACAGTAGGTTGATATACCTGTGGTCATCAGCCTCGCATTATATCCTATGGCATTGAAACCTAATCCGTTTTGGTTACAGGGAGCCAGTAGTACTTCATAACTCAATTCCAATGTAACAACACAATAATTGGTTCTATACTGGATTAATTGGTTCCACTCTCCACCCTATCAGTAGTTGACCTACGGTGCCGCACCTCGTTCACTCCAAGATGGCGTTTATTAGGAGAGACGAGTTAGTAAGTTTCAATGAAGAGTGCCGGGATGGACGGACGGTACAGGTGCAATTTGAGGGCGGATTCGGAGAGGGTGAAAAGTTGGTTCGGGCGTAGCGGGCCTTCGGCCCCCCCCCCCCCCCCCCCCCCCCCTCCCCCCCCCCCCCCTCCCCACAAACCCAAAGCCAGGAACCCAAATAACATCTCCTAATATCGCATCTCTGCTCTTGTTAGGAACAACGTTCCTATACAAAAATAAAGGAGAACAAAGGGACCGGGTACGAGGGTGAACTACTCGTAGTTTAGTTTTCTAACCGTTAGTTTCGTGGAGTCCAACAAGCGGTGAACATTTCTCAATCCTCGTTAGATTTTCTCACATCTAATTACACGTGTAGCTGACCGTGTAGATGTAGTTGAAACTCTAGCTCACTCGTATAAATCTAAATCGATTTTAAACATTGCACTTTCTGAACAATGAACAAAAACAAACCAAAAAAAAAAAAAAAAAAACAAACCCGCGTGTAATTGTACAAGTTAAATATAAATTGCGACTCAAAATTTGATTTAGTCTTTGAACAGGTTATATCAGATTCGTTTGTTGGATAATGTATAATATTCTGCCAAGGTGTGTTGAATTATCACGTCTGTTGTATATATACAAGTACACACTAGCCTGTTGTCCCACGAAGTGATCCGGTACAATGCAGGGGTGGGTGTGTCCCGATTGAGGCCAAATTGATCACCATGCTAGACAGGATGCTGTTAAGTACATATGTACGTCAAAAAGGAGGTAGAGTGATATCATATAATACAGCTGGCTGCTCGGATCCTTTAAATGGTGTTGTAGATTAGGATGTTGATTCCTTAGTACGGCGGGGCTGGTAGCTAGGTTAAGCCGTAGTTTATCCATGGTCAAGCCGTATGACCTACAACAACATTCGTTGTGTACTTATACTCATATGTTTGAAGAATGGTTGAGGTGTGTGGACAGAGTGGACGATATGCTACACTGTAGGTCATAACTATCGTGCACCTGCTAAACTTCCATCCATATATGTACTAAGAATAGCTGGTCACATTAGTCGCTTATTAGAACGTTACCCGGCCATGTTATTTAATTTTATTGCGGTCACCTACTCTTAATAATAATGTTGAGGGTCACTGGTCACTACCGTGTATGGTCGGGTATTCGCGGCAGTAGTGCGCGCCCGACTAGAGGGTCATGTCGTCATTGTAGTGTGGAAACCTACTAACCTGCTTTGATCTCAAGGGAGTTAGTAGCACCTCATAATCCGATTCGTTTGGTTCCTGACTGTAAACACATCAATTCATATAACTAGATTACATAGCCCAATAATGGCAATATTTACACCAAACGAACTTGGATATTGATTTAAAAGAAAGGTGCATGAAATTGATCTAAAACTTTCATAATCCGTGGTTTCGTGTAGAAAAATTTTCGTACTTTACCTTGGGGAGCACCTCATAATCACAAGGCTAGGAATCTCAATTAAAGCATGGGGGGAGGGGGGGAGGGTTGATTTAAAATCACACCTGCACGACGTCATGTCTTTTGAAAGCACATAAAGAGGAAATACGTTTTTATAGCCAAGGAATACTGAAGTGTGAATTAATATCAGAATACCCGCCCAAACTGCAGAGAGGAGCTATGATGTGTGTTATTGCTGTGTGTTACACCCCACCCTTCCCACCCTCCTTACCTCCCCCACCTCCATCCTACTATATGCTGTATATAAATCGCTTGTATAAAATCGTTGGATGATCGCACGTGCAGTACAATAACATGATGATATAATGCTGAAGGTCACGCAAACTTAACCAGGAGTTCATGTGGGCGGGAGCGGGGGGTGATCAGACAACTAATACATGTTATCCCCAGTAAATCAGAACAACTAACGAGCAATAGGCCGCGGGACAGCTAGCATAGGTATTTAAATGGCTGAATAGTAAATTAGTATAAAAGTGTGATGGCTGCCGATCGTGGCTACTGTGGTGTGTTGGTGTATAGTGACTCATTTTCATATGATGAGTCATTTTGGTTGTGACTAAGACTTTACTATTTGACATTGAAATTATTAATAGCGTTCCCGCAATGTCAGGGCAATTCTTTAGTAGAGCATTCCAAGATCATTAATTAACCTTAATTGTGTGTTACATTGTCTTATATTTAAAATAATAACCATAGGTTATAAAATTATATATTTAAAAAAATTACAATCGATGTAAATACAGGTGAATAATAATTTACACATGTTCCTCGCAGATTTCACAAACAAGAGTACGTAATTGCATAAAATCCAACCAACTTTTTAACCCCACTTAATCTGGTAGTGTGTGATCCATGAAATAACGAATCCAATTATATATTGTACCTTATAGCTTATGATCAGAATGTTCATTCTTGCGGCATCTACACACCAGCAGGGACACATGCACACCAGGGACACTATACACTACACCCATACACCAGGGACATATGCACAATTCAAAAACACACACAAACACACAAACACACACACACACACACACACACACACACACACACACACACACACACGCACACGGGCTTACTTTACACACCAGTACACACCTACACGTAAACACTCCGACATACGCCTCTGAAGCCTGAGGTCCGTGCAAGGGTGCGTGGTATTATTGTTACTTAAAACCACCTCCCTCCCCCTACCCTGTAGCATGAGAAGGGATTTATTTATCAAGTATTTAATATCTAACATTTGATCAATCCGCGTTGCGTTATAACTATTGCCTGCGGGTGTAAAAGAAATGAGTCAAAATCACGTCCCAGTTCTAACGTTTAAAGATTTGCACCAGCACCTAATTATAAATGCACGGATAGTCAATCCATCCGTCGGTGTTCGTTGCTTTAGCGTCTGGCTAGGCCGTTTTTGAGATGAAAAATAAGTGGGCTCTTTCGAACTTCGATTCTTTTTCTACGATGCATACGGACAGACTATCCGCACATTTATAAATAGATGCGTAAACAGTGACAGGCTTATACTTTTTTCAAGTGCACACATTTTTCTCTCTGCACGTTGCGCGCATTCAAGTATTATTACAACAATGTACATGTGAACGAAAATGTCATTGTAATACTGAGATTAGTAATTGTCATAGACTCATTAAACGCATTCCGAGCTGCATCGAGCCTCTAGTACGACAAAAAGCGTGAGAAGGGATTTTTAAATTCAAGTAGCCCGGATTTTGCGGGGGCGGGGGGATGTATCCGACGGTTTGAGGGGCTCTTCGTATTTTCTCCTCGAATCATTCAGACGACCACACACCTGAGCTCGTGTTGAATGCGTCATTTACAATATGCGACTTGTAATTATAACACTTGCCCAATGTCAAGGGGAAGTTATAGTGGGTGTGGCATAAGATATTTACACCATATTTAATATATAAACCTGATTGAAATATAAGAATATGCACATACATGTAAACGATTGTACATAGAATACAACACGTAATACTGAAGAATGAACAATATTAATGTCCTTGGCCACAAGCTGTCCAACTGCATGGCCTCAATTGATATCTTTTCTTGTTGTAAGTGCATCATTTTAAATCAATACTATCCACTGCTGATAAATTGCAAGGACCAGCCACTTTCCCGCTACTGTCAAAGGAAATGGCGCACGTCGTGTTCTCATCCACTTTCTGAACCAGTGCACCGGAGGTTGTGCTTTTCTCCCATTCCGTTAGGTACGGCTCAGAGGGATAGTCCACCACAAGAACGTATTCATGAACGACGGTTTGAACGTATTCATGAACGACAGTTTGGTTAGCTGTTACGTTCATTGGTAGCGAGGTAGTATTGCTGATGTCTTCAGCAATTGAATGGTTTAGTTCTTTCAACATCAGGAACATTCCTGGCTTTCTTTTAAGCTCGAATTGTACTCGGTCGTTCTTGGAGTACTTGATGAATACAGAAGACGCCTTTGGGTTTCCACTATTGGCTGTGATGGTTCCGTTGTCGTAGACACGGACACACTTTCCTGCATTACGGCTGCACAAAGTGTTCTCGGCAGTGGCCGGAGCTGAGCGGGCAACGTACGCCATGATTAGAGCGACAGCAAGGATCAGAAGTACTTTCATTGCCATGACCTTTCCCTACTGGGTATATGCGTATCCACCTGGTCTTAGTGATGACTGCATAGTGACTAATCGAATGCATTTATATAGCCACCTGAAATCACGTAGGGCCTATTAAGGAATTCATTAACAATGTCGATTCTATATGCCTCGTTAAGTTATTCCGGATTTAGCTATATTCCTGATAATGCGATTTCCTGCTGATCCGTATACACTATTAGTTGACATTGTAACGAATGAGACAAACATAGGTATAGAACAGAAGCAGAACTCGCATTCCTATAAAAATTGTATTTTTTTTGTCTGTTTACACGTTACTAAGGTAATGGTATAAATCCACATCAGAGAGTTTTACCACGAATTCTTATCAGAGCATGAGATGTACATGTGCATTGTTACGGAAGAGAATGGCTGTCCCTACTTGAATGCAGCAATGGATCTATTGCACACTAACTAATGCAACACACACAGTCGCACACATACGTACTAATACATTCATATCCCATGGGCCATCACTACTTGCTCTGCAACTCTGATGATCGAGGTTTGATACTGTTATTTGGCACTTTCATGATATGATGATGGGAAATTGAGAGAAATCAATCGTTGTGTACTTCATTTCACTTCCAAATGCACCAACTGATACACAAATTGGAAAGGATTGCCATCTTCTTGAAATGCATTTCATTTCATCCTATTTAAAAGAGATCAGTGAATCAAACAGTTGATGGTGTACTAAATGTAGTACCAAATGTAGTTAATGTAGTCGTTAATGTAGTTATATTTCCACGTTGAAGTCTCAATACATCCATCAACTTCAAACACCAATGCTGCTTACAAATACACCCCTGTAGTGCTTTCTTAAGGCGACCATACACTAGGCAACAATGTTGCGTGCAACTCAATGAATGCAATTATATTATCAGTAAAACATTAGTTTACTGATATTTTACTAGAAATTTACAAAAATTCATAGCTTTGCACGCAAAACGCAAAATGTTGCCTGGTGTGCGGTCGCCTTTAGATTGCTATCCTCTTAGTCTAGATTGCTATCCTCTTTTTCTCTACTTTATTGTTAAATTGTACATGACAATGATGAAATATGTGATCAGGTATAGTCCATATACATGCCATTAGCTAGGCAACCTCATTGCATGCTTAAACTATATATCCATGAAACACAACGCCATTCAAAGCAAAATGCATCGATAGCAATGGCATAGTATATATAATGTGCAAGCGTTACGTAACGCTTGCACATTATATATACTTTGTCATTGCTATCGATGCATTTTTAACGCAGGCATTTACTCTGGCTGCCTATGCGTTCGAACACATACAGTAGCTTGCATCGTAAAAGAAAGTACATTTGTGGCAATCACTGTTGAAACTCTAGCTCACTCGTATAAATCAACATCGATTTTACACATACTTCCACACACATTAAAAATTAAAAAATAAATTCGCGTGGGATCGTACAAATGAAATATTAATTGCGACGCAAATTTAAATACCGTCTTTGTCCCGGTTTTATCAGATTTGCTTTAGTGAAAAATCTTTGGATAATCTTTCAGTATAATATTCTGTCGAGGTGTGTTGAATTATCACGGCTGTTGTATGAATACAAATACACACTAGCCTGTTGTCCCACGAAGTGATCCAGTACAATGCACGAGTGGGAGTGTCCTGATTGAAGCCAAATTGGTCACCATGTTCGACAGGATGCTTGTAAGTTCATATGTACTTCAAAAAGGATGTTGAGTGATATCATTATACAGCTGGCTGCTCTGGTTCTTTAAATGGTGTTGGAGATTAGTGTGTTGATTCCTTAGTACGACGTGGCTGTTAGGTAAAGCCATAGATTATCCATGGTCAAGCCATATGACCTACAACACCATGCGCCATGCGTGGGGTAGTTATATTCGCGTGTTTGAAGAATGGTTGAGGTGTGTGGGCAGAGTGGACGATATGTTGCACTGTAGGTCTTAACTATCGTGCATCTGGTATACTTCCACCCTTACATGTACTACGAATAGCTGGTCACATTAGCCGCTTATTGGAGCGTTACCGGCCATGTTATTAAATTTTATTGCGGGCATCTCTTGATACTAATGTTTGAGGGTCACGTCGGCATTATAGTAAGGAAACCTACTAAGCTGCCTTGGTCTCAAGGGAGTTGTGGTAGCACCTCATAATCCAATTCCTTTGGTGCCAGACTGTAAACACATCAATTGATATAACTAGATTACATAGCCTAATATGGCAATATTGACATCCTACAGAAGCTTGGATATTTATTCTTTTAAAAGAACAGTGCATAAAATTGATCTAAACCTTGTGGTTTCATGTAGAAAAACTTTTCGTTCTTTACCTTGGGGAGCATCTCATAATCACAAGCTGTGAATCTCAATTATTGTATTAAATATGGGGGGTTTAATATAAAACCACATCTGCATGACGTCATGTATTTTGACAGCACATACAGAGGAATGACGTGTTTGTTGCTAAGTACTAGTGAAGGGCGAGTTAATAACAGAAGACCCGCCCAAACTGCAGAGAGGAGCTTTGATGTGTGTTATTGCTGTGTGTTACACCTCACTCTCCCCACCCTCCCTACTATTTATGTGTGGTGAAATGTTAACGTAATGCTCTTGCAAAATGCTTTTTAGCGGAGCAATAGGATTTCTGGCTCCAGAGTAGGTGCGTTATAACGTATTGAATTTTGCGTGTATAGATTCAGCACCTTGCTTCCCCATTAGACCACAGCCAGCTTGGTATGTTGTTGCCCATTCCAACATGTGGTCGTCAAGGACATACATCTTGAGTGTTCTTCCTATTCCACTGAAGTAATTGTCGAATAGACAAAAGAAGTTCTTGATGGCCTGATCTATTTGGAATGAAAAGAATAGCTCACAAGAATAATACTACATGAACAGGTATGCACACACCGAGTTTTTGTATATTACTTGTGTTGTGTACTGTACTGTCATACAGAGAATGGCATTCAGAGAATTTCAGCATAATGGTGCTGAATTTCATATAAATGTCATTTGCATCTGCTTTTAACCCAGATACGTGCTCTGTAGCCTTTAACACACAACTGCAAAGAACTTCCACATTAAGTTGATGGGCATTTTCATATGGCACAAAAAATACCTTGAGAATCTTGTGTACATGATTTCCAACAAAAATTCCTCCGAAATACCGTTGACGGCACACACCAAGTGATTTTAAACAAGATTGAAGGCTCTTGATGCTAGGTCCATCATCTAGGTTAAAGGATGTTTCAATGTTTCTTGTAAAACTTTGATTCTTTCTTCCTACTTGAGAGGGTACAAATTCCGAATTGAAGTACGACATGGCAAATCAACTGTAACACAGTATATACCTGTTTTTTAACAGTGTCATGACAATTCTCAGAAATATCAAAGAGACGTGCAGTGATTGGTGTGCTGCTGCCAGCAACTAGTGCACTGCATGTTGCTAGCTGTTGCAATGTGGCCTCCTCTTGGTGCAGCTGCTCCAGTTCAACGTTAGCATCATTGATCTCTCTCAGTGCCGCCGAGTACACATCATATTGTGTTTTGCTGATTGGAGAGGATTGCCAGTACATGGCAAGCATAAGATCAAGTTTATGGCAGGATTCTTCAAAAAGGGAAAAGAGTTTCTGAAAGATCCTTTGTGTTATGTGCAAACTAGGTAAGCAAACCTACATGATATCTAGGGTGTTAAATTATTCATCTATACTATCATGCATATAACCCGAGATAAAGGAATGTAAAAAAATGGATCCTGTATGCAGTTGTTGTACTCCTTTGCACGCTTAACATCCCCTCCATCATTCATAAACCTTTGGTGGTCAAGCAGAATAGTGTCTAGAGAGCGAGAGGAGCATGGACCTTTTCATGTAGAAGGCTTTCGTAGCTCATCAAGGGTAATATGGCATAATAAACATGGCTATTTACCTGCATTTATGAAATGTCAAACTGGTTATGAATGGTTACGCACTGGATTTATACCTGATGCACCTGATAGTTCATAAATTTGACTGAGAAAGTCAAGATCACCGCTGAGAAACACTTTCATGGAGTACACCCTTTATTTAAAATATCATTGTACACTACAGTATGCTTGTTCAAAAGTTCTGGATCAACTTACTTCCATTTCATGGTGCCAATATGAGTCACCTCTCCTCTAAACCGGTCAAGTGCCACATGTAGGTTTGTGACTGTGTCATCTGCCTCAAAGCATGAAAACGCACATGTATTGTGAACCGAGTTAGGTGTTCTTGTGTTAACAATTTGGAAGTTCATCGTAAACATACCACCCCCCTTGTCACCACCAACTTTAATCCAAACTTCATCTTTTGGTATGATTCCATGCCACACAAGTTTATCCTCCCTGGATGAAAGTCATGTATGTTATTAGCAGACATACTCACATTTTATATACTGACCATTCGTTCTCCAGAAGTTGTATAATCTTCTGGGTTAGGCTAAGCATGTAGCCATATGCGAAGTTCTTCTCCCCCAGCAGGCAGTTTGAAGGAGAAGGGGGCTAACTCCACCATGAGATTGTCTCCAATACACTCATGTGCAAGAGCACGCTCCTTTCTTTCACTGCTAATGTATACTCCCGCCTGTTTTAACCATCTGTAAATGTACTTATTTTTCATACCATGGAGGATCATGTGCACCCATATCATGTACCTACGGAGGATTCTTAGTCTGTACCATGGTATGGCAAGCATTGATTTTATTGCAAGCCCTTGCATTGGTAGCATTTCCATTTGTACCCCAGCATTGTGAAGTAATTCCTGTTACTTTTCCACACTCAGTACCCTGATCTCATTCCCAAGTAGGATATCAGAGCCCTTGGAATTGACCCCTATTATACTTCTCATGTTTTGAACCTCCAGTATACGTCTTTTTCGGGTACATTGGCTCAGCTGATCAGGAGGTAATTTTGGTGATGTAATGTGAGCTGGTTTCAGAGGCTATTAGTAGGGGTAAGCATATGAATGAATCATAACATTATTCACTTTATCTTCTTACAGTTCCACCAGTATTTATATGAATGAAGTTCTCCTTGGAAGCATCCAGCATCTTATGTACTACTTTGCTGACAAGTTGCATTTCTTGTCTGGTTACATCAGTACAACAATGTGAGTGATATTCGAAAGTTTTGAGGCCTCTATCACATGACCTGCTACACACCATTACATCATATAGGAGTAGCTGTACCATTCTTGAAGCTGGTTTAACATTCTTGGTGTCCAGTGGTGTTGTAGAATGACAGCAGGGACAGAATGTGGCAGTCAAATGGATCCACTCAATTAGGCATGGGGCGCATACAAGCCTGTCACAGGGGAGTTGTATTGGCTGTCCAAGCACATCAAGACAAACAGGACACATCAACTCATCTATAGCAGATAGCATCTGTGTAGTGGCCAATGGTGGTTGGTTTGGATTTTGTATGATTTTTGGTAGTGCTATAGCCTTAATGTGTTGTACAATATTAGCTGGACTACTGCCTCGTGCTTCAGGTTTCCACCACCGAGCCATGCAAAAGGGCTCATTCCTGTTACAACCCTATGGTGAGAGAGGAAGGAATTGTGAATGAATTTTTTGTATTGCACACTACCTTGCAGGTACTGATGGTATGGCTGCACCAGTCATATGGGTCTAGCAGACATTTGTAAGGTGTTTAGCTTCGGGATGCAGTTATTACACGCTTCATCGTCACGTAACATTTGTTGCAGAACTTAGGGGGGTGGATCTCAGGACTGTCTGACTCTTTTTGTGTATCGATGTGAAAGGCTAACAGTAGCTCTTCATGAAACTCCACGCACATGTACATAACAGAGTGCCGCTTTTTTGCCATTGTTGCTTAATTGTTTAGGGAGCTTATATGGCTTGCAACCACATAAACAACACAAATCATCCAATTGACACTTGTGTTGGGGTTCCATTGAGACTATCGATTGTTCGCGGTGTGTGAATTATTCATGATTTTGTAAGAGATTTTACGCCTAGTTTGAAAACGCGTAGCACGAAACTGAATTCATTAAACGACTTATCGAGCATTTTCCTTTATTTCTGCGTTTACCAGCCGATTTAATAAGAGCAATTGTTTACAGTTTGACATCAAACACGTGACAGTTTTAGTTTTGATGAGAAGAGCCTTTATGCGTGGCCACGAGTGTATATATAGTATTTGATTGCGCAAATTGTCCTATGATATTTCAGATGTTTAATTTGTTGTTGGTTTTCACATTGGTACAAAAGGCCACGTATGGGAAACCTCCAAAGTTTAGTGTCAGTTAATGAGCTCTTTGGCAACCTTTTTATTTATATATACCGTAATTCGATCCTTATACGATCTAATTTCAAAACCTAATGTCACGTATGGAACAGCCGTGCTCTCTAATCTGTTCTGTGACGTCACTCATTATAATTGCATGGTCTATTTGCTGCCGTGTGCAAAAGGGGAATGTTTGGACACCCTTCACTTATCCTTGGCTATGAACGTAATTCCCCTTTAAGTGCTGTCAAAAGACATGACGTCATGCAGATGTGGTTTTATACATCACGAAATATAAGTAAATTGGGGGTGTGGTGAGCAGTCATGTAAAGTAACACACAAACACTTCCAAGGAAAGTGGGGGAGTTGATTCCTTCATGCAGCCATCCATTTCTAAAATTGGTAGGAAAATTGACGTTGACGTACTGTGCATGGATAAACAGAACAAAGGTTTTATGACGTTGGGGTGGATAAGAACATGCACATACATCGATTGAAGGAGGGGGGGGGGGGGGGGGGGGGGGGGATTGATGTTTGTGAGACTACGTATTTTCTCCTCGATCCATTCAGACGACCACACACCTGAGCTCGTGCTGAATGCGTCATTACAATATGCGACTAGTAATTATAACACGTGCCCAATGTCAAGGGGAAGTTATAGTGGGTGCGGCACTGTGTAAAAAGAGTTGTTTATACGCTGTGTATAACATTAATTAGCAGCGCGTATGGAGACATTATACGTAATGTCTCAATACGCACTGTTATAACAGTATCGGAAGTCTCGCTAGAGACTTCCATATAGGTTTTGACCCCGACTATGAATTTAATTAAAATCCCGCGACCCAACCGTAGCTTCGCTCCCGACGATCGGATTGTCTAACTTGTTGCGGCAATCGATCTAGAAGTCAAAACTGAGTAGTTTCGTTTTTGTTTCACGTCGTAGAACCGCGTGGTTGTCGAGAACGAAAAATACTGCTGTCTTCGTTCCCCTTCCAAAAATAATGGGCGGGTCGTCTGCTTCTGCTTCTTCTTCTTCTTGGGAACTCGTAACTCGGGACAGGAACACTTTTAAGCAATGTGAATTGCACCAATAGCTTTAGAATTTGCTGGAGGACTCGCTTTGATACAAAAAAGCCTAAAAGCCTATATACGGTCTTACCAATTCTAATTAAGCAAAGGTACCTAGAAAATTTTCATAATACGTCTTGATTGAATTAAATCGAAAGGGGGAAACCTGCGATGCAACAGTGATTTGGGTGTTTAAAAAATTAAGGTAACAAGTAAATAAAAACATTCTCTCTGAGAAAGTTGGTGGGGTATACGTTTTGCAGGCAAATAGTATACTGGTGTAAAAAGCAAGGAAACAAGTTTTATCAGAAGGGAAAATGTAATAGTCCTATATTTAGCACAGAAACAGCATATGCCTTAGTCGAAGTGTGCTAAATATAGGACTATTACATTTTCCCTATTACAACCCTTTTTACACTGTGCGGCATAAGATGCTTACACCATATATTTAATCATATAATTTAAACCTGATTGAAATATAAGAACATGCACATACATTAAAACGATTGTACATTAAATACAACGCCACGTAATACTGAAGAACGAAAATTATTAATTTCTTTGGCCACAAGCTGTCCAACTGCATGGCCTCAATTGTTTCTGTTTCTTGTTATAAGTGCATCGAATTAAATCAATATACCCACTGCTGATAAATTGCACGGACTAGCCACTTTCCCGGCCCGTTACTGTCAAAGGAAATGGCACACGTCGTGTCCTCGTCCATTTTAGGTTTCCACTATTGGCTGCAATGGTTCCGTTGTCGTAGACACGAACACACTTTCCTGCTACGGCTGCACAATCTTATTCTCGACAGTGGCCGGAGCTGAGCGGGAAACGTACGCCATCATTAGAGCGACAGCAAGGATCTGAAGTACTTTCATTGCCATGACCTTTTCCCTACTGGGTATATGCGTATCCACCTGCAGGTCTTAGTGATGACTAAGTGGCCCATCGAAGGCATCTATAAATCACGTAGGACCTATTAAGGAATGATGTCGATTCTATATGCCTTCCTTATTTAATGCATCTGGGCAACTGCAGGATGTAGCTATATACTTGCCATACTCGTGCAAACATAGATGCATTGCCATCAGCATGCTACACCCTGCAGACCAAGCAGTGCATCAGAAGTGTTCATTTGCATGAGACCCATCTGCACCAAAGAGATAATCCTGCTTGGTTTGTAGATACTTCACTGGAGCACATTGGCCATTGACCTGTTATGCATGTGGTCCTCATTATTATGGACCACAAAAATCAAAGTTCTACTGACAGTATTGTGAGTAGACACTAACTGTAAAATACTATACGTATTGCGCGCAACCGATAACGCGGACATCGTGGTCTGCAGCTGGCTGGCTACAATGCAGACCTTATTCAATGAACTCATTGTAATTAAGGTATTCCTCCAATACTTCATGGGGCCAACCCTTCAATACACATGTACTGGAGGAATACTATAAATAAATTCAATAATGTCTATGCAGCTACGTTTGATGACGGCCCGTTTAAAAATTTTCACTTGGACAATGGAAAGCGCGCATAGATGATATAGAAGAAATACCCACATTTTGATACAGATTGCATCCATAATATGTGCACGATAAATCGCTTGTAAAATCGTTGATGATCGCACGTGCAGTACAATAAACCATTTTACATTTTACATATAGCAATATGCTCAAGTCAATTGAGGAGATCGTGGCAGAAGTAGGCTATGGGGCACACTAGCCTAAATAGAGCGGCAATAAGGGACACTATTACTATACAACACTCGCACTGTCAGAGAAGCCAGCTCGTGCCGAGGTTCTGATATGTCAAAAGGTGTGAGGAATCACACGATGCCTGCACCGTCATGCCGAGGCAGGTATGAGGTGTTAATCGACAGCCTGCACAGCATGTGTCCGCGCGGAGCGGGGTCAAACCGGTTTAGAACCGGTATTTCATACATGTGTATAAAAACTCTGTTCACTTCTGCCTTAGGGTGTGTATTACTTTGGTGTACTGCTGTAGTGTGGTACTTTCAAAAGGTGTCAATACAGTCCTGGTGATTCAGTGCGTCGGTACTGTGCGCAACGGTCTTGCTTTACCATGCAAATTTCGCCGCAATGTCTTGTTGGAGGTTAATGTAAAAGCAGGTCGAGACGTGGCATACTGCATCCCTGTGTTCAATTCTGTACAATTTACATGATAGATGTGTAGAGTGATGAACTATGGACACATTATTACGCATACAATGTTGTATTAATGCAAGTGATGTGTGATGATTATTAATTAGAGTTTCGAGTAACACGCTACATGGTGGCAGCTTACTGGGATTGAAACGTGAACGGGTATCCTTGTTCGGGTGCGTGGAAAAATGGCTACATATCAACTACCGGCAGTTGAGTGCTTCGATTTTGGAAAACCGGGAGACTGGCCTAGTTGGGTTCGCAGATTTGAGCGTTTCCGGGAAGCATCGGGTCTGAAAGAAAGGAAGTAGAGGCGCAAATTAGTGCTCTAATCTATATGATGGGAGATAAGGCTGAGGACATTATACGCTCTTTCGGTTTGAAGGATGAAGACAAAAAGAAGTACAAGGTAGTGCGCGATCGATATGACCAAAGATTATATATAGACGCTTACTTTGTCAAGAAGCGGAATGTCATTTACGAGCGCGCCAAGTTTAACTTACGAAAACAGGAGGATGGAGAGCCTGTGGGCGATTTTGTTACATCTTTGTATTCCCTGGTCCAGTATTGCAACTTTGGAGACCTTCATGATGAAATGATCAGAGATCGACTGGTGGTAGGTCTTAGGGATGCAAACCTTTCTGAAAATTTGCAGCTGGATTCAGAGCTTACTCTGGAGAAGGCCATTGCCATAGCACGCCAGTCTGAAAGTGTAACGCTACAGCAAGCTACAGTAAGGGGAGAACAGAAGATTGTAAATGTGGAGCTGGAAGCTGTATCAGCCAAACAACGTTTATCAAAACTACAATCGCAAAGTGGGGGAACTGGATCCCCATCTGGTAAGCAGTGTTTTAGGTGTGGGCGATTTCCACCCCATGCCTTTCACCAATGTCCAGCTAGAAATATCGTATGCCATCGCTGTGGTAAACGGGGGCATTTTCAATCTCACTGTCAAACTCCTACAGATATTAGTACAGTTAGTAAGCAGAGTGACACTGGTTTTGTTGGTATTTTAGATGCTGGGGAAGAAAGACCCTGGTTTGTCACTCTTCAGCATCAGGACATAATTGCGTGCTTCAAAATAGACACAGGGGCAGATGTTACAGTTATCCCAGAGTCAGTGTTTAAGAGAATAAGGGATGCAAATCTGATGCATAGTGATAGGATACTGTGTGGTCCTGCCCAAATTGCTCTCCATGTTATTGGCCAGTTTACTGCTACATTGAAGCACCGTGGTGTGGTTATTAGTGAGGAAGTGTATGTAGTATGAGGCTTGCAAACACCTTTAATTGGCCTTCCAGCAATTAAAGCTTTGGGATTGGTTGTATGAGTGTGTGCTACTGAATCAGAGGATTATACCACAAGAATACTCAATAATTATCCTGAGTTGTTTACTGGCCTTGGTATACTGGGTGAAGAGTACAAGATACGTCTAAGGCCTCATGCACAACCTTTTGCATGTCATACTCCACGGAGAGTTGCCCTCCCACTCATAGATGCTGTGAAAGAAGAGTTAGAGAGAATGGTAGAGTTGGGAGTGATTAGGCCAGTACAAGAAGCAACAGAGTGGTGTGCAGGGATGGTTGTGGTTCCCAAAGCGGATGGCAAGATACGTATATGCGTGGACTTCACTAAATTGAATGAAAGTGTATGTAGAAAGCTACACATGTTGCCTTGTGTGGAGCAAATATTAGCGCAGCTTAGTGGAGCAAGTTGTTTTCTAAATTAGATGCAAACTCTGGTCTTTGGCAAATCAAGTTGTCAGAGTCATCGTCTCCACTTACAACTTTCATAACTCCATTCGGGAGATTTTGCTTTCAAAGACTTCCATTTGGGATCACTTCTGCACCAGAGATATTCCAGAAGCGAATGACTGCAATTCTTCTTGGTCTTGACGGAGTTGTGTGTATGATGGATGATGTCTTGATCTTTGGGCCAAATCAAGAAATCCATGACATGAGGTTAAAAGCTGTGTTGCAGAGGGTCAAGTCTGCTGGGGTTGCATTAAATAAAGACAAATGTGTATTCTCTCAGAGCAGTGTGAAATTCCTGGGACAAATTGTAGATGCACATGGGGTGAGGCCGGATCCAAACAAAGTGACTGCTATCAGAGAGGTGGCTGCACCGACAAATACAACAGAACTCAGACGATATCTTGGGATGATTAATCAACTTAGTAAATCCACTCCTAATATAGCGGAACTCACCAAGCCACTTTGAGAGTTGCTGAGTAAGAGGGATCAGTGGACATGGGATGAAACCCATCAGAAAGCATTCTCTAAGTTGAAGGACGAAGTCAGTACACAACCTGTTTTAGCTTTGTACTCTACCAAGTTGGATACTATTGTGTCGGCGGATACTTCTTCATATGGCATTGGTGCTGTTTTGCTCCAAAGACAGCTTGATGGATCTGTAAAACCAATTTCATATGCCTCTAGATCCTTAACTCCAACTGAACAGAAGTATGCTCAGATTGAAAAGGAGGCTTTGGGTGTAACATGGGTTTGTGAGCGCTTCAGGGACTATCTTACAGGACTTCAATTTCAAATTGAGACAGACCATAAACCTCTTGTACCACTCCTGGGGTCGAAGAACCTGGAGGATTTGCCATTAAGGGTTCAGCGTTTTCGACTAAGATTGATGAGATTTAAGTACACAGTTTCACATATACCAGGAAAAGAGTTGGTCATTGCGGATACATTGTCGCAAGTTCCAAGCAATGAAGTATGTCATGAAGACAAAGAGTTTAGAGCAGAAATTCAAGCTTATGTCGACTTGGTAGTTAGGAATATACCTACTTCTGAACCAAAGATGCTGGAAATAAAACAAGCTCAGCAGAAGGATGAAATATGTCAAAAGGTCATTCTTTACTGCCAAGATGGTTGGCCTGATAAGAGTCTTGTTAAGGGTGAATTGAAGCAATTTTTCCACGTCGCATCAGAACTTTCTGTGGAAGACGGCTTGTTGTTGAGAGGCAATCGGATAGTGATACCGATGGCTCTACGTGCACCAGTTTTGAATAGATTGCATGAAGGACACTTGGGAATCAACAAATGCAGGGATCGTGCAAGGGAATCAGTGTGGTGGCCTGGTCTAAACAGAGAATTGGAAGTAAGGATTAGTATGTGTACTAAGTGTATAAAATCGCATTCTCAGAAGCCAGAACCTTTGATGATGTCAAAGCTACCTGACTTGCCTTGGCAGAAAGTTGCAACTGACCTGTTTAGTTGGAAAGGTTCACAGTATCTTCTTGTCATTGATTATTTTTCTCGATATGTGAAGCTCTCCAAACTTTCTGCAACTACATCTCAGGATGTAATCAACCAAATGAAATCTATTTTTGCAAGGCACGGAATCCCAAATGAAGTGATCTCGGACAATGGTCCTCAGTTTTCATCAAAGTATTTCACTCTTTTGCTGGGGAATATGGATTTGTTCACACCACCAGCAGCCCTAGGTACCCTCAAGGAAATGGTGAAGCCGAACGGGCGGTGAGAACCATTAAAAACATCATTGACAAAACAGCAGACCAATACCTTGGTCTTCTTGCATATCGTTCCACTCCACTCCATAATGGTTACAGCCCATCTGAATTTTTGATGAATAGGAGATTGAGGACCACAGTTCCTACGTTGGGGTATAATTTACATCCATCAGTACCTAACAATCCTCAGCTCAAAGCAATGGAGGAAAGAGATAAACAGAAACAGAAGAGTGATTTTGATAGACGTCATGTCATGCCAGTCGATCTCTTCAACAATTGATGCCAGGTGATCAAGTGTGGATTGATGACCAAAATTTGAGAGGATCTATAGTGAAGGAATACTCCCCAAGGTCTTATTTGGTTGAGACGGAAAGGGGTACACTGCGGAGGAACAGACGACAGCTGAAATTTCTCCCAGGGGAAAAGGATCATAGTCATTCAGCCGTAGTGCACAATGGTGGAGGTGTTAGCAGTGCTGATCCAGTGCCCCATAATGTTGTTATCCTTCGAGATGAGGAAGAGACACCGAGGGAGCAGCAGGAAGCAGCAATAGACCCACAAGAACAGGAAAGGACATTACAAGTGCCGGAAGAATCAGTTGAATCACATGAACAAGAAGCGGTTGGACAACAAGGACTAGAGGAAGTAGCTGACCCACAAGTGCAAGAGCATGAATCAGAAGGGCAATATGAGACCCCAAATCTAAATAATCCCAATGCATCTGGTTCTCATAAGCAACAGGAGTTAGCTCAACCAACACCAGTCATTACAAGGAGCGGTCGTGTATCTAGACCACCAAATAGGCTCTAGAAAAGGTCGATGTGGAGTGATGAACTATGGATACATTATTACGCATACTATGTTGTATTAATGCACGTGATGTGTGGTGATTATTAATTAGAGTTTCGAGTAACACGCTACAATATGGGGAAACAATTGATTGAGTTTCTCATCAAAATCTTCCTCTGTTTATAGGCCTGCATGATACATCAAACAACTATTGTACGCTTTTAACATAACCTATACACCTTCCACTTCGATATGCCGCGTCATCCTTCAAAGCCGGCATATAGTTATTTCCATATTCGTAGAAATTGTACGAACTCACCTATCATATATATATATGGGCTAATTTATGTGTACATTAATTGGATCAGGCTGGGGAGCTGTTCGTGGAAAGTAAGAGTTGATCGAAAAAGGAGTTTTAAGCTGCCCAAGGCTAGATAATGACAATGGCGGCTATGCCTCTTTAAAAAATAAATTCTTTGTTTCATGATCCCTAGCAAACTAGAAACGTTTTAGTTCACATGCATAAAAATTATAGATAATTTGAAACTTGAAATACTGGACCACGTGGGAGAGACAGAAAGAAGCAGATATGGTATTCCTTGACGTAACATTCTTCACATATGCATGTGCGATAACGAATTGAAATATTTTATAATGCATACATGTAGAACAAATGCACGAGAAAAATATAGCCGATGAACCATAATGACGAACAAGTAACTTGGTACGATCCACGTTGCTGCTTCTTTAAATTGTTACGTAGAGGAGCATGTATTAGGTAGATTATACCCGCGTCAATGTAATGCGATCCACTGCTGATAAATTGCACGGACCGGATACTCTCCCGCTACTGTCAAAGGAAATGGCACACGTTGTGTTCTCGTCCACTTTCTGAACCAGTGCACCGGAGATTGTGCTTTTCTCCCATTCCGTTAGGTACGGCTCGGAGGGATAGTCCACCACAAGAACGTATTCATGAACGACAGTTTGGTTAGCTGTTACGTTCATTGGTAGCGAGGTAGCATTGTTGTCGACATGAACAATGGAATGGTTTAGTTCTTTCAACATCAGGAACATTCCTGGCTTGCTTTTTAGTTCGAATTGTACTCGGTCGTTCTTGGAGTAAGTGATAAATACTGAAGATGACTTTTGGTTTCCATGTGCTGTTACAGTTCCATTGTCGCTGACATTAACAAATCTACCAGCCAGATAACTGAGCAATCTGTACTCGATGGTGGCCGGAGCAGAGCGGACAACGTTCGCCACAACTGCGATAGCCAGGAGAAGCTGTAATAAAGCCATACTATTAGATAAGGCTTTCAAAGCGGGTATATACGTGCTCTTTGAGATACTGACCTATGAGTCTACCATTTAAGAATATATACACACTAGGAAGCAAGGGGATTTCTAAACGTCCAAATCTCTAGCCACGCGACGTTGTAATGCGATGGGAGGATCAGATGAGATGACGGAAGTCGTCTAGCATCCCATATATGGCTATTGCATTACATTAAGAGCCCTATTCGGGGATTCTTGCATGGTAAGCTTGTTATCGAAATAGATTTTTATTTCTCCATGTTGATAATTCTACACCTTTTGAGAACAAAACTGTATAGTCGTCATTAATATTCGGTAATTAACCACTACATCTCAGCTACGATGACCAGCAAATATGAATGTATTCCTTGCCGATCGCGACGAGTACACCATCGGCGAACCATTTATATCATGTAGTTTTCTGCGTGCTAATCTGTTGTTCCCATTTCCACCCTGACTTATGGGAGGGTTTCCACTCTCTATATACCCCACCGCAACCCTATTAGGCCCATATCCTACGCAGTTCCTCACCCTTAGCCAACAAATCACGGAGGATCATAATCTCACATCCCATCTGGATCAGGTTCAGCTAACCAACACTCACTCAATATCAGGACATGCGCCCCCCCAGAGAGTAGGAATCCCCGCACTGTGGAGGGCTGCCATCACCTAGTAGCTCCAAACATGTGGCGCTCACATATTACCTTGCACGCACAAGGGGTTTTTATAGAGGGGACATTCCTAGGGCATGGCTGTTAGAGCATAACGCCTACATCTGCCAACAATGCCTTCAATTAGTATCTCTCGAGAGTCAATCACGTAACTGCACAGCATAGCATCCCCTATCAACATAAATCCCTCATCTAATTCCAATCAAAGTCTCCCTTCGTACGATGAAGACTATCAGCTTAACCCCACCACATTAAGATTCATCCCATCCAAACCTAGACCTGCATTTGCTGGAGATCTGCATGTCTTCCACCCTGAAGGGTATTTTACGAGACAACAATGAAGTGGTTATGCTCCCAAAATGTACACTCCCATCAATAAAGCGGAATGGAAGACACGACAGACTGACCCCTATGGACTCTCTCTGCAATATGTGGGTCGATAACAACATGATCACTCTATAGGAGATGGCTAAGAACCGTGCACAAGTTTTACACGGTCAACACCGAAGTAACCTATCCAACACTTGCACAAGAATCACAGGCGTCATGCACATTGATTTGGCATGCAGTCTCATATGGTCAAGCTGGTATGTTGGAAAAGGCTTGCAAGATACTCTCATTTGGCTGTCTGGCTCCATGAAAGTGGTGTTCACCAATCTTTTAGACAGCAAGTACCCATCTGGCTTCTGCAAGGCAGATAAGTTGGCTTTACGAAAGAGAGCCAAGTTTTTCGAAGCAAAGGGTTCTGACCTTTACAACATTGGTCGAGGTGAGAACGTGTATACTTGTAGAGTCTTGTAAATACTTTACTTCTCGTGCGTGAACACTAGACAAAACTGATCATGGTGCCAGCCCAAGTACGCGGCTAGTTGTGGAGGATAGGGAGCAACGGCGAAGAATCGTATCGATTACCCACGAGGATGGTCATTCTGGTGTGAATAGAACTTATGACACAAAAGCTGCAAAATACCATTGGCCTAGCCTTTTCATGGATGTAAAACAGCAAGTAATATACTATCGCTGCTATATAGACGCACGATTTATCACCGTGTTTTGCTTATTAGGTGACTGCTTGTGATCGCTGTCTGAGGATGAATAATAAGTTAAAAACGTCTACAACAGAACTCAATCCCATTCCCGTTAAGGCTCAGATAAGGTGCCAAGTTGGAATGGACCTTTTTGGGCCATTGACAGTAACATCATGTGGTAATAAGTACATTATTATGTTGATGGACTATTTTTCAAAGTAGGCTGAAGCAATGGCGCTTCCTGACAAATCAGCATATGGAGTAGCTAGATTTAATAAATATGTATTCTGTGAGTTTCTAGGTATGCAAATTAGGTTCCTTATTATGTTTCATTGTATTTTCAGACGATTTGTCGATTTGGAGCACCTGGAATTGTGATAACGGACCAAGGGAGAGAATTTGTTAATGAATTGATGAAAGAGCTGAACCTGATAACCAAGCCTCAGCATAGAATTACTAGTGCTTATCATCCTCAGGTATTCATTTAGTTTTAATGTAAAATTGCACATTGGGTTTTTAAAGTGTAAGAGTGTCCTTGGGAATCAGAGGAAGATTAAGTAGTTAGTGTCATTAATTCGTCATTACTATAGACATTCCTATAATCCAATAAGTTTTGAAACTTGCACATTATACTGAATAGTGCAAATATTGTACTATACTATGGAGTGCCCCGTAATGTGCTAATGAAGCAAGCTGCTATATGTATATGGGTCAATGTTTGTAACTTATTGCACTATGTACTCAGACCAATCGGCTCACAGAACGATTTAGTCAAACATTGTTGAGAAAACTATGCAAATTGACAAATGATGACAAAAGCATTGGGATTTGAAGTTAGAAACAGTACTAATGGGATACAGATGCTCTTGTCAAGAAAAAATTAAACGATCCCCACATTACAAGTTGTTTCAAAAGGAGATGCGTTTACCCATTGATAGTGAAGTGATGCCACCTCAAAACTTATATTCTTTAAACTCTAAGAATGAAGTTCAAGAAGTTATCCAGGTGCTGTTAGAAAGTAGAGGTAAATTGTTTGATAAAACAAGCTTGAATATATCAGAGTCTCAGAGGGAACAGAAAAAGGTGTATGACAGGAAACATCGGTCTACTATACTGTCAGTTAATACAATGGTTTTAATGGAAAATCATGTCAGAAACAGCGCAAAGGAGGGAAAATGGACGACCGTTACTTTCATTAATAGACATGTGGGAAAAGGGGTTTACGATCTCAGAAATGCACATAATAAAATTTTAAAGTATCAATAGATAGAAGATGTACACTTGCAGCAAAGACATAGAAGGTTCTAGTGATGACAAAGCAGAAGGAGAACATGAAGAGTTTAATCAGGAAGAACTTTTAAAACAGCTCCATTCACCAAACCTTATGCACCTATGGAGAACAGGAGCATCAGAACTTTTGTACAGCACAGAGGAAGATGATTACTTTGATGTAAGTGTGCATATGTTCGATGTGTTTTTTAATTACAAGTGTATATCTTTTTATCAGCCAGAATCTCTGGATTTGCAAGGCAATGAATTTGCACTAAGCATAGACCTCATGGTGCATTAGTGGACACAGTATCGGACCTTCACAGGTAAAGAACCACTAAGAGAAGTTTATAATGGCGATTTCATCATTGTTGATGATGGCCTTTATGATGATTTTAAGTCATTTAAAAAGAATGGTGGATCATTTGAGCACTGTATTGTTGAGGCAGTTGATATTCTTAAGTATTGGAGCATATCAATTATGAAAGAGATTAAAGCAGCTCATCATAGGGAAAACATTTTTTTGATGTCTCCAATGGAATTATAGATGAATTCTGTAGTTGGGTCTTTGCAACAAGAAAGCAAAAGTTCACTCTGCAAGGTATGTAAATGTTATAATACTAAATGATTTGCTTCTACATATCATTACTTCATTGATTACAGGTATACTAAAGAAGTTGCCTCAAGAAGAACAAGTATTTAATACACCTACTGAACTTTCAAACGAACATGAACTGGATGCACCTACTGATGAACTTCCAGAAGGACATGTATTTGATGCATCTTCTGATGAACTAAAGAAGAGACAGTATGATAGCTTGTGGTTAGAAGTAGATGGTATAAAACTGAACAAAACACAAAAGGATATATTGTCATCTACTGGATGGTTGGATGATAAGATTGTTAATGATGCTCAATCATTACTTCGTAAGCATTTTGGTTTAGCAGGGCTTCAGAACACCACATTGGGAAACACTTTAAAGTATGACATTATGCGCAAACAATTTGTTCAGATCTTGCACAACGGACAAGATCACTGGCTAACAGTTTCAACCATTGGGTTGCAGTCATCCTACATTAACATATTTGACAGTATGTATTTCACTTTTTCAAGCTTTTGTAAAGATCAAATTTGTGCTTTACTATTTGCCAATGACAAGGTAATTAATGTTCAATTTATTGATGTAGATAAGCAGGAAAATACATATGATTGTGGTCTGTATGCTATTGCATATGCTACAAGTGTGTGTCATGGTGATGATGTTTCTCAAATGAAGTATAACTGTGCTGAAATGAGACCACATTTGATGCACTGCCTTGATACAGGCATTATAACCTGATTTCCAAGCACACACAGAATAAACGGACTCACGTTGCATGGCTGAAGAAAACATTCCTGTTTACTGTTATTGCAGAACAACACAAGAGGAAAATATGATTCAATGTCGCAATTGTAAGGAATGGTTTCACTTGAAATGTGACCGTTCAATATCCAGGAAAAACTGGTAAAAGCCCAACTATTCATGGCTCTGCAGAAACTCTTTACTGGTGCATGCAATTTTGTGCATACTATTAGTGTATTGCGCATCACATTTTATATGCTTGTGCTTCAGAAAATGCATGGGATAGTTCAGATCCTCAAGATGATACAATTGGGTTTTACATATTCGATTACGAGCTTGAATTCAAAGCATAATAACTAATTAAAATTGGTCTATCTGGCTCTATCATAATACAAGTAATAAAAACTTTCTCTATACGAGAAGGTTGGTGGTATACAGGAATCAAAGGTGATGGTGGTGTAAAAAGCAAGGGAACAAGGCTTCTGATTGAAAAGGAAAATTAAAATAGACCTATATTAGCAAGCACATGTATATATGACGACATGTTGCTAATATAGGTCAATTTCATTTTTCCTTTTCAATCAGATGCTTGATCCCTTGTTTTTTTACACCACCATCTCCTTTGATTCCTATATACCACCAACCTTCTCATATAGTAGGCCCGGCGGAAGGCTATAGAAACTGGTTGGGCTGATTAATATTCATTAGGTTATTTAATATTCATCGTTACTGATTATTAATATATACGCATAAATCAATTAATTTTCAATATGCATGTTCATTCGGTCTGCAAAATAATGATTAAAACGCTCCGAAAATACGTTGCCTGTGCTCTGAGTTGACTATGAACTCCCTGGCTGCTTCTTCTAGATCCAAAGCATCTGTACTTGATTCGTGTTTGCGAAACGCATCAGTAGCTGCCTTCCAGTTATTGTACTGTGGAAGACCGGCTTCCCATTCAGACGTGTGAACTCGTCAATGCCGATTGAATTGGAGTTAAGGGTCACAGTGGTCACTTGAATGAGTACAAGAACTTCACATTGATACTATAGAGTCGTGGGGTGAAGGGCATGGGTGTATGTTTGGGTATATATACCCTGTGCGTTTACATTAATAAAGAGTTGCGGTAGTAATTGGCATGGCTCAAGTGCACGTCGCAGATAACGGCGACAACGGCGCAGGCTATACGAGTGATACTGCTCGCGCGTTCACATGTACCCTCTAGTCAGAAAGGCTTCCTCGGCATTTTTTGAACTCATTTTGAAATCTCGGACAGCCTTAACGCAAGTATGACAGAATACCTTGTCATCCGACTCGCTGTAATGTAAACATTTCCACTTCGAAAACCAGATCGGCTGGAGGCTACGGTGCTGTTTTCCTATCTCCCTGCGCGGGAATTTAAAACCTGCGGGTTGATGGGGGTGTCTGATACTACGCTGCTGAATGAAAAATAATTTTAAAAACTATTACGCAATATAACCTTAATACTAATAGTTATAAATGGCGTCGACCAGCCAAATCTGGTAGGGCTCAGCCCACCCAGTTCCGCCGGCTGTATAGAGAATGTTTTATTATTTGATTCCTAAATTTTTTCGGTAGTTTTAGTATTGTATTTAGTTCTTGAAACTTAACGTCGTTTAGTTCTCATTTGTTGACGCGAAAGCATTTTGAAGAAAACAACTTCGCTAGCCAAAAGTGGTGAACAAAACTGCGATCAAATGAAATCCCACCTGCTAAAATTCTAAATAAGCGTGAATGTCGCCATGGGAACTGTTAAATATAGCATTCCATATTACGTAATGATTACGTATAGCATTTGAGATATATCTGATACCTGAAGATGTCCTTCCAGGAGATTCTAAAGCGATTGGTATAACTTGCGCTCTTTAAAACCATTCCTATCCCGAGTTATACTCGGCCGAGAAGACGACGACGACGACGACGGAGAAAAATTGGCGTGGAGAAAAATTGGCGTGGGGACGGGAAAAACACGAGCTTTTTTGTTCTCTTAAAGCAAACAGTTTGAAGACTGGAACAAAACATTAAAATGACCGTCTTTGCCTTCTGGTTCGATAGCAACAAAGAGCTAAACTATCCGTTTCGTGGTACGCGAGTTATACGCGGGTCGCGTTTTTTAATGACATTCATGATACTGCAGGATTTCTATATGGAACCTACTCGCGTAGGTTCCGATAATCGAGCTGTGTATTAAGCAGCAATCTCGCTTGTCTCAATCGACTCATCTACGCTGTATTGAGCATGCCTCACCTGAAAAAGCACCAGCTAAAGCAACTTTATATTAAATGGAGAAATTGGTGTTATCGGTGAGATTGTGATGCACTCACATACATAAGGCGAATTAGTGCGTAGGAATGATGTTGACAGGGGGTCACTAGTTTCACGAAGGAATCCCCAAATTTCCAGAAGTATAGGGACGGGGTCCCCATTTTCCGGAATATTGGGGACGGGGGTCCCAAATTTCATGGGATCCCCAATTTTACGTGACACCGGGTCTTTTGCCGATATCGTCTATATCTACCGCAATTTAGTAAAATATCGCGATATTGTATTTTTATGTATATTCGTCGAGCAACTATTTGTTAATTGTCACAAGTTGAGGCTGCGTTGTTGTAACGGCTACAAAGGAACCAACGCATAAACCGCTGCATGTGAATACATAAACCGCTGTGGGGGAGGGGGGGGGGGGTGAAATCGTATAGAGTGGTGAATTCTATATCTCACCTCAACTGCTCCTTCTGAAAGGTTTAATTTCGCACGGCATGGGTTATATAAACCAGAAAAGCAATAATGGAGCCATTTACTAGAACGGCTGTGTTTGTGAATGTGCAACCACAGATCTTACCAGTGCAGAGAAATATAGGCCTACATCAACAGGTACATGGATAAGGATCCAGTGATCCAGTGATTGTAGTACAGATTGCTCATGCGCGGAGTGAAGTGGGTAGAAACACTGCATTACATTAACTCAAAAATACGCAAGGAAACACAGGCACTGATGTCACAACTTCATGAGAAAGAAGAAGAAAATAGTGCCAATGCAGCTTGCAGAATGACAGAATAATTAAACAAAATAAGTTAAATAATACTATTAAGTCAGATTAATGTCAGATCCCAATTTTTTGATATCTTAATTATTGTGGCTTGGTCATATCTATTAAAATTAATTAATAAGCTCTGCGCTATTTGCAACATCCATCTAATCTACCAGACAAATGCGATGGTTGTGGGGCTGATTTCCCCCTCCAACATGCCCTAGACTGTAAGAAGGGGGAACTTGTTATATTGCGCCACAATGAGATTCGTGACTGCATTGGTGATCTTGCCAGTCAGGTGTGACCCCAAGTTATAAAGGAGCCTATTGTGAATGAAGCTACTGCCACCTTAAGTGATCCAGGACTAAGGCTTGACTTGGGAATCAGAGGTGTTTGGCAACCACAGGTGGAGGCGTTGTTTGATGTCCGTGTCATAGACACTGATGCCCCATCACACTGCCATCGAGCACCTAATGTTATTCTTAAATCCAGCTCAGAGGAGAAGAAGAGCATGTACAAAAAAGCAGTTGTAGACAGAAGAGGCACCTTCACCCTATTTGTCCTTTCCGTGGATGGACTACTTCACAAAGAGGCTAGTCACTTCATAAAAAAAGCACATATGGTCATTGCTCATCCAAGTGGGACAAAGCTTATTCCATCACCAGCAGCTACATCAGATCACGACTCGCTTTTGCAGGGGTTCGAGCAGTGAGCTTCTGTTAGGATCCCGCATCAAATGGAGAAGTTGGCGGGGGTTTGGCGATGGTGCTCCTCTGGCCTCATTCACATCACCCTTACATCTAAACCTCTGTGCAACCAGCGATTCCTTACTTTTTTGCTTTGAGCTTAAACTTATAAAGGACAACTAACAGATTTATCTTGCAAGCTCTATGTTAATGAAATTTTTTAGTGGTGACATAATCCGCTGTTACACCGGACTTTGCACAACATCGATCCTAATTCCTATTTTTAGCGACCAGGTCCGTCTCGGGGCTATACTTACAATTAAAATTGGGTCTAAAAAGAAAAGTTTTCAACATGATTTTCGTGTGAACTTTCACACGGCAGCAAATAGACTAATGAATGAAATTAATATGAGTACAGATTGGAAGGATAAATGGGGATCAGGTAACCACACACATCGATGGTGCATGAAAACACGTTTTATTTTCAAAATGTGAAATGCGGAAAAGAAATTAATTTATCTCAATCATCTTATTAAATATAATTCATGCGACAAAAGCGATGAATATGTCGTGCGTGTTTTCCCCTCAGCCTTGAAGAAGAGAGGGGGCATATTCATGACTTAGACAAGAGGGGTGCACCAATGAAGGCATGCAAAAGAGGATGAGCATACAGTGGGACTGAGGTGTATAGGGATGGTAGGGAAGCCAGTCAGTGCCACTGCTGAGACCCTAATAGGTGTCGATGAGTCTGCAGGAGCATGCAAGAGCCTGCACGGACCGGTATGAGGTGTCGATCGACAGCCTGCACAGCATGTGACAGTCAGACCAGTTTGGACCCTGTTTAGAACCGGTTTTCTACACCCCTTATATAATCCCCTTTTTGGGTTGTGTAATAGTGTGCGCCTGAAATCGTGTATAGCCGTGGTCATACAGCCGTGATTGTAGCGCCACAGCGTAGGTGCGCCAGGAGTTATAACGGATCCATTACAAGGGATGGTAGGGATGGTAGGGATGGTTGGGAGGGTGGAGAGGGTGGGGAGGTGGGACATGTAACAGCTCCTCTGCAGTTTGGCTATAAAAACGCAATTCCTCTTTAAAAGACATGACGTCATGCAGATGTGGTTTTATATTAAACCCCACCACACTTAATACAATAATAGGTGTTTCAGGTAAAGAACGAATTTGTTTTTCTATACGAAACCACAGATTATGGTTTGAGGTTTACGTAAGGTTTAGATCACTGCTCTTTTAAATAAATATCCATGTTCGATATGATGTTAATATTTGCCATATTAGGCTATGTAATCTAGTTATATCAATTGTTTACAATCTGACATCAAGGGGGATTGGATTATGAGGTTTTACTAACTCCCTTGAGACCAAATCACGGGCGCGCCGTACTACCGCAAATACCCGACCATGCGCTAGTGACCCTCAACATTATTACTAAGAGAAGATGTCCGCCGGCAATAAAAATTAAATAACATGGCCGGGTAACGTTCTAATAGGCGGCTAATGTGACCAGCTATTCGTAGTACACGTAAGGATGGAAGTATAGCAGTTATGACCTACAGTGCAACATATCGTCCACTCTGCCCACAAACCTCAACCATTCTTCAAACACACGAATATGAGTACCCAACGCATGTTGTTGTTGGTCATAAGGCTTGACCATGGATAAGCTATGGCTTGAATTTAAATCAGTCCCACCGTACTTGGGAATCAACACCGTAAACAACAGCGCCGTTTAAAGGATCAGATCATCCAGCTGGGGATTATATCAATCTACCTCCTTTTTGAAGTGCATAGAACAGCAATAGCTAATAATCAGATCGGTACATGCATGAGATATGCCACTCACATTACACACGCACACACACAACACACACACACACACACACACACACACACACACACACACACACACACACACACGTCTCCCGATTTTCCAACATCGTATCTTAAAGTGCATTTGAAATAACAGTATTAAACCTCATCGCAGTTGCCGAGCAAGTATAGTGATGGCCCATGGGATATGAATGTATAAGTATGTATGTGGGTGTCTGTGTGTGTTGCATTGGTGTGTGTGCAACAGGTTCATTGCTGTACTCAAGAAGGGACAGCCATTCTCTCCCGTAACAATGCACATGTGCATCACATGCTCTGAAGGATTAATAGTAAATTTCTTGGGTGCAGATTAATACCATTGCCTTAGTAACGTGTAAACAGACATAAAATTCTATTTTTATAGGAATGCGAGTTCTGCTTCTGTTCTATACCTCTGTGTGTCTCATTCGTTACAATGTCACCGAACAGTGTACACGTTGATGCAGGAAATCGCATTATCAGGAATATGGCTAAACCCTGCTGTAGCTAGATTAACTTAACGAAATAAGGAATCGACATCGTTCCTTAATTGGCCCTACGTGATTTCAGGTGTGTATATAAATGCCTTCGATGGGTCACTCAGTCATCATTATGATCAGGTGGATTACGCATATACCCAGTAGGGAAAGGTCATGGCAATGAAAGTACTTCTGATCTGTCTCTCTAATGATGGAGTACGTTGCCCGCTCATGTAGCTCCGGCCACTGCCGAGTACACTTTGTGCAGCCGTAATGCAGGAAAGTGTGTTTGCGTCTACAGCCAAAAGTGGAAACCCAAAGGCGTTATCTGTATTCATCAAGTACTCAAAGAAAGACCATGTACAATTGGAACTAAAAAGCAAGCCAGGAATGTTCCTGATGTTGAAAAAAAAAACTATTAACCATTCCATTGTTGATGACGTCAGCAATATACCTTGCTACCAATGAAAGTAACAGCTAACCAAACTGTCGTTCGTGAATACGTTCTTGTGGTGGACAAACCCTCCGAGCCGTACCTAATGGAATGGGAGCTAAACACAACCTCCGGTGCACTGGTTCAGAAAGTGGACGAGAACACAATGTGTGCCATTTCCTTTGACAGTAGCGGGAAAGTGGCTGGTCCATGTAATTTATCAGCAGTGGATAGTATTGATTTAATTTGATGCACTTATAACAACAAACAGTAACAATCGAGGGTCATGCAGTTGGACAGCTTGTGGCCTGGGAAATATTTTTGTATAGCACGTAGTACTGAATGAAAAAAAAAATTTCCCAGACCATTGCGTAATTTTGGTACATCTCACGCGAAATCAATTCGTAAACTGATTTTAAAAGTACGCAATGCAGTTTCGAACAAAAATGCTGTATAATGGGTGATAAGTGTATGAAAAACAACAGATTTATTGCCGCACCATACCACTGGTAAACAGGAGTTATATGTGTACAAGTGATAAAAACATTCTCTATGCGAGAAGGTTGGTGGTATATAGGAATCAAAAGCGGTGGTGGTGTAAAAAGCAAGGGAACAAGGCTTGTGATTGAAAAGGAAAAATGAAATAGACCTATATTAGCAGCATGTCATGTTTAACTGTGCGCGCTAATATAGGTCTATTTCATTTTTCCTTTTCAATCACAAGCCTTGTTCCCTTGCTTTTTACACCACCACCGCTTTTGATTCCTATATACCACCAACCTTCTCGCATAGAGAATGTTTTTATCACTTGTTTCCTACATTTTTTGGTGGATTTAGTATTGTATTTAGTTCTTGAAACTTAGCAAGAATGTCAAATGACAGTTTTATTTTAGAATCTCGTGGCCATGCAATTTTTTGAGGTGTGGGTGTACCATTAAAACACACAGTATTACAATAAATACCACTTATATTGCTAATAAAACCCAGGAGCGTGTCATGCATCTTGTATATCCTGGATCAGGATATATACTGCTGTATATTTTGGACCAGGATATACTGCTGTATCCAGGATATACAGCAGGTAGAACAGGTGGAGTTAATCCTGCTGCTGGAATGGAACGACTCCTGGACCTGGATGTGGATCAGGTAGGGCGACTCCTGGACCTGCAACAGCAACAGTTAGTTAAAGTTAAAACAAAATATTCAAATCCTCCACTGGCAAGTGAAGCCATATAATACATCAGACAAAGATTACATGTACCCACTGATCTCACGCTATTATCAGATAAACCATGCCACAATACGTTGTCACAGCAACTTTGACACTATTATCAGATATAAACTATGCACCACAATACACATTATTACGAAATTGTCAGTGAACAGCGTGCGTGCACACATTTCAAACAGCACTAAAAGTGGAGTGAGACGCAATATGTACCGCTGTAACTGTTGCATAAAATATTCCTTCCATTTTAGCGATACACTATACATGCTATAATTTATGTCCAGATCCAACATTCATGGTGTAACGCACCTTCGGGTGGTCGCTTTGTTGGTCCTTTCAGTAGCGCGCTTGACACCTTGTCGTGTCTTGTATTGCACTCGTTTGGCATATCTGTAGGTGTACGAGTGGCTAGTTGTTGCCGGGTTGTTTTTTTCTGTAAGGGCGGTGGTGGGAGAGACACATTCTAATTGGAGCCTCTTGCTTCACATATATCTGCTGTAGTAGCATCTGATCGCGTATGTAGTTCCACCAACATAATTCGAAAGTTATGCTATATATAGCATAGAAATCAATTCGGTCAACACAATTATATGCTATAGTGTCGGGTACTTACGTGTATGGTAGTTTTTGGCTTTCATCTCAAGCTGCGTAACGAATCACAGAGTTGAGAGCAACGCACAGGTGTCATGCAGAAAATGATACCTTGAATATTCGTAAGGCTTCCTATAACGTTATCGCATATCACTGCTCCATTCCGTTTCTCAACCATTTGGCAATATGGTTGGACATTTATACATGAAGTCGTAGGGACCCTGAAATCATCAAAAAGGCCTCAGAGACAGATGCTCGAAGATTCACCTCTTCCACAGCGTGCAGGAATATTAAGAATTTGAATCACGCCCACGACACGTGGCTATTATTAAATTATTGCATTTAAAAATAGCTAGCTGATGTAATTGGGTATTTTTAACCGAATACCAAATGAGGTACTATTCGCTTTAGTTAATTGCCCGAACAGTTAGGCGTCTAACAGACCCCCGAAGATAACCTGCGGACGCATCCTGAAGCGATTGGTACACTTGGCGTGCTTTACAAACGTTCCTGTCGTGAGTTATACTCTCCGGAAGGAAGAAGAAGAAGAAGAAGCCGACGGAGGAGAAATTTTAGGTGGGACTGGGTACGGACGATGGGGACGAGTATTTTTGTTCTCTAAAAGTACACCGTCTTATGACACAGATACAGCGCAGAAATGTTCTCCTTTTTGATATCGCTCGATTGCCACTAAGAGCGAAGTGACCCGATTCTTAAATGTCCCGCTAGACGTGAGTGACGTTTTTATAATGACATTCATGATACTGCAGGATTCCTATATGGAACCTACTCGCGTAGGTTCCGATATACTAGGATCGAGGCAGACCTAGCGCATATTTTTTCAAGTTTTCAAGTTATTTCATATTCAAAGAGACACCTATGCTCTCTACAACTTCTTTCTTACGCACTTGAAATTAGCCTGTCCATCGAGGAGTTATAGGATCCTGAATTTTTAAGTACGCGTGCATTTTTATTGAACGCATGCATGGACTTTGATGCTCTTTCCTGGAAATTTTTATGATAATGCGCTAGTTCCCTTCTCGCTGCCTCGACCCCAATTAAAATTTAAGGTCTTGTATGCATGTACTTTACACCGATTTTAACGTATACTACTGATCGCATCAGATGGTTATACGCAATGGTGTGTTTGATCTCGATTACAAGTCTCCATATACGCTGTATAGCTTGTATGATCATGACTGTCGCGATACATATCGCGATATGTTCTATGATATCGTAGCTGATATATAATACATGCATGTATCGCGGCTGCTCCGTGTGCATTTTGCTCGTATATCGTGTGTCAACATGGATTTTTATGCCCCGTTCCATGCATATACGACTTTAATTTTTGATGTATTGACATTATTATGACATTGTGCAATACAACTCCGGAAACTGTTTCATGATTTATTTATTTTTGATCCACTTTCTGCATAAGATCGATCGCCTTGGGTGAGATACTAGTCACTAAAACAACTGTTACTTGGCGTTCAAGTGTAACTAAAACGTGTATTTTTATATTCCGTAAATATATAGCCCGTTAAATGTACCGCGCGGAACGTAGTGGATAGGTCCACTAGCACGACTTATATTATGAGTATCAATAGGACTTAATCCCTTATAATGCTAAATCTATAGGCTAGCACACGTTTTTTCAGATTTGAAACGAGGCCCGATCCTAAAAGGACTTGCACTATACGCATCCGTAGCAATCAGTTTAAATAGATCCCTTAAAAGACCGGACGGCAAACTTTTTGCTGTCACTGACAATATTACCCCCATTCAGGACAATACACATTAATTGATCCAACTAAATGGATATTTCAAGTACTGATACATCATGTGGCAAAAAGAAAGTTTAGAAATGGAAACCTATAATGAAATAGAATATTGCAGCATGGTCCAGACCTTGGAATCTGAAATTCAAGAGTCATTAATATTTAGGAGGTATACACGAACACGTGTACTCATTAAATATGTATGGATACTCGCATTTCACGTAAGGGCATTCACACTGGCAGGTCGCTGGGTTGACATAGCGTGGAGGATCGCATTTCACGTAAGGGCATTCACACTGGCAAGTCGCTGGGTTGACATAGCGTGGAGGATCGCATTTCACGTAAGGGCATTCACACTGGCAGGTCGCTGGGTTGACGTAGCGTGGAGAATCGCATTTCACGTAAGGGCATTCACACTGGCAGGTCGCTGGGTTGACGTAGCGTGGAGAATCGCATTTCACGTAAGGGCATTCACACTGGCAGGTCGCTGGGTTGACGTAGCGTGGAGAATCGCATTTCACGTAAGGGCATTCACACTGGCAGGTCGCTGGGTTGACGTAGCGTGGAGAATCGCATTTCACGTAAGGGCATTCACACTGGCAGGTCGCTGGGTTGACGTAGCGTGGAGAATCGCATTTCACGTAAGGGCATTCACACTGGCAGGTCTTTGAGTTGAAGTAGCTTGGAGGATCGCATTTCTTGTGGGGGCATTCACACTTGCAAAAAAGCCAGTTCAGCTTATAAGGAGGGGTACATTTTGGCGGAAAAAAGCAAAAGGCACTGGTGGTCGAAACCTGTGATTTTTCAGAAAAGGACGCAGGCTGCTCATATACATAATAACAAACTGTAGAATGATGTTTGTTTTTATTTATACATACACGCGCACGATGCACAAATGAATAATCGATGTGATATGTATACAGTAACGTTCTCCATGCGATATATATCAATGTATAGTCGTAACGTACCAACATTATTAACACTGTACTCATGAGAACAAGTGACGCAGCGGTTGGAGACCTGCGGTGTTGCATCTTCCTGTTGTTTAGTTGTATACACTTACGGATGAAAAAAAAGTACAACGAAACTGTTTATATACACACTTGAAGATTGTTCTCGGATGTTATGGCAGAGAATCGGCGCCCTGGGTTAATCAAATGACGTGGCTCGCCCACAAATCAGGCTAACCGTAATTGCGTTATATTAATGTGTTTGGACTTATGGAAGCATAAAAGGAAATCTTGTTTTTCGAGTTAACAATTAAAAGCATACGCGTGGTGAGTCGCGTAGGGCAACGACCGGAATGGATCGCAATTTGTTGTGTAATAAATGAGTTGATCAGCTTATACTATCAAAAAATTACTCAATGCTATTGTTGACCTAGACTCCACCCATCATTGTCACTTATGTTCGACCCGCCATATTTATCTCGCACCTATTTTTTCAGACCATACAAATCATTGCTGCACATGTAAATATTGTGTATGTAGGTAGCCAAAGTCTATTAGAACAATGATTCAAATAACTGATCGTTTCGTGGCGCCACAACAACTGAATCAGGCTTGCAACATCAAGGTAATCTTAAATGTCTTGGAATATGCACACCCAGTTATGCGCGTTAGTGATTGTTTGTATGGAGAAAACCGTAAATGAAATTAGAAAAAGTGTTTTAAATTCGTATTTTAATCTTCCCTGAAGTTACAATTATGAACCTGTGCCAGCATAGCGGTCGCAACGCTTACGCCACTAGAGCATGGAAACCGCATCTAGTACATCATTGGCTTAGAGACAAATGTTTTGGCCTAAGTACTGATGGTTCTATCGTCGGTAGGTAGGGTCCACTTGCTTTCGTATTGCTTCATGTCTTGATAGAATTATTGCTTTGAAATACTTTACGCGTAGCAACTCAAACTCATACTCCGGCACCGCTATATTCTGTGGAACCATGACCAAGCCACAGATGAAACTGCGGCATAAATGCAAACTGAACAAAATGCCTACAGGTGTGTGATCACATTTTGGTCAAGTACGCACCTACCATTGGCTCTTCACCAGTGTTGCCGCGATATGGTCTTTTGCAAATATCGTTTACATCGCGGTAGATCCAGAGCAATTATTTGTTAATAGTCTCAGTTTTCATGCGTTGTTGTGGCGGCGACAAAAGTCCTATCAAGCTGCATGGAGGGTGGGGGGTGGGGGGCGGGGAAGGGGAGTTGCCATCCCTCCAATGCTCCTTCAGAAGGGTTTCTCACGGCATGAGTTTATATAAACCGAAAGAGCAATAATAATGGAGCCACTTATTAGGAACGGCTGGCTAAATGCATTCATTTTCAGTGGCATAAATACAAAGTGGATTTCGTGTTGTAATTTTGCGCTACACAAGTAGCCCCCCTCCTCCCTCCATTAAAAAGAAAACTCATGTACTCCTACGAAAAAGCGTTCGTGGTCAATGTTACGAGCCATTTATATTCCTATGGGGCCGGGCCGGGCGGAAAGTTTTACGTTATATGTGTTCGCATTACGACAGCGTGTTGCACCTGCTGAATTTCTTTTCGTATATTTCCATCTATCTCCGTCCATTCTTCCGTCTATCTCCGTATATTCCATGCACATTTGAATCGCGATAAGACCAAAGAATATCGTGATTTATCGCGGCAGGCTGCTCCTCAGTGCATGTGGTTCATCAGTAACTTCTCCATTAGCGACCTGCACTCCACCCATCCAGCTCGATACTAAATACAGCTCATGAATGCATGCAGATTAATATTCTATATATAGACACTAAGAATGTTACAGTCATGTGCTTGCAAATAGACGGGAGATGAATATCTACTCGTCCTTTGTAAGTTTAAGCTCTAACTGAGAGCAAAAAAGTAAGGAATCGCTGATGTGGTGGCTTGGGATCGATCGACATACTATATAGTGCATAGTCGGCGGCAAAAACACTTCATTTCTATACTGCATGGGGACTGCGACCTCAGTCCCTCAGACTGCCTCACTGTCCCAGGTCATAATGGAATGGTTATTGACGTCGAACACGTTTGTTACATATTGGTACAGCAAGAGATTGCGTACATGTCTGTATTTGAAACACAGCACGAGCAAAGTCGTGATGCTGCATAAATATTTTCCCTTGCAGAACAAAGGTATTGAAGTGTGTCCACATTTGTTACATATTTAGCAGAAAGAGAGTTTGCGTATACATGCTTGTATGTTTAGTTTGTTTAAAACGGCTCGAAACAATAGACTGAGATAATGTGCTAAATGTCACCTTTATATTCCGGTACGTTTTGGCCATTGTTCTAATTATCCGTTTCTACACTCGCGTGCCATGACGTATGTGACGGATACTATCCTATCCTGCCTATACAGCCTATACGTCGAACGCGTAGTACTGCGCCGCAGAGCAACGATCAGCAATTCTCCTACACCGAAAGAATCTCGATTTGCAAAATGTACCCGCATTATATACTGACTCAAGAGAATGAACAAAGAACACAAAACAACAATACACACTACAAAAGTCAGGACAGCGGCCCCGGCTCCCGCCAATAGTCCACAATAGAGCCAGTATGGACAAAAATGAGTATCCAGACCGGACCCTCACAACATAATAAATGCGATATAACATCTCGATAACGCGCTAAAGCCGCCCGAGTAACCATTATAAAAATGTTTATCGGGGTGTTTAGGGCCGGGGTGGACTATGTCATGCGAGCGAGGGGTATCAGCTGGTGGGTGGCCTTGGCGTCCCAACATGAAGGGGACTTGGTGGAGCTAGCAGGGTGTCCACTGCAGAGGCGGATACAGGAATTCAATAAGTGGGGTGTCCGACATGTATAATCAATAGGGGGAGGTTGCGGGAGGAGGATGTGCTCCCTCCCGCGCGAAGCGCGGAAGCTTTTTGGGGTCCCGCACTTGGCGACTCAGACTACCTATCAAAAGTAAATAAGAAACATTCTCTATGAGAAAGTTGGTGGCATATAGGATTTGAAGGCAATGGTGGTGTAATAAGGAAGGAAACAAGGGTCTAATAATAAGGGGAATGGAATAGTCCTATATTTAGCACACGAACAACATACTATATCCTACATAGAGAAATGTGCTAAATATAGGACTATTCCAATTTCCCTTATTATTAGACCCTTGTTTCCTTCCTTTTTACACCACCATTGCCTTCAAATCCTATGTGCCACCAACTTTCTCATTGAGAATGTTTTTTTATTTACTTGTTTCATTGATTTTTATTCATACCCGTTTATGAGCGAGCCGTAGGATGTTAAGTAATCCATCTTGATATGGGAGGGAGAATGTAAACGTATGACATACCTTTGAGTGACCTTAACTCTTTTCGCCGAGCGAGATATGCACGTTCAGGACTATGGCAATATCGCTGTCTTTTAGCAGCCCGTTCCTTTTCAAGATCTGCTCGATACCTTGCACGTCGAGAGGTCCGTTCCTTTTCGGGATCTGCTCGATACCTTGCGCGTCGAGACGTCCGTTTCTTTTCAGGCTCTGCTCGATAGTTTTCACGTTGAGAAGCCCGTTTCTTTTCAGGCTCTGCTTTGTAGTTCCGCTCGGGCTGAATCTAATACGTCGTCTCGAGTTTTGAGATACTTTGGTCGTCGTTTGGCTTTCTTCTTTTCCTGACGTGAAGGCATTTTCAGAAAAACCACTTCACTAAGTTACAAAGAGCGTCAAACTTACAACGATCGAAACACAAGAATAATTATAGTACGTACGTGCACGTTATTTAATAAATACATGTAGTGCAAAACCGGATACATGCCACAGTTAACTACCACTACGTGTAGTGCCCAGACCGTACACATTTGATTACATCATGTATACTACTAGTACTTCGTATAAAGAGCGAAGTATGACCTATCCGAGTCGTGTCAGTGCAGTAAGCTTAACTATACGTGATTTGCTAACACAACCACCGATATATGTCATGTAGCCTCGAGACGTTTTGACCACAGAAGCGAGAATGCCAACGAATTCTGAAGCCATTGGTGTGATTTTCATTTTTTAAAAGTGTTCCCCGAGTTATGCACAAGAACATATCCAGAAATGCGCGGTCAAAGGGAATTGACAATTGTTGCGGTTTGTACATTCGCGTATACTTCCGGTAGAAAATGAACGGCGTTTTATAAACTTGATTGCTATTTAATAACGTAATAGGGTAAAACTTTTGTGGCTATCAATATTGTTTCAGATACGTACGATCTTGATTTAGCTGAACAAAAAACAACCGCTTTGTATTGAAAATTGTTGTAGTTTTTGTGAAAACAGCACTTTCCATAGAGATGTATGGAAAATCAACTTTTTCGCACCTAATTAAAGTATTCTGCAGCTCATAATTCTTACACCAGTTTAGATTCAGATTTTGTGGGCCCCCACAATAAGAGATCATGCAGTTCTATTATTTTTAGAGATATTAAAAAAAATTTACCTGGTATAGATTTCGGCCATTTGAATTTTAAATTGTTTTGGGTCACAATGAGTAGGATACAATTAGCGCCATCTTATTATTAATAAGTGTTTTTAATGTAGCTTCCATGGATACAGATTCATGGCTAAATGCAAATTAATTAATTAACTGGAACGTTGGCTTATTGAATAGGTTATTTGTCTAGAGCAAATGATGTCATGGGGCCTGTTCAGCGCTGGCTGTACCAAGGACTACAACGTTAGTCGTTGACTGTACCATATGAGAGTATACGTGTATTCATCCACTTCTTGTGCGCGCGCGAGATCTGGAGTTCGTGCGTGTGTTTGTATGTGTGATTGCGTGTGTCTACATGTAGGCCTATGTGTGTGAGTGCGTGTGCGTGTGTGTGTGTGCGCGCGCGCTCACACACACATACACGCACACGACTCAAACTATGCATGCAGAGGGAAAAATGAGGAAGGATTCATAGCCATTCGCACAACGCCCGTGAGCACGCGCGTTCGTGTGATTGTAACACGTGTGTGTGTGTGTGTGTGTGTGTGTGTGTGTGTGTGCGTGTGTGCGCGCGCGCGTGTATGAATCTATGTATGTATGTATATGTGTATGTATCGACGATCTATTTACATCAGTAGCCTATGTCTGAGTACGTATATGTATGTGCTTGTGTATAAAATTTTGATTTCAAATTGAACTCATGGGATATAAAGCCGTCCCGTATGTGTAGATAACATCTGAATGGACATCCAACGAAAGTGGGAGAATACAGTTTAAGGGAATTTAACTCCTTCAACAATTCAGGAGCCCTTTGCTGCTGGCAGGTGAATGCCACGAATTCAATAGTGAAAAACTGATTGTTTGTTAAAAACCACAACACTATAAGGTGCGTGCATGTGTGTGTGTGTGTATCTGTGTGTATGTGTTGTGTGTGTGTGTGTGTATGTGTGTGGGGGGGAGGGATAAATAGGCCTGAAGTCATTGTGTCTAAATTCATATCCATATCTAATAGGTTTCTATTCATCATTTTATAGGCATGCCCTGATACAAAAATTTTTGGGGGCTAATTTTACAGTTCATGTATACATATATGTCACTTTCCGTGAAAGTGAACAGCGATTTACATGCAGGCCTACATGTAGATCATGTAGATATAATTCTAACTTGTATATGGTTAACTATAATCTATTTGCTATAATCTATTTGGAAAGCCCTCTCTTTTTAGATGAATGCTGCATGAATAATTAAACGTAGGCCTGCCAGCCTCTTTAACCTATTGCTGTATAGGATGGATGGCATATATTCATGTGTGATGCTCTGTTCATCCTCCTCCCCTCTTCACACACACGCACACACACACACACACACACACACACACACACACACACACACACACACACACACACACACACACACACACACACACACACACACACACACACACACACACACACACACACACACACACAGGTAACCCCCCTCCCCCCTCCCAAGCTCTTTTGATGCCCAGACATGGAGGTTGACCTGGTAAACTGTGGGTAGATTGATTGAGATAAGCAGTGCCTGGTTAGCTGTTATATGCCAAACACACACACACACACATAGGTACTGATTATTTGACCTGTCTGGTATGCAAGCTTGTGTTGAACTGTGTACACTGTGGGTAGATTGATCTAGATAGCCATGCCCCTATAAGCTATTCCTTATGCCATATCCAATAAGCTTGCAAATTGAACCCACACTGACTTTGTGATTTAACAGGCACACACGCATGTGCATACACACACATACACTCACACACACAGGTACTGTTTTTTAACAAGCTCTTTGATGCCCATATATGGGGTTGATCTGTGTACACTGTGGGTAGATTGATCTAGATAGCAGTGCCTGGTTAGCTTTTCCCAGCCATATCCAGTATGCTTGCAAATAGAACCCACACTGCCTTTGTGATTTAACACGCACATGCACACAAGCATGTGCACACACACACAGGTATTTTACAAGCTCTTTTGATGCCCATACATGGGGTTGACCTGTTTACAGATTGATCCAGATAGCAGTGCCTGGTTAGCTTTTCCCAGCCATATACGGTACCCTTGCAAATTGAACCTACACTGGCTTTGTGATTTATCAAGCACACACATGCACACACGCATGTGCACACACACACATACACACACATACACACACACAGGTACTGTTATTTAACAAGTTCCATACATGGGGTTGACCTGTTTACACTGTGGGTAGATTGATCTAGATAGCAGCTTTTCCTAGCCATATCCAGTAAACTTGCAAATAGAACGCACACTGACTTTTTGATTTAACACGCACACACACACACATGCACACACGCGCGCGCGCACACACACACACACACACACAGGTACTTTTTTTTAACAAGCTCATTTGATGCCCATACATGGAGGTTGACCTGTGTACACTGTGGGTAGATTGATCTAGATAGCAGTGCCTGGTTAGCTTTTCCTAGCCATATCCAGTAAGCTTGCAAATAGACCTACACTGACTTTGTGATTTAACACGCACACACACATGCACACACACACACACACACACACACACACACACACACACACACACACTGACACACACACACTCACACACACACACACACAGGTACTTATTTTGACCTGTTGTGTATCATACAAGCTTTTGATACGCATGTATGGAGGTTCCTAGCTGTTGTAGCCAAATCCAGTATGCTTGCAAATTTAAACCACACTGACACTGTGTTGTTACACGCACATACAACACACACGCACACAAACACACACATACACACTCGCACGCGCACGCACACACACACATACACACTTGCACGCAGGGCATTTCTGATATAAATTCTACACAGAGGATTTGATGGGGTTAACCTTTAGTTCCTGCATCTATGGAATTGGTAGTAGGCAGCAGTGTGTTATATCATCTGCTATATGATTGTACAGGGTTAATTGGTTTTTATTTGTTTCTTAGATGTTGGTTTTGGTCTTACCTCTTCCACCATAACATCCACCAAGCTACGAATGGTACATTGCGTTGGTACACCATCATCTGTTTGATTCATAGGTCTCTTTTAAATGGGATGAAATGAAATCCATTTCAAGAAGATGGCAATCCTTTCCTGACACTACTCTAACTGGATGATAATGACATGATGCTATGCAGTAGTCGTCGTTGATTATTACTGGTGGACTTTTGTGTATCAGTTGGTGCATTTGGAAGTGAAATGAGTATAAAAATGAAATGAGTATAAAATGTTTGATATCTACATCTATCCCTATTTCTGATGTGGGGCAGTGCAATGTATACAGTTGATAAACAATTGAGGGAGTAGATATCGCGGGACTAAACCCCCAACCATAATTAGCCCCCTTCCCCCCCCCCCCCCCCCCACTCTTAAAACTTGTCTACGCCCTTGGGGGGTGGGGGGGGGGGGGGGGAGGAGAGTGCTGTCCGCTTCAGGTCCGATACAAAAAGTGGGGGCCCTTTGTTTGGCACACAGCAAATACGATATCATTAATAATTAACCGTTATATATAGCCGAAGCTAACGTATCCCAGCATAGATATTATAATATCTATGATCCCAGAGAGGGTGCTCCGGGTGCTTCACCCTCCTCGGCCAAAATTGTAACCGGTAATAACGATAACGTATTTAAATAGAGTAGGCCCTATGCCAAACGATTAAAGGGCCCCCACTTTTCGTATTGGGTCTGAAGCGGACAGCAACTCCCCCCCACCCCCCAATTATCGTATCTGGCCTGACCTGAATCACCCCCCTCGCTGACGCCGGCTACTGCCGTAGTGTGCAGGTATTAGTGTCGTGATCCATTTGAGATAATAAAGTGATGTCTTACTTCGCG
>OY811977.1:6915825-7093325 GCA_963681505.1 Eunapius fragilis | reverse complement strand
GAACTAGAGATTCCCTTTGAAGTACGTAATTGCATCCTGATCGGGTGAATCGATTTGGCCTCAATAGGAACGCGATAAACAAATATGGCGCTTATAGGCCTAACTCTTTGCCTTTAATAGCCTAACCGCAACGTCTCCATTACCCCCAACATTCAGATGTAATGAACCGAGCAAACATGCAAGTAGTGAGACATTCGGAAGCACATAGTCATCAGGAATTAATAATGTGAATTATGTCTGCAAATCGTTCTCTCTCCTTACCATCGGGGTTATCCTGGATGTGTTCGCTCTCCGGTTAGCAACTAACGAGGTCCGATTGCTCGGTCTGGTGTCGGGAAGGTTTGTCTATGTTGACAACAACGGAACAATCAAGTCGTCAGGGGTATTCTAAATGTACTTGGAGAACTTCCAAGTCCAATTCGAACTCAAAGGCAAACCAGGAATGTTCCTCATGCTAAAGGGAAAGAAACACTCCATTAATATTGTTGAAGACGTCAATACAACTGTTTCCACTCCAAAGAATTCGACAGCTAACCCAATTAACAATGTGTACTCTCTTGTGGTGGACTATCCCTCTGAGCCATTCCTAACGGGATGGGAGAAAAGAGGAATATGTGGTGCACTGGTTCAGATGGTACGATTGTACGAGTGTACGATTGTTCTACCGCCTTCGACGGCAGTGGGAATGTGTTGGGTCCATGTCGCCTATTAGCTACATATATTGGCGATTGCTTAGCCGTGATACGCGTGTAAACACGGCTATAACAGTTATGAACTGAGCTTACATGTAAAAATAAGTAGCAAGAATTTACAAAATTTGAAATTGCGCTAAAGCCGTACATGTATATGAAACAGAAGTACAGTGGGTTATTCATAATTATCACTTGTAACTTATCTTGGGGGAGTCATGCCAAGTGGTTAGTGTGGCAGCACTTGCCGCAGAGAATCGAAAGATACATGCTGCAGAGAATCAAAAGGGACATACGAATACCCTTAAATGTCAAGAGCTAGAGTGGGCTAGTACATCCTTGGCAGTAGAAACATATGGCAACTGGGGTGAGGTTGTTCAAGGAACATTCTCCAGGCTTGCTTCTCACCTTGCCATCAGCCAGTCCAGGCCAAAGGCATTAGCAATGGTGGGCATATACGGCAGGCTCAACCTTCATTTGGTCAAGTCCATTGCCAGGTTAAGCCTGCCGTATACTAATGCCTTTGGCCTGGACTGGCTGATGGCAAGGTGAGAAGCAATCCTGGAGAATGTTCCTTGAACAACCTCGCCTGACGACTTGATTGTTCCGTTGTTGTCAACATAGACAAACCTTCCTAAGTGTGTATGTAGGAATGATAAGTACCGGTGTTTATAGGTTGTTCCACCTGATAAGGCACTGCATATCTCTCAACGTCTCTGGTCTCACAAAAGAACTATCCAGCACATTGGACACTTGTATGTTCAATCTGCTATTGGAAACCTCCTCCAATGCTGACTAAGCTTGGAGGAGGTTTCCATTGTTTCAGTTTCCGCACCACATGCATCATCCTGGCTGTCTGTTCTACCATCACAGCGGCTGGGTCTACATCTTGATGCACCGGTCCATCAAGTTGCCATAAAATGGTGGCTTGGTATGCACACATCCCAGGGATCCCAGTGTGCAATTTGCTCTGGCAATGCTCTTAACCCTCTGGGACATCATGCCACCACTTGTAAGTGTGGTGGTGATGTGGTGGTTCGACACAACACCCTTCGTGATGTTCTGGCTGATACATGCCACCGGGCCCATCTTGGCATCCAAGTGGAAGCTGGCAATGACCTCACAGCCAATCATAATCACACCCATCCTGCTGACCTTCTTTTGACTAACTGGACAGCAGGCAAGACAGCTGCCTTTGATATCTCTGTAACCTCTCCGCTTAACACACATACCCTTATGGAAGCTGGAGTGTCTGCAGGATCAGCTGCCCAGGCAGAAAGCACAGTGCCAATGATGCAAAATGCAAAGAACTCGGCTGGTTGTGTGTTCCCCTGGTAGCAGAGACTTATGGTGCATGGGGAAATGAAGCTGTTGAATCCTTCTCACAGCTGGATTCTCGGCTTGCCACTCTCACATGCAGGCCCAAGTCAGCTGTACTTAGAGACATCTATGGCAGACTCAACCTCCATCTAGTGAGGGCCAATGCCACTGCCATCCTCATCAGATGTATTTTGAATTAAAATTAACTATAGGCTATGTTTAAGATTGTACCCATGCGTATGTATTTTAATGTTAAATTATACATATAATAATAATGATAATTATAAATAATAATAATAATAGTTGTGCCCTCCGAGAGCTTAGGGCTTCACATGGATCCTCCTGTTTTCCAGGTAGCCATCAAATGGTGGCTTGGCCTTGATGTTTCAGAGGGCTCACAATGTGCACTATGCCCAGGTAGTACACTTGACTACCTTGGCCACCATGCAGTTACCTGCAAGTATGGTGGTGATGTGGTAACTCGGCATAACATGATTAGGGACATCTTGGTGGAGACATGTCGTCGGGCTCACATAGGGGTTAAGGTGGAAGTCGGCAAAAACCTAAGTAGAGACCACAGTAAGACCCGTCCAGCTGACATACTTCTTCCTAACTGGTTTTTGGGCAGAACAGCAGCATTAGATGTGTCCATCACCTCACCGCTAAACCCTGTTAATTTGTTGGAAGCGGGAGTGTCGGCCACAGCTGCTGCCCAGGCCACTGAGTCTAGGAAACACCAAGCCAATGACCCCAAATGCTCAGATCTAGGATGGGTATGTGTCCCTATGGTAGTTGAAACATATGGAGCTTGGGGAAAAGAAGCCACTGCCATTATCTCCTCTGTAGCCTCTAGACTTGCCACTTCCATGTGTTGGCCAAAGTCCATCGTACTTAATGAGATCTATGGCCGACTGAATCTCCACCTGGTCAGGGCTAATGCTACAGCTATCCTCTCTAGGATAGCTCGTGTACTGTAGAGCTGTACTTTGTGTTTAATCAGTGTTGTTTCTGTATATTCAGGTCAAGTGACACTGCAAAAAATATAATTTAACAATAATAATAATAATAATAATAATAATAATACAGAAGCCAGGGACTCCTTCTCTCGTGTAGCAGCTCGGCTGGCCTTACAGCTACATTGCAGCAAGTCCAAAGCCTTGGTCAGCATTTACCAATGGCTGAACCTCACTTTGGTTCGCTGCGTAGCCAGGGCCTTACTTTCCCGTGTCGGCACCCAAACCCCAGAGGGTTGAAAACTTTAGTTTAAGACCCCTCGTGATTTCATTTTGTTCATGTTATTGATACGTGCTACTGTTTAATGTTGTAATGTTATGTTTAAACAATAATAATAATAATATATTTATAAAATATAAAAATAAAAAAATAAATAATAATAGTATCAAGTGCCAGGAACTAGGTTGGGTGTGTGTTCCTCTGGCTGTCGAGACGTATGGAACTGGGGCAGAGAAGCACACACCACTTTTATCCGTCTGGCTACTCGGCTTGCCATCTGTGTCTCTCTGCCAAAAAGTAAGGTCACTGCTGATCTTTTTGGCAGACTTAGTCTGGTGTTAACTCGTAGCATAGCAAGAGCTATTTTGACGAGAAGTCTGCCCCAATCATTTGAGTAGACTATGTCTGAAACATTAGTTAGGCTTAGGTATTTTGCAGTAGTCTGTTTAATAAGTAGTTATTATTTAGTGTGTTATTATCATGTATGTATTATGATATTGAATACAGTCTGTACCAGAGCAAGACTCAGAGCAGTATCAGCCAGTAATGCTAATGCCTGGTTGAGAGCTATTCCTTGCATACACAATGACTTAGCTTTGGAGCCTCAAGAGATGCAAGTCCTATTAAAATGGTGGCTAGGTCTACCTGTCTTCTCAGCTGACAGTAAACGTCCCTTCTGCTAAAGTGCCCTTGATCTAGATTGCCACCATGCCCTTACATGTCATTCTGGAGGGGACGTCATTGCACGGCACAATAAACTGCGAGACTGTTTTGCCAATCTGTGCTCCAAAGCATGCTTATCTCCTCAACTGGAGAAAGGTCCAGGCTTAGACTTTTCTAGGCCAGCTGATGTGCTGGTACCAAACTGGTCCCTCTCCAACCCTGCAGCCTTTGACCTGAAAGTCATTCATCCGCTTAATATGGACTTGATTCTGGAAGCGAGCTTGGCTTCAGGTAACTCTGCAGAGGTTGGTGAAATTGGAAAGCATGCCAAGAACGATCAGATGTGTGCAAGATTGGGCTGGTCATGTATTCCATTAGTGGTGGAGGTCTATGGTGGTTGGGGATGTGAAGCCCAAGAATGCTACTCCAGATTGAGTAAGAGGCTAGCCATGCAAGTGGGAATATGTGAAACTGAGGCACTGAGCCAAATGTACTGCCTGCTGGGTGTCACACTGATGAGGCAGAATGCAAGAGCCATTCTCCTCAGATGTGCCCGTGCTCCCCTTCTTGAGTATTAAACTTAATTGTGTTATGTAATGGAATTATTATTATTATTATTTTAAACGAAACATGACGATGATGTACAACACACAAACACAATTATAAGTTATTTCACTAAGTTGATACTCCATATACAACATTTACAGTTTTAAGCTACGCAATGTTACTAAACAAAAAACAATAAACTGGAACGGAGAAGGTGAGGAGACTAACATCCAGTTGCCATTGAACGGGACAGCAGAGCTCTGGTATTCGCTCTAACTAGGACCAGGTTTAACCTGCCATAGAGAGCCGAAGTGGCCTGGGACTTTTATTATTATTATTAAAGTACTTTTATTTATTTATTTATTTATTTATTTATTTATTTATTTATTTATTTATTTATTTATTTATAAAAAATTGTAAGTTCAAAATTATTAGTTGTTTCTGGCCTGAGACTTTAGCCTCAATGTACTGCCGCCTAGGCATTACGTTGATGCCTCAGAATGCAAGGGCTTTGCTTGGAAGAAGAGATACAAGTGAAGTAGATAATTGTTTTGTGTAGCTCAGTATTTAGTTTTACGTAATGTGCATATTTCTATAATAGTAGTATAGGCTAAATTGCTCCAAATCTCTTGCCACATCAACACTTTATGGTAGGCTCAACCTGGTTCTTGTCAGAGCAAATGCAAGGGCACTGCTATCCCGAGCATATGGCATCAGCTCTGACATCACGGCTTAACTACTATAGGCTGACATTACGCTGTCCAATCATAGTCATTGTGTATTTAGTGTGTGATAATGATAATAGTAACTGTGTAGCTTAGATCTGTAATAATGTACACATTCATGTATGTGTTATTATGAATAATGCATATTTAATAATAATAGTAATAAATTCAAATTGTGCAACATCTACTTACTGCCATTTAGCCTCTGCCATTGCACAATACAACACTTTTGTGCTGCCTTCTGATGCTCTCTCTGCTAATGATTTTGTGGATCATACTGTTTCTCAGAGACAACTTTCAGATAGGCTAGAGGATGTTCAGTTTAACAATCTCTTTGATGTTGCCTCCTGTTCTGATAAAGCACGGTTACTGTCCACATCATCACCACATGCATCTGCCTGGTTAACTTTTGTACCATCAGATAGTCTAGGCCTTCACCTACAACCCATTGTGTTTCAAACTGCTATCAGATGGTGGTTAGGCATTAGCCACACAGCATCTAATTCCTTAGTTTGTCCTCTTTGTCCTGACAAAGGATTGGACAAATTACATGTAGGTCATCCCTGCACAACTTGCTAGTGTGGAGGTGATGTGACAAACAGGCACAACTTGCTTCAAAATGCATTGTTCAACACCTTCCGTCATGCATCTTTATAAGCTCACCTTGTGGTTGGATGTGGCTGGAGGCTGGACAAATCTGAAACTAGACCAGCAGACATCCTACTCTCCAACTGAGATGGCTATGCCTCTGCAGCTTTTGATATCTGTGTGACATATCCCCACTAAATTCATATTCAGTTGTGGAAGTGGGCGTGTCCTCTGGTGTGGCTGTATGTCACCTGGTGTACATGTATTCAATAATAATTTTTTTAAATTCCAGCAATTATATAATACGTTGTATGCTGACGCAGAAACAATATTTTATTTTACAACAAATACATATATTACAAATATGTAAGTATACATGGACATGAATGTACACACTAATGTTACTATAAATCCAAAATTATGTATGTAATCAATGGCAGATAAAAGAAGCATTCTGAAAATGATGGAAAGTGCAAAGAATTAGGTTGGTGGTGCATTCCCTTAGTGGTGGAGACATATGATGCGTGGGGAGCTGAAGCCATTCAGGTTTTTTCTATTGTGGCATCATGCCTGGCTATGAGGACAAACTTATCGAAGTCAAGGGCTCTGGCCACCTTATATGGCCATCTGAGCTTGATTTTGGTATGGGCCAATGCTGGAGCTATCCTGATGAGATCCCTGCCACCATCTGCCTTTGATGACATCATTTTGGACTTATAGTAACCTTAGTGTGTATGTTCATGTTCATGTATTCTTACATATTTGTAATATATGTATTCGTTGTAAAATAAAATATTGTTGCTGCGTCGGCATACGACGTATTATATAATTGCTGGAAAAAAATTATTATTATTACTTATTGTTACTTAGAGTGTTGTCTTCCTTCCCACGATACCATAATTATGCCTTTTGAGGGCTTTCCTCTTTGAATTTTGACCCGAACATATACTAAATTCTTATAACCAGATGTATCGTTGATGTCTCGAAAGCAACCCTAATTCCGTTGTGCTGGAATTCTAGTAACTTTGCTGGGTACACTCCTTTACATGGGTACACTGGCTATGGTGCCTTCACATGGGTACACTGGCTATGGTGCCTTTATATGGGTACACTGGCTATAGTGCCTTCATATGGGTACACTGGCTATAGTGCCTTCATATGGGTACAGTCCTTCACATGGGTGTGTACTGGCTATGGTGCCTTCACATGGGTACACTCCTTCACATGGCTATGGTGCCTTCATATGGGTATACAGACATTATTGCTAAACAATACGTTTTAATGAATTACATAATAACTATACATCAATATCATATATGCACTATAATATTATTATTAATAATGGTTGTCTCAACCTCTCTCTAGTCAGGTCTGCGGCAAAGTCCATCATGGGAAGAGACGGAGTTAAATGCTGCTGGCTTACCCAGGACCCAGTTTGGAACAAGAGCATCAGCTGGACGAGTAATGTTTGAGTTTAATAATGAATAAATAAATAAATTTAAAAAGCCCCCCTCCCCCCCCCCCCCCCCCCCCCCCCCCCCCCCCCCCCCGAGGGGTAACAATGATTTTCGCATAAAAATCACCATGAAATATGGGACAGACTGGGCGTATATATATATGAACTAACCATTGGTGTAGAAATTTTGGTGCCATTATCGCCGGTCCAAAGCAAGATCTGTGCTTTATTAAAGGCCGACGTAATATCTCGCATTTGAAAATCATATCAGCCTCATTGAAACATATAATCAATAATATAATAAGAGCACCCTACACTTGCAAACGACGGCATGCACATTGAAGTGATCATAAACTACACCACGTAATACTGAACAAATTAAAATTAATATCCTCAGCCAGATGATGACCTTAACTGTTACTGTTTCTTGTTATATGTGCGGGCATTACGCTCCAATGATGCTTGAACTTAAAGTAATACTATCGATATCCCCTGTTTCTAAATTGCATGGACCCGCCACATTCCCGCTACTGTCAAAGGAAATGGAACAAGTCGTGTTATCGTCCACTTTCTGAACCAGTGCACCGGAGGTTGTGCTTTTCTCCCATTCCGTTAGGTACGGCTCGGAGGGGTAGTCCAGCACAAGAGCGTATTCATGAACGACAGTTGTTACGTTCATTGGTAGCGAGGTAGTATTGTTGTCGACATCAGCAATAGAATGGTTTAGTTCTTTCAACATCAGGAACATTCCTGGCTTGCTTTTAAGTTCGAATTGTACTCGGTCGTTCTTGGAGTAAGTGATGAATACTGAAGACGACCTTGGGCTTCCATTGGCTGTGATGGTTCCGTTGTCGTCGACATGAACATACTTTCCTGCCACGTAACTGCACAATCTGTACTCCACTATGATAGCGGCCGGAGCCGAGCGGGCGACAACCCACGCCATCATGAGAGAGAAAGCAACGATCAGAAGTAGTTTCATTGCCATGGCCTTTTCCCAACATATTCACTCAGCCTTTGTGCATGATGTCTGTTTGACCCATCGATGTTTATATACACACCTGAAATCGCATAAGGCCTAGGGCATGACGTGATGTTTAGTGAATCTGCTAACGGCAGGAAGTGTCTCAGTAGATCAAAGTTGCGGCAATACTTCTGATCTCGAGTTACGCCATATATGCTGATCCGAATGAGATACACAAATGCATATATCGATGCTGCATATGCTATTCCATACAAGGAGTAAAGACTGTACAAAAAGTACAGTAGCATTCCTATAATTTTGAGCAAGAGTATATATATCACAATAAATCAAACACCTTAAAGTTACTAGACAAAACATCATCGGTATTACTGTATATTATTAAACTCAAACATGCACCAATACACCAAAAACTAAACACTACAAAAGCTCTAATTAACTCCCTCTCTTCCCAAGATGGACTTTGCCACAGACCTGACTAGTGAGAGGTTGAGACAGCCATTATTATTAAGGATTATTATAAAGTACAAGATACAAGAGAATACATGAATAGAAATAAATGCACCTACAGGATTATTATTATTTATTTATTTTTATTCAAATCGACATAGATCATCCTCAGTATAACTAACACCTACAGTACGCACATGTATAACGCACACTTTACCTAACATGCACAGTTTACAGGGAGCAGGATAGGATGGCTCGAGAATTTGCTCTCACAAGGGCCAAACTGAGTCTTTCAAATATTTTACTACACACGAGTGACTTGGGACGTCCCTGCCTTGTGGACAAACGGGTGGCAAGTCTTGACAATGCTTGAATAGCCTCAGTACCCCAACATCCGTACATGTATGTCTCCATCACAAAAGGAATACAGACCCAGCTTAGTTCCCTGCACCTTTCATCATTTACCCTATGCTTGCGGAGCTGGCAGCAGCCAAGGCAGCTGAACCTGCTGTCACACACGCTTCTTGAAAAATTTGTGCATATGGTGTTGATGTGACAGACAGGTCATGCTGCTGGCTTAACTAGGACCCAGTTTGGAACAAGAACATCAGCTGGACAGGTATGTTCCGTAGACCACCCACCCATCTCTAGTTGTGGAGCAAGACATGCACGATGACAAAAACCATTAAAGATGTCTCGTAACCTGTTGTGACGAGAAACAACATCACCCCCTAACTTGCAACACAGTGCATGATGGCCATAAGCATCCAAGGCAGCATTACATCGAGAGCAAATCTGACTTGAGTATTATTATTATTACAAAGTTTCCAGGTTGAGAAGCAGTTCATTTGTGGAAACCTTCAACCACGCCGGTTACTCGTGAAACTAAGCCCCAACTATTATATGCTGGATGTCAACCCGAGGGTACAATACAGCATCGTAAAAATGTGGCTATATGAAGTACCATCTTTGTATGCCAGGGGTTTATAATTATGCCCTGGGCCGCAATGCTATTCAGGACAATAGTAGAGCATCAACCTAGCTGCATGTGTGTAAAATGTGTTTTTTGGAGGGAGTTAGGTGGGGTATACGGAGAGTGGAAACCCTCCTATAATTCAGGATGGAAATGGGATCAACAGATTAGCACGCAGAAAACTACATGGCATAAATGGTTCGCCGATGGTGTACTCATCAGCAAGGAATATATTCATATTTGCTGGTCGTCGTAGCGGTTTGTGGCTGAGACATAGTGGTTAATTACCGTAATATTAATGATGACTACGTATTTGTTCTCAAAATCAGAAGAATTATCAACATGGAGAAATAAAAATCTATAATACCATCGCTATGCTTACCATGCAAAATCCCTTACAAAAGCCATATTTGGGAACCTTAGACGACTTCCGTCATCTGACCCACCCATCGCATTACAAGTCGCGTGGCTAGAGATTTGGACATTTAGGATTCCCCTTGTTTCCTAGTGTGTATATATTCTTAAAGGGTAGACTCATAGGTTAGTATCTCAAAGAGCACGTATATACCCGCTTTGAAAGCTTATGGCTATGAATGTTTTACTACACCTTCTCCTGGCTATCGCTGCTGTGGCGAACGTTGTCCGCTCTGCTCCGGCCACCATTGAGTACAGATTGCTCAGTTATCTGGCAGGTAGGTATGTTAATGTCAGCGACAACGGAACTATAACAGCTCATGGAAACCAAAAGTCATCTTCAGTATTTATCACTTACTCCAAGAACGACCGAGTACAATTCGAACTTAAAAGCAAGCCAGGAATGTTCCTGATGTTGAAAGAACTAAACCATTCCATTGTTCATGTCGACAACAATGCTACCTCGCTACCAATGAACGTAACAGCTAACCAAACTGTCGTTCATGAATACGTTCTTGTGGTGGACTATCCCTCCGAGCCGTACCTAATGGAATGGGAGAAATGCACAATCTCCGGTGCACTGGTTCAGAAAGTGGACGAGAACACGGCGTGTGCCATTTCCTTTGACAGTAGCGGGAGAGTATCCGGTCCGTGCAATTTATCAGCAGTGGATCGCATTACATTGACGCGGGTATACCCTACCTAATACATGCTCCTCTACGTACGCTATAGACGACATTACGCACCATTTACCAACAAAGAAGCAGCAAAGTGTAAAGTTACTTGTTGGGGGAATACTCGTCATTATGGCGCGCGTGGAAACTTTCATTGAATATATGTTTCTCGTGCAATGATAAACATGTATATTATGTTTTATAAAATATTTCTATTTATCTCATGAAGAACGTTACATAAAGGAATGCATATCTCTCTCTCCCACGTGGTCCAGTATTTCATTTTTTCTATAATTTTTCTGCATGTAAACTAAAAAGTTCCTAGTTTGCCAGGGATGATAAAGCAAATAATTTATTTTTAAAAGAGGTATTGGCGCAATTGTTATTATCTAGCCTTGGGCAGCTGAAACTCCTTTTTCGATCAAATCTTACCACTGAAAAGCTCCCCAGCCTGATCCAATGTACGCATTAATTAGCACAACATACGATAGGTGAGTTCGTACAATTTCTACGAAAATGGAAAGAACTAAGCCTACTTGAAGCTTGACGCGATATATCGAAGTGGAAGGTGTATAGGTTATGTTGAAAGCGTACAATAGTTGTTTGATCTATCAGGTCTATAAACAGAGGAATGATGAGAAATTTTTTCTCCATTATGATGTAAACTGCACACAGGGCTGCAGAAGGCCTGGCTTTTACATTAACCTCCAATAGCCTCTAATAAGACATTGCTGCGAAATTTGCACGGCAAAGGCAAATGCAAAAGACCGTTGCGTATAGTACCGACGCTGAACCACCAGGACTGTATTGAGTTTTAAAACCGGTTTGACCCTGCTCCGTCGGCGATCACATGCTGTGCAAGCTGTCGATTAACACCTAATTGGGCATGGAATTTTAAACGTATAAATGCTGTAAGTTGTTTACATACAGCAATTACCCCTTTCGTGCATGCATGCTGACGGTATAATTTAGTTTGAAATCGTGTAATGCAGCTGTAATCTAATGGAGCTATAGCTATCCACAGACACTGATTGCAAAATGATTATTAATTAATCTACCAGCTCAGATTGTTCCCTTGTTGTCGACACGGACAAACCTTAGGCCGAGTAATCGCACCTCGCTGGTACGCTGTGAGCACAGCGGACAGACCTCTGGATTACCCACGTGGTAAGGAGTGTTACCGATATTATTTACAGTTATATTGATAAGGGATTGGAAATCACTGCATGAGCTACTGATATAGATGTATAAACAACATTACAGCTTCCCGCCCGAGCTAGAAGGGAAGCGCAAGATCCCTCTGTGCGAATTTTAAAGAGCTGATGAGCGTGGTGTGGGATTCGGTGGGTAACCTTCTGTCATAATGCAGTAAAAACAAAAATTCAATCAGTTTATAAATAGCATGCATAAATACACAAATGTAAACACATACAACCCACATGCACGCTAACAGGTGTGGATTCGCCAGAAGCTGGTACGACCCGCGTTACTGCTTCAATACAATTGATTGCTTTAATACGATTCCTTAAGAAGTAGGTACAGGAATCAACGTGATTGTATCCACTGTTGATAAATTACATGGACCCGCCACTTTCCCGCTACTGTCAAAGGAAATGGCACACGTCGAGTTCTCATCCACTTTCTGAACCAATGCACCGGAGGCTGTGCTCTTCTCCCATTCCGTTAGGTACGGCTCAGAGGGATAGTCCACCACAAGAACGTATTCATGAACGACAGTTTGGTTAGCTGTTACGTTCATTGGTAGCGAGGTAGCATTGTTGTCGTCATCAGCAATAGAGTGGTTTAGTTCTTTCAACATCAGGAACATTCCTGGCTTGCTTTTAAGTTCGAATTGTACTCTATTATTGTTTGAGTACTTGACGAATACTGCAGACGACTTTGGGCTTCCATTGGCTGTGATGGTTCCGCTGTTGTCCACATTAACACACTTTCCCGCCAGATAGCTGCACAATCTGTACTCATTTGTGGTAGGAGCGGAGCGGGCAACGTTAGCCATCACAGCGATAGCGAGGAGGAATATTAGATTTAGTGCCATTAGCGTTTTCACTACTTATCAGTATGGATGATGACTCCCATCGGCCGTAAGAGGCGTTTATATATACGCCACCAATCACAAGTGACGTGATGGATCATTAGGAGAGCTATCGCATAACAGTACAATTAAGGAATGATATTCATTCGATAAGTTTGTTATTGTGTTTTGGCTAGACAAGGAAATCAACTGCATGTCCTAACAAGGGAAGGTAATTACGTGTTTCACGTGGATTCCTAATAGCCATCCTTCAGTTGCGCGCAGCCCACCAAGACATACCTTACATCACAGCATTGAGCACGGGACTATGAATAAAGATACTATCGTGCAAACCAAAGCAGAGTTTGCTGTCCACAATTCATTTATATAATCCTTTTTTTGCGTGACAGAACTGTCAAAGATGACAGCAAGCACAGTGTCTTATACGCATAATGACATTATTATTGTCCCGTAGGCGTTTTAGTGCTGGCCATACAGTTACTTGTAGTACGGGGTGTAGCTAATCAGGACGAGCTGCATGCCAAGCTAAGTTTGCTCGGAACGTGCATGATGTTGTGACTAAAAACATCAAGGTGGCACGATTGAGATATATTGTGGATGAGAACGAAGTAATTAATCTTGTATTAAAAAGCAGCACTGTACACTGTCATCACTCCCTGTGTCTAAAGGATGCAACGATTAGGAATCATATGCTGCCTTAAACCCCTTGTTGTGACGTACAGTGGAATGTATAGAAAATGTGTTATAACTCAACAACCAGTGAATGCGTGGACAATAATCCTTAGATAGGCAAACTCACAAATATACACACATACTATGAAGGAGAGGAGGCCGATCAAAACCAGGAGGCTCAGGAATTGTGCCGCGTGACAAGATCATGCTGATTGGAGTGGGTGGCCAGGTGCATAGCGATTACAATTCGAGAAAATCTTTCATGCACTTGATCTCCCGACGTCCATAACACGTGGGACCCAAATCTAACTCATCCCTTGAGTTGCTTTCCAACTACTGCAACCTATACCTCTGAATAAAAACAAACAAATATTTGATGGGGTGTATAACTTTGATGTCGTGACAGTGACCAGTTATAGGTATCGGAATGTCAATGGGGCGCGACCTGTTTTTGTCTGGACCAATACCACATCGGAGGTCCCTTACTCCCAAAGGAGAAGCAAAGGCGAAGCATGGTGACGGCATTCGGCAACTTATCCCGAGATGTTAAATGTGCGACTAGCTCCTGTATTGATTTTTAAATGCAATCATAAGGTGTCTAGCAAAATCTCCCGTCAGGGGTTGTACTTTTATCATACGAATTGCATGTCCCATAAATCTGATCTTCACTAATCTTTTGAGCTTTCCTTCAAATCTGCAACGGATACTTCCTTCCACGCCATTGTAACCGATGTTGGTGCTGCTGGCATATTCGCCGCGCTGTGAGTACAAATATCACCAATCCAAAAAAAAAGCTGTCTAGATTTGAAAGGAAAGCGTTGTATGGTTGCGAAACTGTTGTACAGTACCGTAGATGCCCTGTCCCTGAATTTTCAGTTCATTTTTGACACTGTTCTGGACGCACGGTCTGGTAGCTTCGTTTTGCTTCATCGTGGCCTGACCTTTCTTTTATACAAAGCGTCGGCCGTTTGTCTTGAATTATAATAATGCACCAGTTTTTGAACATCATTGCACCCGCGGCCGATGCATCCAGTGGTGCTATATGTCAGGATCTAACGTTATTGATTATATCGACCAATATAAAGCAACTCTTACATTACAATGATGTCTGTCGCTAATTATGTAGGTATATCATTGCCAGAATGAGCAACATAAATACCATTTATCAGACCAAGACACTTACTAACTACCACAACAATATTTGATTATAATTACAATTACACTTTAAAAACAAAAAGTGAATTGCATTCCTCATATGAGAAGTCAATAATTAATTTGCTATTAGCTGTATCTCGCGACGTCCAAATCTTCCCGATAGACAAATAGGGGGCTGTCGTATACAAAACACACCAGTTTTTTAAAATCCAGTTTGAGAAATACGTACAGCACGCTTGACATATTTTATTTTTAAAGTAAGTCACTATACTTTTACCCTTTACAATTTCGGTTCAAATGAATATTTGGACCATTTTTCCAAATGTACGCGAAGTCAATAATATTCCACGGTCTATTATATATCTGTTGCTAGCTCCCGAGTGAAATATTGAGCTGATACATCAAACAACTTTTAAATTTATGCTTTCCAATTTGAATAATCGCTTCCATCTTCACAAAGGTACTACTAGCTTATCCATTGCCTATTTTGCTCACTGTAATTTTAAAATATAATGTCATTCCAAACTTTAGTTTCTTGTCCATGACTACTTTAAGTTGTATTTTGTTATAGTTACCTTCAGTACATGGTAGCGGGATTGTAACTAGACGAGTTCTGGCAATTTTGTGGGTACGAGAGTGAAAAGAAATACGCGATCGAAAGTCACACCGTGCTCGGAGGAATAGCCCATCAAAAGAACAAACTTATAGTTACAATATTAATTACTATTTACAAAAACACCTGCATCATATTTTGATGCAGGTGTTTTTAATGGCTCATAATTTGTAATGGCTCATAATTAGAATGTACTTCACGAATGCCACAACCCTTCCCTCACCCCAGTGCCTTACCCCATCCCTCGCAAACTAAATGCAAGCCTTGCAGTGTATCCCATCTCGTGAGTTAGACTGCATGACAATGCAATAGAACATACATGTAGATCTCATTAGGCGAAATGCTTCATGGTAACTTATTTTTAGGGTCTGATGAAAGGCGCCTTAAAATGATAACAATTAAGAGGGACGAATGCTGTAGATTACCCGGGAAAAATTATTACCATGGAACATCGTAACAGATTCAGACTATGGCTATGGCATGAGTCGTGCATGAGCTTTGGTTCAAAGCAGCAACGTTCTTTCGAATTGCAGCTGAAGCTTCAAATAAGTTGGCAACAAATTATTATGGGAATGGATGATATAAAGCCCCCATAAGACGAAGCAACAAAGATTCGGGTCGTTCGTATATGAGCAACGCATCAGGGAAATTGAGCGTGCCTTATCTCTTGGAATGAGACAAATTGCAACAACCTTTTATAAACTCCTGGAAAGTCCAGCTGCCAAACCATAATATGATTTGTACTTTTCTATCACTGTGTATGCTAGCTCCTAACCATTGTCTTTTTTTGTTGTTGTCACGATCACATGTTCTGCACGCGATAATTGGCTTAGCATGATATAGCTAAATATGTAATGTTACGTGCATCCGCTCTCAACTCACATGCAAAGTTAGCTTACTATAGCCGGAAGTATTGCCATGCAAGCTATACGTAATCCAGTAGAGCCAATTGGCATGTTTTTGTGCTGATTGAAACACAGGATTTGTATTTTCAGTGTTACTAACTAAAACGGGGTGACCAAAATATGTAGTCATGGGTAGCGGCAATGCCTAGTTTCCTACTACGGTCATATATGCGGCTGTTCCCCAGTACACGCGTTCATGCATGCCACGCTCTCACGTAACTAGGGCGGTGCCAATTAAATTATCCCATGATGTACCAAACACATTAATAGGGAAGTTTAAATTCCTCCTCCACCACACCCCCTCCCCCCTCCTCTCCACATCGATTGTATATGATGTATAGTAGTAGGCTATATATAGCAAGGCTATCTATAGTACTTATTTATGTAGAATATGACTCCATATGCAAAGCATTTCTAAGGTCGCAACGATACTCAGTTTATTCAGACAGCTAGGTGAAAGAACTATTGTTTATGCATACCAACGAACGCATAAACACGTCCTTGTGGCTAGAGACTTACTTGCAGACTATATTTGGGGCGCCGATGAAATTACTTGCTTGGCGGAATATTGCGGTGTACATACAGTAATACAAAGAGAGCGTAGGCTTTATCGCATTCTCTTAATCTGTTCTATTATTTGCAAAGCCAATATCATGAGCATTTTATCATTTCAACTGTTGGATAAAATAGGGGACGGATAGAGTGGGGGGGGGGGGGGGGGAGGGGGGGGGGGAGGGGGTGATCAAAGGTGCATTAAGGACTTGTATAGAGTATTTCCACCGGTGCATGCGCGGCAACACTATGTATTCGTCACTCCACATGCGGCCTAATTTCAATGTCCTGTCTGCCCCCTTTAGATTCCCTCTCCCCCCAAACCCTTCCCCCCTCCCTGCATATGCTATGCATAGCGACTCAGTATTTAATTAAGTAAGCATGCAGGAAACAGGCTAGTGTGCTTATATTGGAAGAGCATATATTCGATGCATGCTCACTCTAAAGATAAGAATGATGTCTGCAATATATCGCTAACTCTCATACCCACATGGGTAATCCGGAGGCGTGCCCGCTGTGCTCTCAGCTTACCAGCGAGGTGCGACAACAACGGAACAATTATATCACACCTAACGGAAACCAAAAGCCGTCAACCGTGTTCGTAATGTATTTGAAGAACTCACAAGTCGAAAGGCAAGCCATGAATGTTTCTGAAGCTGAAAGAGCAAAACCATTCCAGCAGAACCGTCTCAGAATGAGAATGAGTTGATTACATCATGTACTCGTATTATAATGATAAGGCCTATGGTGCACAAATCACTCTCTATACCAGACACCGAGCACAGTGAACAGCGCCATGGTTCAGAACTCTTGAAAATGTGGTAAGGCAAAGACAAGCAGCTTGGGTGATACCATTCCATGCACGTCCCACACAATATCATATCTTCCTTGTGCCATTGAAGCCGACAAATACAGTAGACTGGTACCTTTAGGGTGTTTAGGATTTTATTGCGGTATAGAAGCTGGAAAGACTGACAAAGAGCTACTTTCAGAGCACCGAAGGGGGAAATGAAGGCGCAGCTTTTTCTCATCCCAGCACTGGTCTGACGGCTCGTCTCCATTGCACAAAGACGCTGCACATGCTATTGCATACACCCCACAGTCACTTCCATTACACTGTTGCAATTGCATGATATTGACAGTCAGTTCAGTTTTACAGCAGTGAAGAAGTGAACAAATAACCTTAAGTGTTGCTGGAGAGACAGTGGTAAATCGGCTGTCATATACATTTAATTCCCCAAAAGTACATGCATCCAATTGTTGACACACAGATCCAACGGGATTCATCTACATGTAATATTTGAATACCATCTCATCTGAGGATTGGAAGTGAAAAGTTTTCCCCAAAAATAGGATTGTCTAATCCCTTACACTGTGAGAATCCCTTTATCAGTTGTTGATTAGCAGCAGAGATGTGTTTGTCTGTCAACCAATCACCTCATCTAAATTTAAACTTAGTTCAGACACCCAAGTAGGAGTAATTGGTTCTGCTTCATTTTTGCATGCCTTCCCTCCAAGACAAAGACTGCTGCATGTTTTTCCTTTCATCACACACCCACAATGCCTTGGTGAGCAGCCCTTTTTGCACGAACAATATTCTCCATTTGTGCTGTCTCCAGAAGTAATATGGTCTGCTTCACCTTTACATGGCCTCCCTTCTCCATATGTGCTGTTGCTTGGGGAGCGTCCAGGAGTAATATGCTCTGCTTCACTTTTGCATGGCCTTCCTCCATGGCAATGGGTAGTGCATGGTTTTCCTAGAATGACACAACCACATTGTCTTGATGAGCAGCCTTTCTGGCATGAGGAATTGTCTCCATAGAATTTTTTTTACATGCATGCAAGGTAATGAGTTTCTCATTCTTCCATCCTTCAGCATGATTTAGCATTCTAGGGATTCTAACAGAAACTAGATCTCCAATGTTGATTTTTGAAGACCAGATATCGATTTTTCATTCTTTCAGCACTCAAGTGGTAGTGCTTGTCTGCGTCAATACGTGCTTTGAGGTGCTTAAAGGAGTTTCCAGATCTGCCATAATATTTCCCTGTACCAGAACCAAATTCCACAATTAAAAAAACTACTCTGCCAAAATAAGCTTTAAATATAACATAGCTAAAAACAAGCTTCTAAAACTGATGCAATTCAAAGGCAAAATAATTCATAGCTACAGAGGGCTATTACATGTATGCATATTACATATTACAAGTAGTGATTAATACATAATATTAACACATTAATTAACCTCTCATCATTATTGCATAGCAATACCTTCATTATCATAATTATCATCACTATCAGCATTAACAGCATCATCTAAACCATCATCATCACCAGCCTTTGCTAATTCTGTACTTTCTGAACCAGTAGAGCTCACAAATTCATGGTTTTCCATCCGAGTATAGAACTGTAGTTCAAAGCAAATACCAAATTGAACAGGTGGAACCCACGTCAGGAAGCAAAACCTCATAAACAAAGGATATGCCATATCCACACATCATGTGTTTGTAATTGTACCCAGATAAGTGCGGTACATAATTGTCCTTGCTATAGGGTGCAAGTATATAACCATGTAAGTGTATATGATTACTATTTTATTGATGACTAACCATGGTCCAAATTTGTCATGGAGGCAAATAATACTTTTCTCACTCTTGCTACTATGCCAGTATATCTTGTGCAAATTAGAATTTGATTCCCCCTTCATTAGCAATGAGTTCTAGCAGCATTGTTATGGATAAAATGAATCACTGCACATGGTATGTACCTTCAATCAATCCATTTCTGCTTTCATATAGTTGAACAAGTGCATATATCATCAGGATTGTTAGGAATTTGCATGCAGAAATGTTTGCATAATGCAACACTGCAGTACATATCAATACTTTACCTTGCATAGAAGGCATCTTGATCTTGTGCATCAGAAACTAAAATATGTAAAAGATGTTACCCATAATGCCTTTGTATTCAAACCTTTTTAATCTTAACTATACGTATCACCTAATTTTAAAATGCCATATAGTTCATACGTACCTTCAGAGATGTGGTTTTCCTTCTCACTCATGTAATGTGCTACATCTGTTTCACTTTGCTTTGCATCTGAATCTAGAGCGATGTTATAATATAAACATACAAACTGCATATAATTTACTGACCTGCATTATCACTTCCTTCTCTCTCAAAAATACCACTAGCTGTAATGAAAATAATCTGAATCAATGCAATTTTTTAAAGAGAGACTGAATAATGCTACCAAATATGATATACAATTCACCTGTTATATCACCCACTTCTTCCTCAACATCATAGGCACAAGAATCTATCTCAGTCTCACAAAGAATCTGCAGTTGTACTAATAATAATAGCCAACAAAATTTATGCATGATCTTAATGCACCTTGTAAAGTAATATTTGTTGATATAAATACATATTACATGTACTGTACCTAAGATATCAGACACTGCTTCCTTCCTAACAGAGCCAGTGGTTGTACCAGAAAATGGTGATGAATGAGGAGGCTGACCAAACAGGCTGGTAAGGAGTTGTCTTTTTTGTTGGATGAAGGCAAGTGTTCAATTCATCTGCCATTATAATTCTCATTACTGATGTAAAAGATAATTACTTACATTGAATTTCATGTAGCCAATCTGTCCAGGACTGATTTTCCTTGGTTTCATGAAAATGACAAGCTATCATTTCCTCCGCCCTTGCATTGCCCTTTCCATGAGTCTTGGCTGTGAGATGGCATGGTCTGCCATTGACAATGGTCATGTCACCAGGCCAGTTCTTTACTCATGAAGCAATTGAAATATTCTTGCCCATTGTCAGATTGCAATATTTTGGGTAAACCAAGATGCACAAAAAGTTTGTTGTAAGGTTCCAGGCCACCTCCTTGCTACTCTTCCTCTGAAAAGCAAATAGTACATGGAATTTCGACCAATGGTCCATGTAGTGTCCTATCCAATTATATGGTCAATCAGGTTAATGGCACATGTCTATAGGGTTGACCTCGTAGATAAAATGAAAACAGCACTGCCAACTTTATTTTGCAATGCAAAAATTATAACTCACCTGACCTCTACTCATAAATCCTGATGCAATGATGGGTTTAAGAGGCACTTGATTGCGCTGCATTTTTTTTTTTTGAGAACTTGCAAAGGGGTCACAGGCTCACAAACTTCTGCACATCGGACCCTGGAAGACATTCATTGTATGCTGAAATCTATAATTATAAAAACCATACACTATTACTATGATGTTTATGAAACAATTTCTATCAGTACCTCTGCAAGAGTTTTTTTTGTAACCTAATGCACCCTGTGAAGTCTTCCACATAAGCTACTCCCCTAACTTGGCTAAGCACAGTGGTGTCACTAGAATCCTGTACGGTGATAAAAGAAAAAAAACAAGTAATAAATACTTATCAAATTTTTCTAGTGCTCACCTTTTTCTTTGCAGGCAACTGAACAGAGCACATCCGATAGACCAAGCGCAGGATAGGACATTAGTGACAATATGCGTGATTCTACAAGTCCCTTTTAAAAGCGCAACGATCTTGGTGCCCTTTGCTCTTGCTATCACTGTATCCCTGAGTTCTTTCCTGACAAAAATGCATCCACCAAAAACTTCTGGATATAGTGTCGTCTTTTTGATCATCCATCGCATAAAACGATCCGCTCTAAATAAGGCCTAGCAATGCTTAGTCCCAAATATCAGTTGGTTGATCAAGCAGCTGCACACAACTTACTGTCTTGGAAAGCCCAAACAGTTTGGAGACCAAGACAGAACGGTTATCTATGTGTACTTTGAACGGTTCTGGTGTAGTCGATACAAGTTGTGACTTCGTAATCGCTTCAGTTCTTTAATTCGAAATGCAAATGATTGCGTTAATAAATTAAATATTTATACTTCAGTGCAATCTCGAGATTGCGCAAACAAACCACGGATCCAAGGTCATGCTTCGCGCATAACATATATACCAAGAATGCATATATGATACTCTCGTTGCCTATAAACACAAGCTTGCATGGAGGTATAATAATATTGCATGTGCTATGCACATGCACATGCACAAGTTCATCTATGTATTAATGATTGGATAAAATATCGGGCCACCGTAAAGCTGCACTTTGTTCAAATCAAGCGCACCCGCCTTTGTGAAAGACACATCAGTCCAAGTGGGTTAGCCTATGGATGATCACGTGAAGAACGTTTAACTCAGTTCGAAAATATTTACTGAAATAAATGGCTGTGTTATACATATATGCCATGCATGGAATGTTCCGATATTTACATAGCATTCTCTATATCGGAAGTTTCGTTAGAAACTTCCATATAGGATTTGACCCCGGCTATGAACTCATTAAAAATACGCGACCCGTCTCTAACAAGACTTTCGACGATCGGATCGTTTAGCTTGTTGTAGCAATCAAACCAGAAGTCAAAAATGAGCAGTTTCGTCTTCGTTTCTATGTTACAGAACCGTGCGGTTGTAGAGAATACTCCCGTCCTCGTACCCAGTCCCGGAATATGGTCTCCTCCTTTTTCTTCTTCTTTTTCTTGGCAACGCATAACTCGGGATAGGAACACTTTTAAACAATGAAAGTTTCACCAGTAGCTTCAGAATAGGCTGGAAGAGCCGCGTTCATATAAAATAGCAGATGCTATATTTTGGTAAACAATCGACTATACGGTCTATGTAAGACGCATAACTAGACTAGATAACTTGCAAGACGTAATTAAAAATAAATGTTTGTAAGTAAACGCTTTGATGCTTCAATCGTAACCTCTTTTGTTAGTGAAGCGGTTTTTCTCAAAATGCCTTCACGTCAGGAAAAGAAACGAAAGAAACGACGTGCGAAATACCTTCAAGTTCGAGACGATGTTTTTAGAAACGACACAAGCATTCCTTACAGCGATATATAATATTCACAGTGATTTCAGTGATTTGGGTATGAACAAAAATCAAGGAAACAAGTAATAAAAACATTCTCTACGAGAAAGTTGATGGTATATAGGATTTGAATGCAATTGGTGGTGTAGAAAGCAAAGAAACAAGGTCTTATCAGAAGGGAAAATGTAACAGTCTTGTATTTAGCACATTTCTAGGGCATGTGTTGTTTGTGTGCTAAACATAGGACTATTACATTTCCCTTCTGATAAGACCTTGTTTCCTTGCTTTTTACACCACCAATTGCCTTCAAACCTTATATACCACCAACTTTCTCGTAAAGAATATTTTAGTTACTTGTATACTCTATTGAGGAGGAATATTAATTTTAGTGCCATAAGCTTTTCCACAGGTTATCCGACATCCGTATGTGTTCGTCTTTGAGATGAGCTGTAAGAGGGGTTTGTTTATGTATGCCGCTGAGATCGCAAAGTGTAATTAGGTGACATGTTACCGTACGTATTATTATAAAGGACAAACAGGCCTAGTAAGGAGTATTATCGATTCCATAGTTATTTTGTTTGGGGGATTCGGCAACTGCACGGAAGTAGCAAGCTATAATAGGAATCCCCCGCAGCTTGCAGCTTAGTATTGGTCGGGCTTCGTTTATTACTAGCGGAAGTCTGAGAGGCGGCACATACTGATATACCTCGTGCCGAAAAATCACATGCAGTGCCGCATTTCGTTGCCAACGCGGATACGCGGACAAACCTTTCATCGGAAGTTGCATTTCACTAGAATAGGTCTTCTCAGTCAAAAATCCATATATGTCATCAAAGGCTTCCTGGAAAATTATTTTGACAATCAAACTCGTGGCTTATAAAATTAGTGCGCATGGGGTATATATATAGTATATGATGATTAACACCGGGAGGGGTCACCCTATCCCACCCCCGGTCACTGTATCCTAGGATACAGAGACCGGCGGTTACAAGCTGTATCCGGGGGTCCTCCGACGCCGGTTTCATTTTTATTTTGTGTTTGACAAATTGTAAAGTACACTGAATTGACTCCTTAGTGCTTCATATAGTCTCTGAAAACACAATTGTTATATGTACAGCGTTTGCAGTGCTTTTAAAAATACATCTTCTATAAGAAAACCACATGAAATCATTAGCCCGGCCTTATAAAATAGGGGAGGATCACATGCAATTTGAACAAATGAAATGAGGATCAGCTGTATGCACATGCATGTAAAATCAATGAAGAGTTTATGAGTCATCCCGTCAGTCTGCACGGCTGTCTAGCTAGCATAACGCACATCATTTCATTGATGTCATGCAGAACGTTATAAAGTGGTCAATCGCAACAAGAGAAGCGTAAATGCCATCCACATAAGCGCGGTGGCATTTATGCTTCTACCCCGACAAGGCGAGACATTACACGGGGATATCGATGTCTGGTTGTAATATATATCTCACGTGATGAAGTTTGGGAAGTGTGTACCATAGGGTGCAGCTCATTTTACTGAATATTATATTGTGCATGCTGTCTTGTTTGCGAGCAGCTGATCAACAGGACAATTTTGTCTGTCCCATTAAACTACCGGACAACCGGTTATTCAACCGTCTGATTATTAATCGCCATAATGCATCCGGTCAGCCGGTTAATCCGGGGTAACCGGTTGGTCAATTGGATTCACTAACCACCCGTATATTGAAATGATGGAATATTATATACAAGGAGGAAATACGGCCCTGTAATATTTAACAGTGCAACTAAGGTAAAAGGTTAATCACGTGATTCATTGTGGTCGGCGGTACTGAAGTGATGTGTGTCTATCATAATGGAAATATTGTAATAATAGGTGGACGGGTATATCTTGCCTGCGTGAACGAAGTGCAGCTCTACGGTGATATCCAATAATCACGTCACATCTATGCGCTCGACGCATTCCTTTATGAGGTTGAAGACTAGACAGAGTGATAATTAATCGGTCCACTAGGTGAGTTGTTAGTGTGGCATTCCGTTGCGTATACGTGGATAAAAGGTATACATAGATTTAATATAATTACGTACACAGGTAAATGATATCCGATTCAGTACAAAGTATACCATAAGAGAGAGCACATACATGTACAGCTTTCACAATTCCGTCAGTACTCAGAATCTAATTCTAGTTGAATAAATAAAGTCAATTGATGCTTCGCAATATACATTAAGAATCTCGTACAGGCTTCAACGTAATTGTATCCATTGCTGATAAATTACATGGACCCGCCACTTTCCCGCTACTGTCAAAGGAAATAGCACACGTCGTGTTCTCATCCACTTTCTGAACCAGTGTACCGGAGGTTATGCTTTGCTCCCATTCCGTTAGGTACGGCTCGGAGGGATAGTCCACTACAAGAACGTATTCGTGAACGACAGTTTGGTTAGCTGTAACGTTCATTGGTAGCGAGGTAGCATTGTTGTCGTCATCAGCAATAGAATGGTTTAGTTCTTTCAACATTAGAAACATTCCTGGCTTGCTTTTAAGTTCGAATTGTACTCCATTATTGTTTGAGTACTTGACGAATACAGCAGACGACTTTGGGCTTCCATTGGCTGTGATGGTTCCGTTGTAATCGACATTAACACACTTTCCCGCCAGATAGCTGCACAATCTGTACTCATTTGGAGTAGGAAGGGAGCGGGCAAAGTTAGCCATCACAGCGCTAGCGACGAGGAATACTAAAATTAATGCCATGAGCGTTTCCACTTGTTATCTGTATATGTGTGTTTGTCTTCGAGATGAATGACAAATCAGCTGTAAGAGGCGTTTATATAATAATATGCAGCAGAGATCGCAAAATGTATAATTAGGTAATTACGGTATAATAGGACAAAACATGCCCATTAAGTAATATTATCAAATTCCATGTATAGTTATTCGTGTAACAGCAGGAAGTAGCAAGCTATCATAGGTATCCCCCCCCCCCCCCCCCTCGGTTTGCAGCTTAGTAGATGTAATTGTCTCCATTTCTGAACTGTGGCGGCTGAAGGGTGGGGAGCCGCCCCAGTAATGACATGGGGGGCAAAGTACCGCATTTGGTAGGAGGTGGAGGTACACTTGTCAATTGCGACTCCTTTCCAGAGTGCTTGACAATGGTGTGAAGTCAGTAATGTTGCAAACGGCTAACTGTCCCGATTGTTAGCTTCCAAATGCTAATTATAAATATTAATGCAATAATATACCCTCGGCTTTCTGGGATTGGGAAGCCCCCCCCCCCCCCCCCCCCCCCCCCCCGGCGGATAGAACTAAAAGGACTAAGCACCCTTGTGAATTGAATAAAAACATCCTCGCTTTTAGAGCCCACCCCTCAAATCTTATCTATACCCTCCACCGCCGCTGCGATAGATGTTAAAATGGTTACAGAGACACAATTGCATTGCAGGGTGGATGTTGCACGTCTCTGTTCATTCGTTGCCATGACCACCTAATTATTACATTCTGTCGTTATTTTATGTACTAAAAATGATGTTTGTCATTCAAACTATGGTCGTAAAATCTGCGGGATGACTTCAATTAACGTTTGCCATCACACATCCTAGCGGCTTATTCATCCAACTCCGAGTTCATGGGCAGTCTCGCTTTGGTTATATCGCTTTTTATAGTATTTCATAAATCATGATCAAAAGCGGCAATGCCAAAAATAAAACTGATCACCCACTTCTGTCGCCTATTTTTCTGCCTTAGAAAATCCAGGTGTATGCTATGTACAATACCCCCTTCATTTGTATGTATCTCCCATACAAATGGTATTAGTACACAACTATGGTGCACTCCTTCAGTCCTGGGGCTGATAACTCTCTGCATGATATGATGATATGCAGCAATGGCTAGAAATGCTCAGGGGTGCACTTGAAGCGTTTTCAGTAAGGCTATTGTATTTTATTGAACTCAGTGTGCCTTTTGTATAGCGCATTCCAAAGTATCGGTTGTCCGGTTCGATGCTATGGGACAGCAAATCCATTTTTAAAAATTTGGGCTGAGGCCCGCGTTCAATGAGAGTAAACAGCCGTAATTGACAACCAAACATTGATTTCTCCATGAAAGTTTCCCACAATAATAGCAGAAGGATGGATTCCCGACCATTAGATTTCACCAGTAAACTTCAGTTGTCCGACATTATCAGCCATTACCCAATATCTTCTTCTCAGCTGAAGACCATGTGGCGGCTACAGTATGGTTAGAATGTCATGTGAGAGGGCATGCATCCGCTTTAATCACACGTTTGGCATACACCACGGACACTTGTAGGTCATCAATTTTAGAGAGGGGCGGGTGTTTGGAGGGTCACTTGACCAGGTTCTCTAACAATGCCGTTGCTTGTACACTAAAAAAAGAGAGATCAATAAACATATCACTGACTTGATTGTCCATGGCGTTGAATGCTAAACCCACCTTTTTTCCGCGGTAGTTATCGTTACTGATTTCTAATGCATTTATCGTAGATTTAATAATAAAATAGAATTATGTAGGTATAGCGGGGCAATACCATTGACAGAATGAACAACATAAACATGTAAATGCCATTTATAAGGACAATAATTAATTACCACAACAACATCGATGACAATTAAAATTACACTGTAAAACAAAACAGCGAATAGCACTTCGGTTAAATCGGGATTTGAGAAATCGCGGTTTTTCCGTACAAATCCATCCCCATAGACAATTCAAGTATTACAAAGCACGCACGATTTTTTTTCAGCCAGGCTTCCAAGTGGTTGTTAGTATAGCACGCACACTGGCATTCCAAAAAAAGTTAGTCGCCGTATTTTTGCCATTTAAATGTTCGGTCCAGTTGAATTGCACGTTGGGCAATTCTCCTAAATGTGCGCGACATCAATCAAAATATTCCACAGTCTATTATGTCTAATCCTGAGTAAAGTGTTACATCAAAATTATATTGTGAGTTTTCAAACCCATTGATAAATCGCTAAGAGTATTATATGTTGGATTGCGTCGCGAAGAGCTTCATACTATCGTGCCAACAAAATTGTCCAAACTCGTCTTGTCAAAATCTCGCTACCTTGCACTGAGCGTTTAACTATACCAGAATAATATATATAGTCGGATGGACGGGAACTAAAGTTTGGAGTGGCCTTATATAAATTACAGCGAGCAAAACAGGCATTGGATAACACCATCATGATATGCTCAGAGGAATAGCTTATCAAAAAAAAAAAAAAAAATTAGGTTATAACAATTATTATTAATTAGTATTTACAAAACACCAGGATCATATTCTTGTGAATAATAATCCGTATAAGTACACTTCACGGAATGCCACACCAACAATTTAATTACCCCTGCTGTTCGTTACAGAAATAAAAGAACGGCATGAGCAACACTTAAGGGAATTCGAGCATGCCTCCCTGCAGTAGCCATACTGATGCTCTCCTACTATGCGGTGGCATTTATGATGAGGAAAATGGGAACCACAATTCCAGCTACCTAGTTAGAAATGCAGCCTTTTACTAATAGCGAATATTCTGCAGCAAAGTTAAAGGTTATTCACGTGATCTATATGCTTGATGGTCTGAGGTACTGATGTGTCCCTCATAGATGACGGGTATCTTGCCTGCCTGAGCATGCAAATTGCAGCCTTGCGGTTACATCACATCTATACGTATACATATTCCGTTGAAGGCTAGAAAGCTAATTGGTCAACAAGATGAGTTGTTGGCATTCCGTGGCGTGTGATATTGATTAAAGCTAAAAAAAAGTCATGATATTTGATCATGGCAGCAAAAAGGGACATAATTTATCAACTTTATTTCATACTCTAAGAGACACTTATGACATCTACAACTACTTTCTTACGCAACTTCTTTCTTAAGGGGAAACAATCACATGGGGATATCGATGTCTGGTTGTAATTTATATCACACGTGATGAAGTTTGGGAAGTTGTTAAAGTGCTGCTCATATTGTGGTGTCTTGTTTGCGAGCAGTAATGGAAATATTGCAATTATAGGGGAACAGGTATCTTGCCTGCCTGAGCGAAGTGCAGCTTTACGTTGATATCCAATAATCGCATCTATGCCCGTCGATGCATTCCTTATGAGGATGAAGACCAGAGTGATAATTAATCGGTCCACTAGGTGAGTTGCTGCCAGCTTTGCATTCTGTTGCGCATACGTGATTACAACGGAAAAAAAGGTATATATAGATTTAATATAACTACACAGTACAATATATCAGTAAGTATACCATAAGAGAGAGCACATGCATGTACAGCTTTCACAATTCCATCAGTACTCAGAATCTAATTCTAGTTGAATAATGACAGTCAATTGATGCTTCGGAATGTGGCGCCTTTATATTAAGGATCTCGTACAAGCTTCAACGTAATTGTATCCATTGCTGATAAATTACATGGACCCGCCACTTTCCCGCTACTGTCAAAGGAAATGGCACACGTCGTGTTCTCATCTACTTTCTGAACCAGTGAACCGGAGGTTGTGTTATGCTCCCATTCCGTTAGGTACGGCTCGGAGGGAAAGTCAACCACAAGAACGTATTCATGAACGACAGTTTGGTTTGCTGTTACGTTCATTGGTAGCGAGGTAGCATTGTTGTCGTCATCAGCAATAGAATGGTTTAGTTCTTTCAGCATTAGAAACATTCCTGGCATGCTTTTAAGTTCGAATTGTACTCTATTATTGTTTGAGTACTTGACGAATACTGCAGACGACTTTGGGCTTCCATTGGCTGTGATGGTTCCGTTGTAATCGACATTAACACACTTTCCCGCCAGATAGCTGCACAATCTGTACTCATTTGGAGTAGGAAGGGAGCGGGCAACGTTAGCCATCACAGCGCTAGCGACGAGGAATATTAAAATTAGTGCCATGAGCATTTCCACTTGTTATCTGTATATGTGTGCTTGTCTTCGAGATGAAATGAACAATCAGCTGTAAGAGGCATTTATATAATAATATGCAGCAGAGATCGCAAAATGTATAATTAGGTTGTTACCGTATAATAGACAAAACATACCTATTAAGTAATATTATCAAATTCCATGTATAGTTATTCCTGTAACAGTTATACTGCATGCAGGAAGTTAAGTTATATAATTATTGTTTGCAGCTCAGTAGATGTAATTGTCTCACAGTGGCGGCGGAAGGGCAGGGATCGGCCCTAATAATGACATGGGGAGCAAACTACCACATTTGGTCGGAGGTATAGGTACACTTGTCATTAATTGCGACTCTTTTCCAGAAAGGTTTCGCGTGCTTGACAATGGTGACATCATCGTGAAGTCAGTAATGTTGCAAACGGCCGCCGCAGCGATAGATGTTAAAATGGTTACAGATACACAGTTGCATTGCAGGGTGGATGTTGCACGTCTCTGTTCATTCGTTGCCATGACCACCTAATTATAACGTCCTGTCATACATCTATGGTCAGTTGATAACTCTCTGCATTATATGATGACCTGCAGCAATGGCTACAAATGTTCAGAGGTGCACTTGAAGCGTTTTCAGTAAGGCTATTGCATGTGAACACTGTGTGCCTTTTGTATAGCGCATTCCAAAGTATCGGTTGTCCGGTTCGTTGCTATGGGGTAGCAAATCCATTTTTAAAATTTTGGGCTGAGGCCCGCGTTCAATGAGAGTAGACAGCCGTAATTGACAACCAAACATTGGTTTCTCCATGAAAGTTTCCCACAATAATAGCAGAAGGATGGATTCCCGACCATTAGATTTCACCAGTAAACTTCAGTTGTCCGACATTTTCAGCCATTACCCAATATCTTCTTCTCAGCTGAAGACCATGTGGCGGCTACAGTATGGTTAGAATGTCATGTGAGAGGGCACGCATCCGCTTTAATCACACGTTTGGCATACACCACGGACACTTGTAGGTCATAAATTGTAGCAAGAGGCGGGTGTTTGCAGGGTCACTTGACCATGTTCTCTAACAATGTCCTAGCTTGTACACTAAAAAAAGAGAGATTATCACTGACTTGATTGTGCATGGCGTTGAATGCTAAAACCACCTTTTTTTCCGCGTTAGTTATCGTTACTGATTGTAATACATTTACAAATAATAAAATTAAATTATGTAGGCATAGCTGGACAATACCATTGATAGAATGAACAACATAAACGTGTAAATGCCCAATAATTAATTACCACAACAACATCAATGACATTTAAAATTACACGATAAAACAAAAAAGCGAATAACACTCCGGCCACATATGAGAAGTCAATAATTAAATCGCGATTTGAGAAATCGCGGTTTTTCCGTTCAAATCTATCCCCATAGACAATTCAAGTATTACAAAGCACGCACAATTTTTTTTTCAGCCAGGCTGCCAAGTGGCTGTTAGTATAGCACGCACACTGGCATTTTAAAAATTAAATTAAGTCGCCGTATTTTTGCCATTTAAATTTTCGATCCTATTGAATTGTTGGACCATTTTTCTAAATGTGCGCGTCATCAATCAAAATATTCCACGGTCTATTATGTCAAATCCCGAGTAAAGTGCTACATTAAACTTATATTGTGCGTTTTCAAACCAATTGATAAATCGAATCCATCTCGATAAGCTGTAATCAATATCATGCGCCACGCAATGCCAACAACTCGTCTTGTTGACCAATTAGCTTTCTAGCCTTCAACAGAATACGTATACATATAGATGTGATGTAACCGCAAAGCTTTTATGCGCATGTTCAGGCAGGCAGGATACCCGTTCACCTTTTGTAACTATGCGTGACACATTTGTACCTCAGACCATTAAGCATATAGATCACGTGAATACCAGAATATTCACTGTTAGTAAAAATCTGTATTTTCTCGATCCTTGTATAGATGCACTAACTAGGTAGATAGAATTGTGGTTCCCATTTTCCTCATCATATATGCCACCGCATAGTAGGAGAGCATCAGTATGGCTACTGCAGGGAGGTATGTTCTATTCTGCTCATGCCGTTCTTTTATTTCTGTAACGAACAGCAAGGGTAATTCAATTTTTGGTGTGGCATTCCGTGAAGCGTACTTATACGGATTATTATTCACAAGAATATGATCCGGTTGTTTTGTAAGCAGTGTTGCCGCGATATATCGCGAAATGCGATATATCGCGATTAAATCTTTATATCGCGAAACGCGATATATCGCGAATAATATGTATTCATTTCGCGGCGATTTTTACCATACATGTTTACGAGAGTTAAAACGACTTCAAATACGGGTAAATTGAATGAAATCAAGGGTTAAATCAAGGATGCCGGTGATATGGTAAAATGAACGCCATGAACGGTAATGAAGAGTATAATCCCTTAAAATAGGTTTTTATTTTGCCTTATAAAGATGCATTTACATAGCCTTTCCGGTAGGATGCGCCACCGGTTCTATTGAACAATATTTTTCGCGGTAGAAAATACTCTTTCTGCTGGTGCAGTAGAAGCAGGAATGGACAAGTATTTCCTCGCCAGTTTGGCTATGGTGGGGAAGCATGACTCGTGATTCCTCCACCATAGCAATGGATCATCACTTCTAAAATTCGTTTCTGCTGTCTTCAGATATATTTCCAATTCGTCTTGAATTACTTTCAGGAGATCATCAGCTTCTACTGGCTCTAAACCTTCATCTTCCTTTTGGCCAAAGAGTAAATTGAAGTCTTCCTCTTCTGAACACGCTGGCTTCTTTGCTGGTGGCTCTGCCTCTTCTGATTCATCTTCCTCAGCCGTTACTCTGGCAAGTCTGGCAGTGTTTGTGCTGCAGCTGCTGCCTATTTCCTCCTTCCTGCAGCTGTACACATAAAAACGTATCCACAGTACAACTGCAAGTCTATTTTACCATATACACTCACCCTTGCTGGAGTGCCTTTATTCCATGCACGGATGTGATGTGGTACCACATGTTCGAGGTATTGTTCCCATGTCTTGACACCAATCCATAGCAAATGACCCCAGCAAGAACCGATTGCTTTCTTGTGCCATCCAAAGTATTGCCAGACACTGCTTTTATACACTTTGCGATCGACACAAACGAATTCATCTTTTGTAGCAACAAGTGCGGGTTTTGCGTTCACTTTGGTAGCCATAATTAGTCACCACAACAATGATAACTAGTTATAATTGATAATAAATATTAATAATATATCGCGATATAAATATCGCGATTAAATCCTCATTTCGCGATATATCGCGAAATAGACGATTAAATAGAAAAAGTATTTTGCGGCAACACTGCTTGTAAGTACTAATTAATGATAATAATTATAAACTACGTTTTGTTTTTGATAAGCTATTCCTCTGAGCATATCATGGTGGTGACATTACGTATTATGTTATCCAATGCCTATTTTGCTCGCTGTAATTTATATCAGGCCACTCTAAACCTTAGTTATACGCTCAGTGCAAGGATATCGAGATTGGAACAAGATGAGTTTGGACAATTTCGTTGGCACGATAATATGAAGATCTTCGCTACGCAATCCAACTAGTAATACTATTATCAAGATGGAAGCGATTTATCAGTTGGTTTGAAAATGCACAGTATAAGTTTGATGTAACACTTTACTCAGGATTTGACATAACAGACCGTGGAATATTTTGATTGATGTCGCGCACATTTAGAAAAATGGCCCAACAATTCAACTGGACCGAAAATTTAAATGGCGAAAATATGGCCACTTACTTTAAAAATTTTTATTAAAAAATTGCCAGTGTGCGCACTATACTAATAACCTCTTGGGAACCTGGCTAAAAAAATCGTGCGTGGTTGTGTAATACTTGAATTGTCTATGGGGATGGATTTTACGGGGGAAAAACCGCGATCTCTCAAACCGCGATTTAATTATTGACTTCGCATATGTGGCTGGAGTGATATTCGCTCTTTTGTTTTACAGTGTAATTTTATTTGTCATCGATGTTGTTGTGGTAATTAATTATAGACCTTATAAATGTCATTTACAGTTTATGTTCATTCTGTCAATGGTATTGCCCCGCTATACCTACATAATTATATTTTATTATTTAATGTACGATAAATACATTACAATCAGTAACGATAACTAACGCAGAAAAAAGGTGGGTTTAGCATTCAACGCCATGCACAATCAAGTCAGTGATATTGTAATTTAGCGATCTCTCTTTTTTTTTTAGTGTACAAGCTTGGAGATTGTTAGAGAACCTGGCCAAGTGAGCCTGCAAACACCCGCCTCTTGCTACAATTGATGACCTACAAGTGTCCGTGGTGTATGCCAAACGTGTGATTAATGCGGATGCATGCCCTCTCACATGACATACTAACCATACTGTAGCCGTCATAAAAAATAAAATAAAATAAAATAAAAATTACGTAGGCATAGCGGGGCAATACCATTGACAGAATGAACATAAACGTCTATAGATGACATTTATAATTTCTGTAATTAATTACCACAACAATATCGATGACAATTAAAATTGCACTGTAAAACAAAAGAGCGAATAACACTCCGGCCCACATTTGCGAAGTGTATATTTAAATCGCTGTTCAAATCCATCCCCATAGACAATTCAAGTATTACAAAGAAGGCAAGATTTTTTTTCAGCCAGGCTCCCAAGAGGTTGTTAGTTTAGCGCGCACATTGGCATCTTTTTAATTTGAATTTTTAAAGTAAGTCGCCATATTTTTGACATTCGAGCCAATGGACGAGTTGCGCGTAAGGTACAAAGAATTTAATCATCGTTAATTACAGCCGGACTGCTACTCTTTGAACGGAGCTCAACGTGTAATGCCGCCATCCTTGGGAAACCTTACGGAATAAACAGCTGCTATGCCTGACACATGATGCCGAGTGTGTGACAACAGCAAGTCCGGCGATCCAAGCCTCCTTTCATGATTCCCTACTAACCTAGAAAAGCGGCTATCTGGCTAGCTTACCGTGTTTAACTTACTGTACAGCCAAAGGATATAAAGCCTCACCATCGCGTTTGCTCCATCAGACATTTTCCAAATAGCGAAGCGAATAACAACCCCGAAACTACCCTCGGGGAAAGGTGATTCTCGCTGCCCCCGCACCGCCCCCCCTCCCCCCACCCCTCTAGCAAGCGGGCTAAAAACCGAGAGGCCAATAAGCAGCTAATTCGACTATAGATTCGCTATCGTCAACGTCAGTAACATAAGCATGCAGCAATTCTGTGACAACATCCACCTTTAAACAACCTCCACTTTCTGTAGGTGATTAACTAGTGAGCGACTATCAATTGCATGAGTTGCCCAACAATGTTGATGATGCCTCACAGTCTGGCACATTACCCGTCGATGGGTTCAATCTAGCTCCTTTCAGACTGAATCATTAATTAATGCTCCCAGAGTAACTCCACGTATAGAAGAATATCTAGAAACTCAAAATACTTCCAGAAACGAATATGCACCTACAAAGATTAACTTCAGGATCGAATACGATGATTGCCTAGTTAGAGTCTATACTGGGTTCATATTTTTTTGGCCTTCTACAACTTCCTTGGTCCAGTTGTTAGTGATCTGCAGTACTGAGAGTCAAAGGAGGGCGCTCATGTACGGAATTGAAAAACGAAAACTAGTTCCAGAAAATCATCTGCTTATGGGTTTGGTGAAGCTAAGGCTAAATATCATGACTAAACGTTACCGTTTCTTGGGTTGACAACTTTTAGACATAGAGCTAGCAGTCCGGACGTGACGTCACGTTCAATTATATGTTTAATCAACATTCCATCGCTTACGCGCAACTGGTCCATTGAATTGTTGGGCCATTTTTTTAAATGTGCACGTCATCAATCAAAATATTCCACGGTCTGTTATGTCGAATCCTGAGTAAAGTGTTACATCAAACATATATTGTGCGTTTTCAAACCAATTGATGCATCGCTTCCATCTCGATAACAGTGTTATTACTTCTTGGATTGCGTCGCGCAGATCGTCCAACTATAGAGCCCACAAAATTGTCCAAACTCATTTTGTTACAAACTCGCTACCATGCACTGAGCGCAAAAATAATAAAACTTATACTGTATATATATGGGACAGTTCACGCGAAAATGACCCATCGCCATATATATATATTTAAGTCAGTCATAAAAATGATTCACGTTTGAATCGCTATAACTTTCGAACGGTAAGCGCTATTTGCTTCCAATTTTCAGCTCTTCATACTACACCATTTCTCTATAGTATAATACATTTGGAGTCTTAATTAGTTTCGTTGCAGCGTTTATATGTCCGATACCCCTTGGGGTTCAAAACCGCCGTATATTTCTGCAGGAAAATTTAATTAACTTCGATTTTGGTTTATACGTAGAGGGATCCTGTACGTACCTATTGATCAGTACTGTTCGTTAATTTTTTACTCGATCTGTTACGGAGATACAGCTGTGCAAAGTAATTGCACATTTCTCGTTCATGTCGCGCCAGATAAAATGCACAGTGTATCAGCTAGGCTAGGGAAGAGGCGTGGTCGAGTTAAAACCACATGCAGTGCAGCTAGGCTGGAACACATGTAACACTTCCCTATTGTTGGGATTTGCGTTCCGCAGGCACATGTTTGTTTAAACGCCCACCGTTTTTATTTCATCTGCATCGCTGGCACACACACACCCATGAACCACACCCATGAACCAACACACACACACACACACACATACGCACACACACATACACACATCTCATGTTACACCTATACACACTCTTTCCACCATGACAATATCCTTTTCCCCTTCCTGTACACCCTGTAAATTGTTATGTTGTGTGCTACATAGATTCACTCATAAGCTTTGTCCATTTTTCTATGTCTTTTGGTTACATTGCTTTCACTGGCCTACTATACAACTTCTTTCTCAACTACTTTTGTTATGTTCATATTCAGATTCATTCTCTTTATGTTTGGTCCTACATGTGCAAATAAACCACATATTTCATTACCTTCTATTTCTTATGATTGTATCAGCCCAAAAATGGTAGTATGTCTTGTCAGACTCATGCCCGCCACTGTTTGCTCATATCCCATGGTCTCCTCTACATGGTCATGTCAAAAGGACTCTGGTCCATGTCACTGATGTGTTTTTCACGCATGTAACTGGACTGTGTGTTGCATGTATTGGACTGGTGTCAGTGGGGTAGGAAGCACGAGGGCCGTGGGGGCAAATGCCACAATACTTTTGTCAGAGGGTCCCCGTTAGGCTACACTATATATTGGACATGCAGATAAGGTAAGGGAGAGAGTGAAGAGAGGAGAAGGGAGGAGAGAAGGGAAAGAAGATGGAATGGGGGGAGGAGAATTGGCTAATGGTGAAGATATATTATTTACAACTGTATCTTTCTCTGGTGTAGTTTGCAGGCATGTCCACAGAAGTGTGTCCCCTACCTGATGCTGCTAATCTGCAGGCGGCCTCTCATGTCCAGTTTGACCAGGTCATGGCTGACCTCACCCAGTTGGAAGGGGAAGTGAAGGGTATGTGTGAAGGGGGAGAGGTGGGAGGTGGAAGGAAGGGAGAGGTGGGGTGGGTGTGGTTCGATGAGGGGCATAATGTGGTAGCATCATGACCTTCAAATATGCTTGGTCTGGGGGGACTGCACATCAGGAGATGATGTATGGTCTGGGGACTGCATATCAGGTGATGTGGAGCTGCGCATCAGGTGATGTATGGTCTGGGGACTGCATATCAGGTGATGTGGGGCTGAGCATCAGGTGACGTTTGGTCTGGGGACTGCACATTCAGTTTACCATGGGATTGGTGTTTTGGCTTTCAGTTTTACTCAACCTTATTGTTGGTAGCACTTATTAATTATACTTAAATTAAATTAAGCACATCATCTATGGATTATCCAAAAGATTAAAATTAATTTTCAATTCAAGATGGAGAAAATAAAACCTCACTAATCAAGCTCATATTTCATTTATAAAAGCTACTGAAAAGCGTTTTTTGGGATGTACACATGGAGTGTTATATGACATGTCCGTATATGAGATGTCTGTTTGCACTCTCTCCTATTGCCTCCCACATAACCCTTGCACCCTACCCACTCCCATGACAACACATTGGTGTAGCGTTGGCTGTGCACGACACCTAACATAGATTGACACCTTACAAACTTCACCACAAAATCAACAAAACACAGCACACATAGAAGCACACACAGAGCAGGGGCCAACTACCTATAACTAAATTTTTGGTTTTAGCCTACTTTATTTAGAGTGGTGGGCCCACACCAGCTCAGGGAAAAAAACCTCAGTGAGGAAAAAACCCAACACACACTGCTCTGAACCAGACTTCAGATCTTGTGCTTTCATCTGTGGTCATGATGTTAAGGAGCAACCTGATTCCGATATGACAAAAAACATGGCAAAATACACTTATTTTGAAGTTTTCCAGGTGTCACGTGCACTTATGACCTTAGACTGACCATTCTTCCCGCTCCCAAGGCTAATATACCCTCCTCCACGTGGCCATGCCCACATGCCTCACACTTACGCAATATGTAATCCAATTGCAATTGGAGAGAGCATAGTTTCTGTCTAATTCACTACGTTCAAACGACATAAACGTTTATATTACACTTTAGTTAGCAAGTTGTCGTACCCCAGCAGTGGGGTGAAATAGCCAGGAGATGTTGTGTTAATCTAGAGCTGTTTATCAAACTTCATCATCCCTTCTCTCAAACTCCACTCCCTCCCCCTCCATCACACGCCTCCATACTCTATTACCAGAGTGTTCAGACAAGGTCCTGTACGTAGCGACACACTCACCTACTAATCACCAGCAGCCATTTCAGGATAAGATGGACCAGTTCATTGGCACTGGTAATCCCTCAGCCATAGTAGTGATTCCATAGAAGGGCATATGACCTTGTTCTGGGCCCTAGTGAGGTGGGTGTGTTTAATGTACTGTGATGTGCATGTGATGTAATCATTGCATCACACACATCTCATCACAATGCGTGCAGGCGCACATTGGACCACATGTGAATAGTAATAACTTCTTCTCTTCGAAGGAAAGCACTGCAGGTAAGAAACCTTGTCACAATCCCTGTGAAGCCACTGTGTAAGGATGGCTTGGTAAGTACACTGCATCAGTTACCTCATTACAAATCATCTGTGCTTAAACTTGCACATTGCCGGCAACATTAATAACTGTTTAGCTTCTATTGTATTATTATACTGTCCCATCTATTTTCATTTTAAAATTTGTGACTGTCCTTTAATTTGATTACTTCCAATTTTGCACCACTTCCTTTTTATGCCATGTGATGTCCCATAAAGCATGGCCCTTCCCCTAAATGGGAGGGGGTAGGGGAAGGTCAGATTGGCATAGTGGTTACACCGGTGTAACCACAGTGCAAGGTCAGTGGTTCAAATCACACCGAGGTACCAACATTTTCGAACAAGGTCCCAGCAAATGCAAGGCACGTCTGAGCGGGATAATTTGCCCGCGTTTCCGAACAAAGGAAACATGCCTTCAATGATGCTAAATGCTCGGAGCTAAGTTGGTCATGCATACCATTGGCCGCTGAGACCTACAGCTGCAGGGGAGCTGAAGCTCGCCTTCATCCTTTGCGCCTTGCCTCTCGTCTGGCTGTTAGATTAATTGCTCCAAATGTCCATATGGCCACAGCTGTCCAGTCATAGTTATGTATTTTGTGTGTGTTCATGTATTACTTCTAGTAATAACAATAATAACTAAAAGTAAATAACATCATTCACATTTGAGTCGCTATAACTTCCGAACGGTAAGCGCTATTTACTTCCTATTTTCAACACTTCATACTACACAGTTTCTCTATTAGTAAGATACATTTTGGAGTCTTAGATTATCTTCTTTGCATGATTTATACGTCCGATACCCCTTGGGGTTCAAACCCGCCATATCTTTCTGCAGGAAAATTCAATTTACTTCGATTTTGGTTTTTACGTAGAGGGATTTCATTACCTTCTATTTCTTTAGTGCTCATAATTGTATCAGCACAAAAATGGTAGTATGTCTTTTCAGACTCATGCCCTCCACTGTATGTTCATATCCCATGGTCTCCTCTACATGGTCATGTCCAAAGGCTTTTTAAAATGATTTTAGGACTCCTCTATTTCAGCTGATAGTGGTCATTAAAGGGTCGGAATGATGGGGGGGTTGAGGGGGGGGGGGGGGGGGGGGAATGGTCAAATCTTATGTCCCCGTCAATGGTACACTTTCTTATTGGCAGTGCTTACTAAGTTATACTACAGTGTGCATATAATTATTAAATGCTGGTGAATGCTCTCTGTATAAACTCTACAGTCTTTCACAATCTTTTGGATAGGATAGCAATAATATTCACTGCCACTATATGCAAGGATTCGATCTGTCTACAAGTAGCTTGCCTACACATAATTTGCATCCTCCAAGAAAGAAAGGTACCAATGCTACACACACAAACACAAACACACGTGCACACACACACATAAACACACACACACACACACACACACACACACACACACACACACGCACGCACATACACACAATGGTGGTCTTGAAAAAGCTTAGCAAGCTGTGTCAGGACCTCCACCAGTGGACCCCTCACACCACTACAAGGCCACCAATGGATGCATGATACTTGCTCCTCCACATCAGGACTTCCATCTCCACCAGTAGAAACCTCTTCCATGTGGGCCTCCTCCACACAATATACCCCTCCTGAACTGTGTAACGACACACCACTGATGGTCTTATTTCAAAATACTCTTAATTAGTTATGTTCTATCTCACGACGAAAAAAACTGATGAAACAAGTAATAAGAAACATTCTTTGTGCATGTCAGAAATTTTGTTTATAGGATTGGAAGGCAATAGTGCTGTAAAAAGGAAAGAAACAAGGGTATAATAATATTGGAAATGTATTAGTCCTGTATTTAGCACATTTGTAGGACATTATGTTGTTCAACTGGGTGCATAGATTTCCCCTTATTATTAGACCCTTGTTTCCTTCCTTTTTGCCTTCCAATCCTATATGCCACCAACTTTCTCATAGAGAATGTCTTATTACTGGAATGCAAGGCTGCCATCTCTAGATGAGCAGATCTGGAAGTAGCTTGTCAACATATCACAAAAATAAATTGCACATCCTCCAAGAAAGAATGCTACACACACATACACGCACACAAACATTCACACACACACAAACATTCACACACACACACACACACACACACACACACACACATAGTGGTCATAATTGTATCAGCACAAAAATGTTAGTATGTCTTTTCAGACTCATGCCCTCCACTGCATGCTCATATCCCATGGTCTCCTCTAAATGGTCACGTCCAAAGGCCTCCATGTCACTGGTACATTTTGTAGGTCTCTGATACATGTACATAATCCAGTACCACAGCATATTCCATTGTATCTTCTTCAACTCTCTTCAGTAGCCTTTCTGTAGTCTTGAGAGCAGCAAACGATATGAAACATGAAACCTTTCAAGTCGCTCAACAAGCTCAGGCAGCTGAAGAAACCAGTATGACACCATCATTCACACATAGCTTCTAAATATTACCAACATATTGTGCTACTTGAGCTTTCATCATCATGAAACTTTTTAGCTTGGATATACAACGTGGAGCAATAATTGAGCATGGCGACCAATGCATGGCTCGTGCATCTTGTTGTGGCAACAGATGCTTCGGTTCATCCCAGCATGTGACCTTATCATTTGACCTCATGCATTCAAAGTCTGAAGTGGACCTTTTCTTACTATGCGGTGGCATATATGACGAGGAAAATGGGAACCTCAATTCCAGCTGCCTAGTTATTGCACTTTTGTATAATTATATACAAGGATCGAGAAAATACAGTAAATATTCTGGAAATAAGTTAAAGGTTATTCACGTGATCTATATACTTTATGGTCTGAGGTACTGATGTGTCCCTCATAGTAACAATACATGTAGGTGAACTGGTATCCAGACTGCCTGAACATGCAAATTGCAGCTCTGCGGTTACACCACATCTGTATACGTGCTAGAAAGCTAAGATGATGAGTTGTTGGCGTTCCGAGGAGTATGATATTGATTTACAGCTAAAACAAGGGGATCGTGGCAGCGAAAAGGGACAAGTTTATTTCATATTCTAACAGACACTTATGACATCTACAACTTCTTGCATGCGCCTTGGAAATTAGCCTTGGAAATTAGTCCATAATGCAGTTACAGTGGCCTGAATTTTTAATTACACTAATTGCACGCGTCAACTTTGATGCTTCTTCCTGGAAAATGATTATAATATGCGCTAGGACCCTTTACGCTGCCACGCCCCATGCATGTATAGATTTAAAATACAATTATATCCACATGTAACGGCATCAGAGAGAGCACATGACAGCGTTCGTAATTTTCCGTCCTCATGCAGAAGCTGCGTTATTACTCTAATTGATGCTTCGGAATGTGGCGCCTTTATACTAATCTCGTACAGGCTTCAACGTAATGGAATCCACTGCTGATAAATTGCATGGGCCGGCCACTTTCCCGCTACTGTCAAAAGAAATGGCACACGTCGTGTTCTCGTCAATTTTCTGAACCAGTGCACCGGAGGTTGTGCTTTTCTCCCATTCCGTTAGGTGCGGCTCTGAGGGATAGTCCACCATAAGAACGTATTCACGAACGACAGTTTGGTTAGCTGTTAAGTTCATTGGTAGCGAGGTAACATTGTTGTCGACATCAACAATAGAATGGTTTAGTTCTTTCAACATTAGAAACATTCCTGGCTTGCTTTTAAGTTCGAATTGTACTCTATCATAGTTGGAGTACTTGACGAATACAGTAGACGACTTTGGGCTTCCATTGGCTGTGATGGTTCCGCTGTTGTCGACGTTAACACAATGTCCCGCCAGATAGCTGCACAATCTATACTCATTTGTGGTAGGAGCGGAGCGGGCAGTCATAGCGATAGCGAGGAGGAATATTAAGTTTTGCGCCATGAGCCTTTCCACCGGTTATCCGTATGAACTTGTCTTCGAGATGACTGACTTAACAGCTGTAAGAGGTGTTAAAAATGCCCCTGAGATCGCGAAGTGTATTTAGGTGGTTACCGTATAATACAACAAAACAGTCTGTAGTGAGGAATATTACAGAAATCAATGATTATCATAGATTGATTACTTTGTTTGGTGAGTTTGGCAACTGCAGGAAGTAGCTAGATACTCTCGCAGCTTGCGGCTCTGCTACAAGTAATAATTGTCTCCATATGTCGGGATATAAGTTAAAATACACAGTCGCCATGAATGCGTTTTGCTGCATTTGCGCTTCTCTGTTCTTTCTTAGCCATGGAACACGTAATTATAACGTTCTGGCATCATTGAATTAATGTACGAGATATGATGCACGCCATGCTAGCCAGCTATAGTCATGCAAACTGCATGATGACTCCGTTATACCGTTTGCCATCACTTTTTATATTACATGCGCTCCAATAACTAACGATAAGCTAACGCGCGATATAGTTTTGGTGATCTCTATATATTAAGGACAGTGTTAGAGAACGTGTCTAGGCCAATGACACTGCAAGCATCCTCCGTTGAATTGATGATATAAGTGTCCGAGGTGTGTGCCAACAACGACACTTTGCGGGTGATAAGAGTAGGTAGTGCCGATGCGCTCACGACCCACAAAACAAGTTCAATTAAATAACTCCTTGTAGCGCGCGTCTTTTATTTTTTAAGTCCATGCACGCATGTGATGTAACCGAGTATAGTACCTGCACTTCGATCGAGGGTCAGCAAATAAGAACATCACCAAAGCACATAAAAAGCATATATTTACCACATCTAGAACGAATGAGGTATGTTAGTGGCTTTGGAGCGCACCCGCCACAGAGGGTGCAGATGTATATAAAGTTAAGGCGCCGCCCCCTCCCTTTTCCCTTTTCATAAATATTAATGTAAAAAACACATGGGATCGAGGCAGCGAAAAGGGACCTAGCGCATATTTGTATCTTATTTCATATTCTAACAGACCTCTGCAAACTCTTTCTTACGCACTGCACGGAAATTGATCCGTCCTACATGGAGTTACAGTGGCCGTCTGAATTTGTAAATTACGCATACATTTTAAATGTACGCGTAAACTTTGATGCTAATATGCTACATCCTGGAAAAGTTATACGCTTTTCAATGCTATAAAAATCCTTTGCGTTTGAATTGTTATAATGTCCTAACGGTAAACGCTATCAACGTCATGTTTTCAAGACGTCATACTGCACTATTCTCTATGGTAAAATACATTTTGGAGTCTTGCATTTGCTCCGTGCCAGTATTGCAACTTCCGATACTTCACAGGGTTTGAACCCACCATAACTTTCGGCTGGAGTAATCAAATTGCTTTGGATTCGGTTTATTGGTAGAGAGGTACTGTACCTATTGAATTGTTCTATATCGTTAAATTTTACTTTATCCGTTACGTAGATATTCAAAGTGCGTGCACGCGGTTTCCCGCTCGATCGCGCCAATGATTTATAGGCAATTCAATGTATGGCGGCGGGGCTTAATTCATCGGCTAATCGAGCGGGAAACCGTGCACGCACTTTGCACAACTATATCTCCATAACGGATAAAGAGGAAAGCCAGCTGCGTGTGATGTGTCTGTTACCTCACCACTCGGAGACCCCTGCTCTGCAGGAATGACTGCAGCTGCTGCTACCGAGCAGCGAAAGCACACCGCCAATGATCCAATGAAAGAGTCAGGAACGATGTTGAATGTGCATTCCCCTGGCTGTCGAGACCGATGGAAACTGGGGCAGAGATGCACATACCACTTTTACTCGTTTCAGTAACCACTTGGCTAGCAATCTGTGCTCTGGTCCTCTGCCGAAAAGTAGTGTCCTTACTGGCAAGAAGTCTGCTCAAACCTTTTGGCTAGATTATATTATGGAACCTTAATTAGTTAGGTTGAAGTACTTCGTAATAGTGTGCTCCTTACGTAGATATTATTGGGTTGTTTGCGGCTGGAAATTAGGTTTATAATTAGAATATTACGGTACCTGTCTAAATAATTGTGAAGAAACACCTCATTACAGACACCTTATGTTTCAAACCTCATCCATCACTTTTGTCGCCAAATTTTCTGTCTTCGTGAAAAACCCAGGTGTATTTTATAAATAATCGAATAGGTTACAAGAATGAGCGTGATAAACAGGAAAAAGGAGAGCATTTACAGCTGATCTGAAAATTGCTATTTCCATCAACGCCCTTACTGATAATGCTCAAGTGCAACCTGAACATTTCTGCCATTGCTGTCATCACTCAGTGCAGAGTTAGGAAGTACAAGGGTGTAGGGTACATAGTATATGCTTTTATACAACACCATCAATATACAAAATCATATCACAGGTGTGTGAGCAGTGCAAGAGGTCATGTCAGGAAGCATACAATTGGCAGAGGTCATCAACCAGGCCTCACGCAACATGTTCATTGCACACCTTTTGGAGATGAACCTCCTCCAATCTTCTCATGTGAGTCATAACACCACTGGCAAGCCAAAACAGTGTCAGCAAGTTTAAGTGTGTGGTGGACACATCCCTAGATCTGCCATGTCATAAGCTGGCCTGTACCAGATGTGGTGTGGAGTGGGTAGTAGCATTATCCCCAGTGTGTTCTTGCTGCTCAGAGGACAGCTCTTTGATAACCACAGAAATAAGACCAGCACCAAATGCTATAGTAATCTTGCTGATAGCTGTAGTGGTACCACAATGTGTGGGGTGCCACAGAGATGTGAAAGCTGGTTGCTCTAAAGGGTATGAGTGCACACCACCTCTTACTGGAGGGGGGAAAGAGAAGCCAACACTTCTGAAGAGGGCCCCTGAGCAAGGCATAATACAACTGCTTACAGGAGGAACAGTTAAGTGTATTCAGTGTCACATGTCATACTAACGGAGCATAGGAACATACAGGATTGAGGGAACCCAGCAGATTTGTCCAATATAAATTCCCAGTACTTTATATATATATATATATAGAGCGCCCAAACCCCCCCCCCCCCCCCCCCCCATGACATACTTATGACTAAACTACATACCTTGTAGCCAATGACATTCATGCATGAAACAAATGCCCAGCATCTGACCTCAGCTGCTTGTTCTAGGACAGTGAAGACAAGGTGTTCAGAGATTCAGACAGCAAGGAGCATTGTCAATGGAGGGGAACCATCTGCCCTCATGGAAAAGGAGGTGCTCACACTGAGTGATGAAGTTTTTATTGCAAGGGCAGGCATCATGAGCATTGCAATTGACTCAGCTCAAATATTGGCTATAAAAGCCAGCCTGGCTATTCCCAGGAACAGAATGAGATAAGGCATTACATAAAACTATTAAAAATATTACTTGTCCAGGTGGCTCCAAATATTACTTGTCCAGGTGGCTCAAAGCATCAGGGGTTTCTCTAGCTGGGGAGAAGAGGATGTGCCACATCTGCAGACTAATTGTGAGCAACAACCTGAAAGGAGAGATGGCTCTGTTTTCATTTTCTCACACTTCTGGTGGTGTAGAGCTTAGAGGAGCTCCCACTGGTTTATATTCCTGATCTGGTTCAAAGGTTGTTGACCTATTGGAAGAGAAGATTGGTTATGAGCTCAAGTCATAAACCTTATACAATAATTTTAACCCAATGCAGGACAAGACAGTCTACCTGGCATGATGTGGCCATTCCTGCTAGTGAGGTATAGTTAAAAACTGGAGGGAACGAAGGCTGTCCTGCTCAGCGGAAAATTTTTGCCCAAGATATAGCCAAGGTGTCAAGATTTTTGCTTAGATTGTAAATAAAACTTTAACCATGATACGTATGAGTTTGAAGTTAATATATAATCAAGGTGTCCATCCTAGCTATGGGCTTTATTAATTTCATGACCACAACCACTTTCTTCTTTAACACAATTGATAAAGTGCATTTTTAGACATAATTGAATACATAGAAATATGTGTGGTCATGAAATTAATGCGATAGGTGACTTGAATAGGAGATTTGAAAGCAAAGCGTTGTACAGGTCAAAGTTATGTAACATACAATTTATATAGTGATCATAATTGGTCTGCTGGACACTGTGGGGGGGGGGGGGGGGGGGGGGGGGGTAGGGGTAGGGGGCAGCAGGAACCAAAGTATCAACCCCGAGCCATCGAACCTTAAACTAACTGACTAGCATCTTAGTAAAATCAATAATTTATTCTGTGAATTAATGATTTATTAAATATATAAAGGCCGCGAGGAGGAATAAGAAGCCAAGTCTTGTCGATTTGGTGACATGAGAGAATGCACTGGTATACAGCAGACTACATACAATTACCGCGTTGGATGAACCACTACAAATAAATATTACAATGTATCATTTTCGAGCCATCATTGATATGTCGGAAAATGCAGTGCACTGGAATAATCTTCCTGACAGATGGCTTACAATGCCTTCTTACAGCAGATGGCTGTCACATCACTCTGTCATTAATCCTCTACATGATATATTTCCTCATTGCATTCTGTTTATTCAATAGAATTGCTGGTTACAAATGGAAGTGATAAACGCCACGGCAAATAATCAACAGACATGCAATCTTGAACATCTACAAACTCAACAACAAATATTTTTTCTTGTGTTTGAATAAGGGCACTTATAAGCTTCAGTCTTCCTATTAGCATTTTTCAAATCTTCTTTGTCTGCCCTCTGGCGAACAGATATTTGTAGCCAAGAACCTCAAATTGGACTTCAATAAAGTCATCTACATCCAAAGGAAATGGAAGCATTCATTAAGTTATAATTAGGCACTTACTTGAGTACTGTTCCTACCATCCTCATCACCGAGATCACTGTCGTGACCATCGCATGCTTCAGAGTAAGCTGAGTACTGTTAGACAGGAAGATCACTTGCAGCAGTAGTTTTGTTACTCGCCACCTTACTCATCTTCAATAGTGCCCACATAGGTTCTTTCCATTTCCTTTTCAACTACATGGTTCTCACTTTCTTCCTCATCATCATACTTGTTCATACCACACTATCCTTTCTTATTTCGTCATAATCCTTTTCTTTTTGTCACCATCCTTGTCTTTTTCATCCTCTTCATTTTCCTCATCCTCCTCCTCACAATTTTCCCCTTATCATCTTCATTTTCCTTTTCCTCTTTGTCATCCTCTTCTTTGTCTTTCTTCGTGCCTTCTCTGTCACAGGGCTTCAAAACATCATCATAGATATTTCTTACACGTTGTAAGCATGTATAAACTTACCTGGATAAGTCCATCGTTATGATTGGTCTTAAAGGGGCTTTGGTTTGCTGTGGTTATCTTAAGCTGCATGTTGAAACAAGCTTACATACCTTTCAACCACAACGTTTGGTAATATACAATGATGGGGCCTGCAGTGTATAAGGTGTGACACACATAACTCCATTTAGTCTTGTACTATATGCCTACATGTATTGTACTTCAATCGCACAAAAAATACTACTTACCCTTGCATAGGTTTTTCTTGAAACAGCATGCAGGCAATCTTTATCATGGATTTGTTTCAAATGCATGTGGTACTGAGAATTCCTCCACTATAGCGACCCTTCCATAGCCTTTCATGATTTCATTTGAGTTCTGTATTCCAAAAAACTGTAATCAAATACAGCAAAATGAATACGAACACAAAACAAATTACCTCATTTTCCCCCTTGACTTTCACAACCAATGCATCCTTTATTTCAGCTTCAGGCAAGTCAATCAGTTGAAACAATTCTTTGGACAAGATGGCGAAAGTGTCTATCGTCAATACATGGAACATTCTTTAATAAGCTGATGATCCGTTCTCCAAACTGTTGGTCAATACTTAGCGTCTTTCGGAAATGCAGCAACAAGCGAATTCATCCATCGTGTAACACGTGGATACGTGAATGTGACACCTTGTTAGAGCATGTGCAAGTCACCATCCGGTTACATAACCGGTCTTCCGGTTGTGTATCTGGTTGTCCGGTTACATACCCGGTCAATTGCAGGGCATCCGTACGAAACATTGTGTGGTCAAAAATCGTTCAACCTGAGCGATGACGAGCACGTAATGCAGTTGCGGCACATGCACGTGGGTAGTATTAAGATATACCTGTATTGTGATCGTACACATGTCAATGTTTATCCTACTTGGTACTGAAAGATTTGTCCCTGATTTCCACGCATGTGCTTTAATTGTGACTCAGACATGAACTACAACCACCCCACAATTTGATGAAATGGTAGAGTGTTTTAACCGAATTATTAACTCTCCTCTCCATATTCTAGAACATTAGTATCAGATATAATGAAGAATGCTGCACCCTGGTTGGCAGTGCGTCAAGATCAGTCTTAATAATCTCCCCGAGTTTGTCGAGCTAGGCTGCATGCAAATTGCCACTGGTCCTTATGGCTCCTCCGTATTATCCCACCACCCTCCACTCCCCTAATCCTGTTTGCATGCCTCCATGAATATTGTTCATATCTCTACTATTTGCATTCCCTGCCCTTCATCTAGTAGCATGTGCATGCACTGTTTGTATGCATGACGTAATAGTTTCTATTTGCATTAATTAGTTGGCCAACCTTCAAATCAACATCCTCCCTCTAAGTGTTTGTGCCAACCACAGATATTCTCATCTCGGTTATGATGGAATTCTATTTCGTGGGAGTGCATTATTAAAACATAACAATATCGTGGAAATCGTGGATATCTTATACACTTTTATGTTTAGTTCATTTATCTTATAGTCTATAACTCACGATGTTCGGTCAATGCATTGTACAGTGCCCGCTAGTTTATACGGAAAAGTATCAGCTCGATTATACGGACAATTAAATAAGGCATATTCATTGGAAGCTAGGAAATCTGGCTGTGTACTTTATTCTAAGCCATCTATACTACTAATGACATTCATATTTACCCTTAACTACTTCCCGATGCCAACTTGATCTGGTGTAGCAAACAAACTAAGCTATGCAATTGAATTTTAAGAACAGTTTCTAGTGTGTTTTTACATGTAGCCGAGCTAAAATGGGTGTGTGATATGCCGATGAATGAAAAACGTTGCATGTGGGTGGTTAGTACATCTGCGCGTGCAAGAGCTTAAATCCCAACACAAAAAGAAGGGACTTTTACTTTTCAGCCCAGTTGTGACTTTCACACACCACGCCTCCCTCACGGACTTTATCTTTATGAACTGTTATAGATTTGCGCGGCGATAAACGGACACGAAAGGACACGAAAGGAATGGCACCCAAAGAGTTTAACCAGTACGCGATTTTACACATGACGTTGTGCGCGCACGTATTCATTACTGCTATAGTAGTATGTACGAATACTCGGTATTAATGAATTCCCCTAGGAATTAGAGAAGCACAAGTCTAGTCACTTAAATTATAATTTTATGTGAACACCGTGGACAGATATTGATATGATCTGAATGTGCGGTGAATGGAAGTGACATGTTTTCAAACAGCTAATTTAACTTTTGAAATTAGGCCTCTCCCTGACTTGCATGTGTGGGTGTAATGTAAGTGAGAATTATTGGCATAAGAATCTCTCATGCCAACATTTCTCTCTTCATCTATTAATTTGCATTGCGTGGAACAGTGTGTGTGTGGGCAGATATTGATATGAATGCGCGGGCGCTCCATTTTTGTAGTGAATGCAAGTAGCGCGCTTTCAATAGCTAAATTAACATTTAGAACCTTAGCTTCTCTCTGACTTGCATGTGTGTGTGGGTGTAATGGTTCCTATATGGTTTCAGTATGATATGTGTGTGACTTCACGTGTGACTTCACGTACCCGACAAACCACGCGACGATAAAAATAGACAAATCTCAATTCTAAATAAAATAAAGCTTTTCTCACAATTTCCCGTCCAAACACATTACAGACTCATGACATAATCACTACACATGCATGTGATACAGTGAACATCCGATTATACGAAAACATATAAAATCATCAGCGAGCGTTGGGCATCACCTAATTATGCGTATTGAGACCTTTTTCTCAATTTTGCGAACGATAATTGCTACCATATTTTAAAACTGTGGACCACAGTTGTAACATTTTTAGAACGAAGTAACCGTTCGCAAAAGTGAGAAAAGATCTCCACATTATACACGTATGCATAATTAAGTGATTCTTTCTTTATGAAGGTCGCGCCATTCTGTAGTGGAAGTTAAGGCCAATTTTTTAAGAGAGTTAAGCAGTTTTTGATGTCCTAATTCCCCACTAATGGCTTCGTCCTTGCCTCTACTAAGTTCACCATGGGAATATATGATGGTGCAACATTTGATCTTTCATTAACAAAACAAACCAAGTCATACAATTGAGTTTGTATATATAGCAGAGAGCGAGCACTTTCGGCACCAAAATCCCTTTTTGCCTTTCTTCGCATCCTTGCGGGTCTGTTGTGCTGATAGAGAATGCATGCAGTGTTCAGGAAACATTTGAATTCAGTGCACATTACTAAACTTGAGCATTCATGTCCATGAAAGCGGAAGGATGTGCTATGTACACCATCAGCTTTCCCGACTTGACGATGAATATGCCTTATTTTCCGTTGCTGCGGGCTGTGGCTTTTCCGTTGTTCAGAGCCGCGGTACTGTATGAAACATTACACCCACACACCCACACACACATAGATGCTACACTGAAACCATACATGAGCCATTACACCGAACACATACAGGTCAGGGAGTTGCCCAGGTTCGAAAACAATTAGCTATTTCGTGGGAAATGCATTCACTGTAAACACGGAGCACATGCTCGTTCATATCATATCCGCCCACCCTGTCTACACAGCTATGATTTAAGTTGGAAAAGTTGGCATGAGAGGAACAAACGACACGCGCCTGCTGATCCTTCGAGCGTATCACAGTGAAATCAGTTTTGTATGTAGAATTGAGACATTTTACCTGCGCCCCTATTCAATGAAACGTACGAATGCATTTTCGGCCAGGATTGAAGCGCTTGTGCTGGTCGAATGAATACCATCAGTGAAATGTATTTAATTTTTATGCATGCACATATACACTGAATTTGGCAGGTGAAAATTCATATATAAATTTATTGCCATCATGTGCACACGCATTTCAATGCCATGCACACATGTGCATGTACAGTTTGCATGCACCAATAGAGGTGGGAGGAGGCCTAGAAGGGTGGGGAGGTGCACGGAGAGTTAATTGGCTGCGGGTCTGGTCCCCAAACCACATTATTATACCAAATATATACTTGGCTTTCGGTCATGCATGCAGTAACCGCACGCATGGGGTCACTACTGTAAAGTTATGGCTGTCGTGCATTGGGGTGGGTCATGCAGCAGACATATTGGCGGGAGATAAAGGCAAGCTGTGTGTGTGAGAATGACATAATATATACCAAGGTACTAGCTAAACCTCGTTACATGCATTAAAATGCACAACAAACTAATTTTACTCACATTGATGATATATTTCAAAGAATCGCTTCAAATATAGCCTGACTAGAACAACACCATACAAACGGCTAGTGCTATTAATATCAGTGTTATAAGTGGATAATTATATCAGAGATAATATGGAACTGTGTCCAGCAAAATCACCCTTATGATACTTTGTCAAATTTTCCAGGACAAGCAAAAGAAAAGTAACGCTCGCATAAATGTATGGCTAATTATAAATTCAAAGCCTAATAACTTTATGATGGATAGTCCAATTTAGGATGCGTAAGGGCCATTTGATAGAAGCTCTTTGGAGTTTACGGAAAATGAAAAAAATTGAAAACTTGAAAAACTATCCAGAAGGGTGATTTTGCTGGACACTGTCCCATATATAGATTAGCTAATCTCAGTCTGATTAATATATTAAACTAGTCTTGTCTCTATACATGAATTCCGAAGAGAAGAATGCTGATCCAGCGACGTTTGATCGTTTTTCATGCCGACAGACCGTGATCTTATCAAAATCTCCACTGGGGCTGACAGTAACCATGCAATTCGAGATGGCGATGCAATACGTCACATCTCAGCTGAATGCATGGATTGTTTCACATAATGAGGAGGGGCCACAACAGCATGACTATATCGACATATATAGTAGTAAGCTGCTGGTATTGTCACCGCATCCTCACCAGACAAGCCTCATTTCAGAACGTTGGCGTGATCCAGAACACACTTTTCGGCATGCTTGCCCTCTGAGAATGCTAAGTGTGCAAACACGAAATGTCAGTGGAGTTTAATCAGCTGAGGCTAATTATCAATACTTAGCGAGTGTACGGTGCCAAATGATCTCTCAACGCACAGGTGTGACACATTATTAGGAAATAGCTGAATTACAATGAATACCACTGACATTCTAAAGGACATTAAAAACGCCTCTTTTTGTTTTTAATTCGATCCCCATAGAAGTGTGGATGTGCTAAATTCATAAGCACTTGCTTGGGTGCTGAACGGCGCGCAATTCATCAGTATCTAAATACAACCCACGCATAATTAGTGTTCTGGTGGAACAAAGCATGTCGTTGATGCACACTACCACACAGAAGTGACAGCTCATCTTACGCGCGAAGCATTAACTATATCTGCGACAGGCTTCCATCGGCAAACTCCGTCTTTCTGTACTGATTTCTGTAAGATCTCTCCCACATGCGACGGACTGCATTATTTTCTCGAACATCGGTAGCAGAATTCAAACCTAGACAAACATTAATACATGCAGGTAACTGTAATATGAATAAACTGTTCAACCACTTTTATAATCATAGCAATCCAGACGGAAGCAATAATCAGCGCAGTTGTTACCAGACTATATACTCCGTTACTTGAGCGGCTTGCCCAACTTCATCGCTCGATTGAGTAATATCATTGGTTGTTGAATGCAGTACGATTGCCTACATTCAAGCTACTTAACGGTCCACCCACATCAGGCGCGTTCAATTTGTAATAGAATTTTGCGAATGTGTCTTTTTGCAAAGTCACAGAATAGTAATTTCTATTTACTGTACGTTGAAGTATAAGGTTTCAGGAGATTAGGATACTGCCCACAGGGCGCTGTAATGGTCTAGGCGTTTTTTTTTTGGCCTGCTTGGAAATACAGATTATTTCATTTTAAATTACTACATTTATGCTTCAGCCTAGTAGATTGATTTCATACGTAAAAAGCATAACAAGTAGCCCATTTCATTACACACCCTATTCTTCAAAGCACAGAGTTGTAAACCTAATCCACTTGAAGTGTTAACAGAGTAATCTATGTTTATTGTTGTAGAATTTTAATAAGATGGTGCACCCTCCAGAGCCATTTATTCATTTTTAATTATATGTACAGTCTGTTTTTTTAGCGCCCGTATAAGTTGGAGATATCACTAATCATGTAGAAAAGTGGAGCATATGTGAGATTCATGCTAACTGCATCAAAAACTGGGTCAAAAAATACCTATACTCATGTCCAAACTCTAGCAGCTCTATGTCCTGCATGGTTGCGGCCAGTGTTGGTTGTGGGCCCATGGGGCCAGTGTTGGTTGTGGGTCCAGTGTTGGTTGTGGGCCCAGGGCTGATTAAGGGGCCAGTGCAGGTTGTAGCCCCAGGGCTGGTTGTGGGGCCCGCTAGGTTTGGTTGGGCATGGAACTGCTTGAGCTACGATCATGGTACATGCGGCAGCGGATAGAGCAGAAGTCCATCCATAAAACAGTGTCAAGTATGCTACCATGTTTCGTGTTCAAAAAGAGTAGCCCACATTCCAAAGTTTTTCAATTGCAATATTTCGTTGCTAAGCACACGCAGCATGCATGCATGTCAATATTTTTGGGCGTAGGTATTTTTGACCCATATTCAGTCCAATGTATCGAACAGTAGTGCTCAAGAAGTAATGAAGACGCCGGATCGAAGCCTTCCTTCACTGTGAATACTCAGATATAGAATCTTTTGCAGTTTTGATATTATTATCTCCTGGGAGAGCGCTCTAAATAGAGTCCCTCGCATGTACATATTATACCTATATAGCCCATCATATTTAGACGCAGACTGACCTAAAGGAAAAGCCGCATCAAGTCGCCTGGGAAATCAACACTTAATATCTGACACCATTTATGGCACTCTCGCTCATACAGCCTATAAAACTGCATACCGTCTGACCACTCCCTCTAGAGTGTGCATTCAATAACAAGTGGTGAATTAGAGAATCCCTATGAAGTATTTAATCGCATCCTGCTCTGGTTAATCGATTTGACCTCAATAGGAGTGCGATAAACAAATACAACGCGTAGGTCGAACTCACCGCCTTTAATAGCCTAATCGCAACGTTTCCGTCACCCCCAACGTACATATATAATGCACCCGAACAACCAGTGAGACATTCGAAAATTATATATCGCCAAACTTACTTCCAAAGATGCGAATGATCTCAGCGATATCGCTCTCCCTCCTTACCATCGGGATAATCCAGAGGTGTGTCCGCTCTGCTCCGGTTACCAACGAGGTCCGATTGCTCAGTTCTGTGTCGGGAAGGTTTGTCCGTGTAGACAACAACGGAACAATCACAGCTAACGGAAACCAGAAGTCTTCGGCCGTGTTCGTAATGTACTTGAAGAACTCACAGGTCCAATTTGAACTCAAAAGCAAGCCAGGAATGTTCCTGATGCTGAAGGAACAAAACCATTCCATTGTTGATGACGTCAACACAACTGTCTCGTCTCCAAAGAATGCGACAGCTAACCCAATTAGCAATGAGTACACTCTTGTGGTGGACTATCCCTCTGAGCCTTTCCTAACGGAATGGGAGAAAAGCGGAACATGTGGTGCACTGGTTCAGAAAGTGGACGAGAGTACAAATTGTTCTATCGCCTTCGACCCCAGCGGTAATGTGGTAGGTCCATGTCATCTATCAACTTCATATATTGGTGGTTGCTTATCCGTGGTGCGCGTGTAAACCTGGCATTTGTGGACTGCATGGACTTTGTGTGCAGAATCAGCACTTGCGAAGGTCGACGGCTTGCAGTTCGGCGTGTGATGCAGCCATGCAACATGGACCTACCAGTACAGCACGAAAGTGCCACAGAGCCGTGCATGAAAAGTATGGGACAGTACCCTACAAAGTTTCGTTACCTTTTTTATTGTATATGTAAAACTTATAATAATGATTTTCGTTTAATTTATAAATGGCTATAACTCCGAATGATAAACGTTATAGACGGAACTATTCTAAACACATCTTACTACCTCATTCCACTATGGTGAAATAGATTTTTGGGTCTTGCATTAGCTTTGTGCCAGCGTTGCAACGTCCGACACCCCTTGGGGTTCAAACCCGCCATGTATATATATTTATCTTTCTGCAAGAAGTGCAATGCACTTCAAATTTGGTTCTCTGCGTAGATCTACGTAGATGGATCCTGTAATGATTGATTAGTCTCCTGTCGTTAATTTTTACTTTTACGTATATACGTTGGGGGTTATATAGTTGTGCACACATCCCTGTCATATAGAGCCACTTCATGAATAACCTATTTACGGCCTCGGAGTAAAAGTATGTATGACAATACTTCCATTGCGAATCCCAATTCTCCACCCATATAAGTGAACATAGAAATGTTGGCATGAGAGATTCTCACGCACACACGCCTGATATCACAGTTTTGCTGTTTGAAATGAGACGTATTACGTGTGCATAAGAGCTACATGCATGTTCCACAGCATCTTGTGTGATGCAGGTCAGCGCGACGGATCTAGATATCTGTACGTAACTCCCTCATTTCAGATGGGCATGTGATACTGATGTACAGTGGGTTAACATGTGTAACAAACCTGTGCTTATACATATAGTAGGCGATGATCATGTCAACAAAGGAAATGGCTTCCATAAACCATGCATGTACATGTCTGCTTTAATGATCACATAAGTATATAAAATTAGATGTTAAACAGCCTGCTCAGGGTAGCTAAGGCTGCCACCAAATAATTTTACGCCATCCAAAATGGCGGCTATAGTACCAAAATGTTATATTTCACTCAAGGACCATCCAATTGCTTCAATCCTGACGCAAATATTAGTTTTAAATACTGCTACTTCTGATGGCTATGTTGTACGCTCTTTAACACGCCTATCGTACGGAAACGGTTTGGAAAACGGCTATGTAAAAAAAATACGGCTGTAGGCGGGAATGTTGCGATACATTAGCTAATTCAGGGCCCGCAGCTGACCCTTCACTTTTTTGGCCGATAATTTTTATTTAGTTAGTGAAAGTTCTTTTTTGACCGCTCGTCGCTTGCTTCAATCAAGCATGAACAAATTAGATTCAATAACTTAGCTACTCTCAAGATTCACCGTGACAGAACTATGACCTGGACGACGTTCCTCTGAGTTCGCTTCTAGAAATGATAACCGAAAGTGACATTTTGGTATAGATGTATAGATCGATTTGAGATATTATTGTGCATTTTGCTTATACTGTGTATTTATACGCGTGTTACCATGAATAACTGCGAAGGATATTAGACAACCATCTTATGTTACAACTTAATTGCTAACATGGAGAAGTACTGAAATCCGCCCCCCCCCCCCCCCTTTATTTTAATACCCTCCGCGGGCCCTGTAATGGGCTAAAAACTATCTTCTGTGCTCTCACACACTAGGTCGACCGGATGCTAGAAATTCTTTGCTCGCTGTTGTCACAATTACAAACGTTAACATGCAATGGTCAAAATGGTCGACGACTTGAACGAAATGCGACATATCTTCGATACCGTATGCATTTATGGAAATATCCAGTCTCAGTGAATAACGAGCGACCTTGAGGTGTATGCTTAGCTGAAGAATATTACCTGAGAGCTGCGTTTTCATTCCCGGGTTTGAATCTCCGATATTCCCATTTAAAGTACGGTGTTTATTTATTTTTATTAGTTCATTGTGCGTTTTTTTTTTGGCATTTCGTGTACGTAATGCTCTAGATCAGTGTAACGTAGTAATATGTATGAATGCAATACCCTCGCGCTAAATGAAGTCAGAAACGAATTGAACCACATAACATCATAATGATGCAATTACGAACATGTATGGTGACAATCTGTTAACCTGATTGTTCCAATGAGGCAGTCTTAGCTATCCTGAGTGTCCCATGCAACAAGGGAAGACAATCGCTCGGAGTCTAAGCATTCCTAATGTTCCCATCCTCTATAGCCGGGATGCAATAAAGTGGATGAGGTTATGGGAACGTTACAGTGGTACTATTTATGGCATTAATCCTGTAATGGCCGTATATTGATGTGTTACCATGCACGCAGTGCTGGTCTGAATGCACTGAGAATGTTCACAATTCTTAATTCTTATTTACAATGAAAAGTCACATGACTGTCATACAATAGCGCGCTGATCAATGACATGATACATGGACCACACCCAACACACTCGCTCGTGACCAATTCCGCAACCCAAACTGTCTGAAAATTATTGGGGGGTGCCGATTATCCGATGACACCGGTAAATTGCTATGCTGATGTATGCATGGACCTCACTCGTCACAATGCATCATCTACTACATCGGCTAGTCAGGAGAATATAGACTGAGCCTCTTTGTTCGTACTTTTCTACTTCCAGTGGGATACAAGACTCTCCCAGTTCCTGGCACTTGTCATCATTAGCAGCATGCTTCCTAGCCTCAGCTGAAAGGGCTGCTGCCCCAACTGCATGGTACACTAGTTTCGCTTAAGGTGGCAGAGGAAAGAACGGATGTAAGCGTTACATCAAAGCCATGCAGCTGGTTTTCCTCAGTCCCAGCCGTATAAACATGAGAACATGACATGAGAACTGAAATCAAACATTCATGACCTTAGGCCACTTTTTTTTTTTTTAATTCTAAGCAGGTTGGTTGCAACAATGAAGTCCTTTGAGGCATATATGCCTGCCGTTTTGACGGAAGAACAAGATAAAATGGTACAGTTCATGAAGAGGAAAAATGAGGAGTTGGGCTTAAACAGGATGAAGATATAAAAGACTTTCGGGAAAAAATAATCACCAGAAAAAGAAACCCGTATTCAACATGCACAGGCTAGAAAAAAGAACTTTGTAGCTTGTTATAAGGAAAGGTAGGATTGCTCATTGAGTTGGAGGAATTACATAAAGGGAAGCAAACATAATTCAAGACTGCCATCGCTGCATGGAACCGGACCACCTGCATGCGGCGTGACAGGTCACTCAATCTCCCGACGTTGGACGGACAATCTATACCATGACAGAGGCCCACGTTGCACGTTATTAAACCTTTCATGATTATTATAATACATGTAGGAGCACATGTGATTATGGTATTGATGCATGCTGTACAAGTGATATATAATGAAAGCATGCACTTTTACGCACGTACTGCTTTCTCGCAACTTATAATATACATTTGAAAATTCTTGCCGATACAGCATGGTTTTCCTGTTGGTCACATCACAGGTCGAACTGCTTGCGGACTTCTCGAGGCATGATTCTACCTGATCTCGAACGAAAGTCCAGATAACTGCCAGGTTTACATGCGTATCACGGATAAGCAACTCCTGATATATGCAGCTGGTGGATGACATGGAACCACCACATTACCGCTGGGGTCGAAGGCGACAGAACAAGTCGTACTCTCATCTACCTTCTGAACCAGTGCATCACATGTTCCGCTTTTCTCCCATTCCGTTAGGAAAGGCTCAGAGGGATAGTCCACCACAAGAGTGTACTCATTGCTAATTGGGTTAGCTGTCGCATTCTTTGGAGACGAGACAGTTGTGTTGACGTCATCAACAATGGAGTGATTTTTTCCCTTCAGCATCAGGAACATCCCTGGCTTGCTTTTGAGTTCAAATTGGACCTGCGAGTTCTTCAAGTACATTAAGAACACGGCCGAAGACTTCTGGTTTCCGTTAGCTGTGATTGTTCCGTTGTTGTCGACACGGACAAACCTTCCCGACACAGAACTGAGCAATCGGACCTCGTTGGTAACCGGAGCAGAGCGGACACACCTCTGGATTATCCCGATGGTAAGGAGGGAGAGCGATATTGCTGAGATCATTCGCATCTTTGGATGTAAGTTTGACGATATGGTTTTCGAATGTCTCACTGGTTTGTTCGGTGCATTATATATGTACGTTGGGGGTGACGGAAACGTTGCGATTAGGCTATTAAAGGCGGTGAGTTCGACCTACGCGTTATATTTGTTTATCGCACTCCTATTGAGGCAAAATCGATTCACTGAACAGATGCGATTTAAGTTCCTCGAAAGGATTCACAACTTAATGACATCATCTAATAAAAGGGAGTGGTCAGACGGTATGCTGCAATTTATATACAGCTGTGTGGGAGCGCCATGCATGCGTGGGGGTAGAAATAAAAGTGCAGGGGGTGGGATGCTGCCTTTCCCCCCACTACCCACAAACATTGAGGAAAAATACCATCGAATTACTTAGCTGCAGTGTAAACATTGGGATTTCTTAACCGCATTTTTATCTGACACCATGCACCTCTCCCTTCCTCACCTCACTTACGTTCCGTCTTTCTATATTTATCCTTCACCTGCGCCCCTTCTACCCAAGACCAGACCTCGTAAATGAAAATTTAACGCTTAGCATGGCCGTCCAAAGAATTAGTGATAAACCTATAAATACCACCGAATACTAGCTATAAAATTGCGTAGGTTGTTGTGGGTTTATTGAGATGCATTACGGTGAATTGCATGCCGTTCCACACTCAAAACAAGTGCTTATGAATTTATCACCTTTAATCTACGGGACCTGAATTTGGGAGAAAACAAAGAACGACAATGGCGTTTTAATGTTCAAACTAACTTCAGTGGTACTAGCGCAATGTTTAGTTGTAATTCAGGCATTATCTAATCATGTGTCACACCTGTGCGTTGTGAGGTCATTTGGTCATGTGCACTTGATAATTAGCCTCAGCTGATGAAACTCCACTGGCATTTCGTGTTGCACCGTCAGAGAGCAAGCATGCCGAAACGCGTGTTCTGGAACACGCCAATGTTCCGTTCAGCTTGCCCTGGACTTGCGGATGCGGTGACAACAAGTTAGATTACCACTGTGTTTGTCGATAAGGCCATGCATGCTCTAGTGGTCCCGCCTCATTCTGGGAAACAACCCATGCATTCAGCTGAGATATACATCGGCGTATCAACTTGCATGATTACTGTCAAGGCAATTCAATTTTTAATACATGCAGAGGCGTATATTAGGTCATCTTTGAAAATCAGTGGGGCATTTTAAAATATAATTATCCAGAGATAACACTGATAATAGTAGATTTAGCCGTATTTATGGTCAGGTTGTTGTGCATGAGACTATACTTAACCTGGGCCGATTCCTTGAACTGAATTTATTAACGCATCAATTTCCGTGCAGCAGTTTTCAATTATTAATTCTCACTCACACAGCGTGCCTTTGTCTCCAGCCAATATGATATGTCTGCTGCATGATCCACCCCAATTACATGCACGACAGCCATAACTGTACAATTCTGACTCCTATTACAGCAGCCAATTAACTCCCACCTGCAATACCTTTCCCCCCACCCCCACCACCTCCACCCCCACCACCACCTCCCCCCATTTCCATTGGTGAACACATCTACTGTACATGTATGCATGCACGGCATTTGAAATGCAAGTGCACATGCATGCATGGTAACAGATATATGGGGTCGTGGCAGCGAAATGAGACCTAGCGAATACTCCAGGAAGGATCATCAAATTTGACGCGTGCAATTAAAAAATGTACACGTAATTACAAATTCAGGTCGCTGTAACTCTATGATGGACAGATTTATTTCCAGTGCGTAAGACGGAACCCTTCTCTATATACGATCGTGGTATATTTTTTCAAGTTTTCAAATTATTTTCATTTTCCAAGAGACACCAACGTCCTCTACAACTTCTTTCTTACGCACTGGAAATTTGTCTATCCATCATAGAGTTACAGTGCCTGAATTTGTAATTATGCGTACATTTTAATTTCACGCGTCAACTTTTACATTCCATCCTGGACAATTTTTATAATATCTATTAGGTCCCTTTTCGCTGCCAGGACCCCATATATAAATTATATAATTGGAGGAATCCTGCAGTATAATGGAATCATTAAAAACGTCACTCGGAGTCGAACGGAACATCCAAGAGTCGGGTCACTTCGCTCTAAGCGACAATTGAGTGATATCAAAATGGAGAATAGTTCTGCGTTGTTTCCGCGTCACAAGATTGTGCGCTTTTTAGAAAACATTAAATCGCGGCCATGCCAAAATTTATATGTGCATATAAAATCTAACAAGTAAATTCATGCGCACATCACGGCTACTATTAAAAGGTCCGTCTGGTTCTAGCAAATAAAGCAGCTTATGGTAATGATCAAGGACGAGGTGTAGTGCTCTGGCAGAGTATTCAACATTAGTGGTTAAAAATTAGTATAGTTACTATAAGTATGTGTATATCAAGGTTCATTTGTATCCCCTTAATAGTTTCAAACTGTTGTTCTCCTCTATGAAATATACTATTTCACAATACACACTCCTGAATAATTAATTATTTTTCTAACACATTTCTAACTTTGAAGTGTATGGGATGTTTTATGACAAAACCAGGTTTGCATGTACAATTGTATGGCTTCAGCCTTACATAGTTCCTTAGGAAAAGCGTTCAAACAAGGACACGAGTATGCAGTGTGTCTGAGAACCTAATAATACTCCACCGCCTATACAGGGATCAGGCCAAACATGAATATTTCACACGCACGACTTCTGCGAGTTCACTACTGCACTCACAGGACTATGATTGTGTTAATGAAGGCGAAGTGATTTGTAGCACAATCTTCATGCATAATGATCAGCGCCATAACTTTTGGTATATAAAATAAAACGACTATGAGCTAGCATCAATTTCAAACCCACGTACCTTCCGAGCCAAGCTAAACAACCCACGTCCTTCCTATCTTCAGGACTTATTTCCACATTAGTTCTATGCCATTCTTTATTTTAGAAGAGATTCCATTCACCTGAGCCACGATGAATATTAATAAGCATGAAAATACCTGCGTTCCCCATATGATAATCCTTTTCTGCAAAACCTTGACTCTAGATAGGCTATTTCGTACTGAACTTCACGCCCTGTACTATCTGAAAGATGAGTACGCCCGTTCTATGTGGTGGGTGTTTTTTGAAGTAGGAGAGATAAACCCATACTCTAGAAAAGTTTATAAGGTCCACTGAAATGATCATAAAATGACCATGGTATAGGGTTTGTTTAGAGCTCGTGGTGCTGCGGAATAATTTTGCTTGCGAATATCGGTATTGCTATGCCAATTATTACTCAAATTTGCTGCACTGTGTGGGCAGGCTGGCGATAATCCATCACACCATCGCAATAGGCGTGCATGCACCCGTGTGTGTGATGTATGTACAGGAGGTGTGACGTGTGTGCTGGTTTAGTAAGTTGCATGCACTGAGCTGGTGTGTTAGACTGGTGTATTGAATGTTCTGGACAAGTGTGTTGTACATGTGTTTGTGATGGACTGGTGTGTTAATAAGAATGTAGGTGTGTTGTATGTCCTATTGTATTGTATGTACTGGACTGGTGTGTAATGTTCAGGTGTTTTGTACCGGACTGGTGTGTTGTATATTGTGGACTAGGGCCGGTGTGTTGTATGGACTGGTGTGATGTATTTTGTTGACTGGTGTGTTGTACTGCATGGGACTGATGTGTTATATGTTATGGACTAAATGTATGTACTGGACTGATGTGTTATACATGTACATACTGCACTGGTGTGTTATATGTACTGGATTGGTCCAGTGTTGCATGAACTGGACTGGTGTGATGTGCGTACTGGATTGCATGTGGTGCTGCCCAGGCCACTGTGATCCAGAATCCTACAGAATTCAGATGGCACCAGGTGCTCTGATCTCAGGGGGAGTGTGTCTCACTAGTTCCTGAGTACAGAGGCATTAGCTATTAGCTGGCCTATCTGCTTGAATCCGATAACAACAGGAGTCCTTGGAGTATGTTGCAATTTTGGCGCTGAAGAGACGCTACTTAATTCAGTTTTTAGTGTTTTTAACCCTGAAGGTTACTGAACGTTGGTATGGACGAGTGTAAAGGGCTCATAGTGTTTAAAAATCGAATTAAATACAGAACTGATGTGGCAATAAGTCCTGAAAATAGGAAGGACGTGGGTTGTTTAGCTTGGAAGATATGTGGGTTTGAAATTGATGCTAGTAACAGTCATTTTATTTTATACATGTATACCACAAGCCTGGTTTTGTTGTAAAACGTAGGCCACAGCATCAAACTATGAAGCCTTGCATGTACATGAGGAGACTACTGTTGATGACAGATTTCCATTTTGATGTGGACATTGCCCCCACACATGAATTGATTGATTTAGAAGAACTGAGGATCAAAGAATAAGGTATGTGTGTGTGTGTGTGTGTGTGTGTGTGTGTGTGTGTGTGTGTGTGTGGCACTTGCCCAATTATTTTATGTAGAGAGCGCTGAAATTTTCACACTACAAAATAACACTGCTTGTAAAAAAGTTTGATTCATGCACCTTAGTGACCTCCGTTCTCTTCTCCAAACCTTACTCCAATATGGTTGGTAGCCATGGCTCTAAACAGTATCAATCAAATGGCTCAGTACAGCAAGGCCTTTTATGATGATTCACATATGCATGTGTAAAGGCATAGCATGCGTGGCTACTTAATTGTCTAGATGTGACAAATCAGTTTGGGATCTGTTTACAGATGTGGTGAAGAAACCTTATGAGTATGCAACGTCTACACATACATACACACACGCACTCACACATACACACACCACACACGCAGTCTTGCCACTCGCAGCTGAGGATGGATCACATCACCATACACGCATACACACATATACCTGACCCTGAATATACAGCTGTACATCACTGCATGCATGAATTGCTACCAGGACTTCCTAAAATATGCACACAATAAGGGTTTTGTTTTACATTATCCGCTCAGTCATAGAGAAAAATCGCAGCTCGCTCGTACATGTAGAGAAAATAAAGCGTATATGATATTGGAACTAAACTACTACACTTACTCATCAACCATATAAACACAGCAGAGTTCAAAATTGCAGTTAAACCAACACAAACGAGCTTCCTTTTTCGCACGGTGCACACTTTTAATAGACAAATCCAGTCACAATTTTCATCGCCTTATTAGATCATCATTTTTTGGTACGCGTACGTTAAATGTTTAAGTACCTAACTAAAGAAACCATCAGTGTTCATAGCAACCGCTATGAAAACTAATAGTTGGTTTAGTCCCAATGTACACGCTTTATTTTCTCTCTGATCGAGCTGCGAAAGTTCTCTATGATCAAGCGGGTACTGTAAAAGAACAGGCCCTGCTAGGTGGTTCTCAACGTGACGTCACAGCACTAGTCGCCATCTTGACTGCGTTCAATAAAAAAAATAATACAACGGTAGCCATATGCCCATCTCGAAAGATAACTACATGTACGGAAATGCATGACTCCCATAACCTCAGTTATATCTAACCTATATACACAATTCAGTCAGAATTTATGTCTGAAATCATTGCATGTGTAAAAATTTAATTTTCATTGCTTCCACGCTGCGGCAATTTAGATGTTTAATAGACAGCATCGTGGGGCTCAAATCTTTATGACTTCAATGCAATGAAATTTGAACGCGTGATTTGTTGCATGTACATGTAATAACTAGCGTCATGGTCAGACTAACCGTGGATTCACAATCAGATGTATATGTCAATTCATAATTCATAAACAATGAGTCACAAAAGCACATTAAATAGAAGAAATATATTACGATAGCCAAGGTATAATGTAGCAGTGTTAAACTCTTTGAGCCTCAATGCAGTCGTCAGATATCGCTCGGCATGGACCAATTACATTACCGTTCACGTCAAAAGCGACTTTGCAAGTAGTATCGTCGTCTAAATTCTGACTTAGTATCATGCAGTATCCGGGAGCCCTAACCCATGAAGTGAAATTTGATTCAGAGGTATAACCCACAGCGAGTATATAGGAAACCTCGTCGTGATTGTCGCCAGCCTCGGTGGTATTGATTTGAGACGAAATAATGCCATCAATCGGCATTTTCTTCAGCAGCAGGAATCGTCCGGGTTGGCTTTTCATCTCAAACTCAATGTGGTTATTGTTCTTCAAGTACATATAGAACGTAGTTGCTTGCTTTAGCCTTCCGTTGGCATCTATGCTACTGTTTTCCAGGATTCGAACAAATCGTAGTGATTTGGTGCTAAGTAGCCTGACCTCGTAGGTAACCGGAGCAGAACGGATAGGCAGCAGTATCTCGTAAGCAATCAATATCTTTATGACAGCGATGATACCGTACATTTTCATTCTTCTCCTGTTCTGAATGCGCATAACATTGACTGATGCTTGCAGAGTGACTTATATACAACTTCAAGTATTATTAGTACGTGGTTGAACATCATGTATCGTACTCGGAAAGTATAAAATTTCATGCATGGTACTCACGTAAAGACAATTCCAGATGTGAGTGTAATTTCCCACCACATAACTAGTAATTATTTGAACCACAACATTACAATCTTCACAACACAGCGAAACCGTTACATGGACACGGTAACGTCTCATCACGTGACCTTACCCGTCTCTTTGATGTAGGCGGATACCGTTGAAATCAATTTCAACGGGCCGTCTGTGGAATGAGAGTGGACGGTAACGTCTCTTTCCCCGTCACTCTGTCACGTCATTGATACGTTAAAATCCGTCACTTCTGTAAATCGACGGTTAAAGAGGTTCGCTTTTTACCATGTCCTACCGTCGGTACGTTTTAGGCACCGCGCCGCTTCTATCCATGCAGCACCACACTATCACATGTACCTTTCTCAGATTCTGAAGCAGTTTTGACAAAGTCATTGTACAAATACATAGGCATGTACAAAAGGGAAACGCAAGTATTTTGCTTGGTCTCTGTACGTATTGATGTACACAACAACTGTATACTGGTAGAATTCTGTCCTGTTGAAAGATATGATTATAGGATGAGAACCACACGAAGTACATGCTTAATCACAATTGTGGTTAGATTATTGATGACACGGGCGTGAACCTGTACGACAGTCGCACAACTCTCTCGTCATCAAACCTTCATCTGTTACAAAAAGTCGCAGGTGAGAAAAAGAGATTCTTTTGCACATACCTCATTGCGCTCCAAAGACAAACAAAGTAACTTCGACTGTAAGCGAGGAAACAAAAATCATAAGCCCAACAATAATAATACAACAACTTACAGATTGGAAAGAGTATACCGTAATGCATGCGAAAGGCACAACTCTCTTGCCAGCAAACGTTCATCTGATACAAAAAAAAAAAAAAAATCCTTGTTGTGACACATTGACATACCTCATGGCGCTCCAGAGTACGTTTGTGGAAAGGGTAAGCGAGAGGAAAAACAAGTATCAGATATCAACTTACATAACGAAAAGCACGTACTTCCGCGTTACAACCTATTCCTGTAGACTGAAAGAAGGGGGTTCGTCACAACAAAATGGCGCCTACCGACACATTTTAATACCTGATGAGGCCACGCCCGTGAAGGTCCACACCTCCCAGGAGACCAGTATGCGTGTTCCATCTGCTGATTTTGAAGCATTCAGGACATGTATATGTAGATCTACATACGTATTCCCCACAGTGGTGACAGTAGCGTCGCTTGCCGCTCAGTTTCACGTATACCAGTCAGAATAATAATAATAATAATCATGTGACCATATGCATGACGTCAATAACTATGTGGACGGTACCGTGCTGTAGCGTTCGTCGATTACCATTGCACACACACGGGCACCGTCACTAAACATTACCGTGACATTTACGTAGAAGCCCGTCATGTTCGAAAGAGACGGAGTACCGTTGCAACCCGTCTCCGGATAGCGGTTTCGCTGTGCAAGATGCTGCTTTACTATTACAATCTCCACAAGATACTACATTCTGTATTCTCGTCAAATTATCGCATAATTTCTATTTTGGCACTAGCTGACATTAATGTTTTAGATTACGAAACACATGAAAGGGGTCAGTGGTCAGACAAAACAAATGAGCCGGACAATTTTAGTAGCTAAAATCCGTCAGCAGGTATAGCAGTACCCGTAACTCTATTATTGTCACATGGAAAAAGGCATACATGTTATGCGGCCCCAAGCTTAAGACAATCTATTTAATGGTACCAATAACTTCTTCGCATCATTATGACCGCACTTCAAACGTTTGTAATATCCTTAACACATATATCGAATACTTATTCCTTTCTGGTTGCATGACTTCATTGCGAGTCTAACAAAGTGCAATTGAATTCATTATTTATTTTACTCCAGTAAAAGAGAAATTGCACTGGTATGAAATCATTTTATAAGATTATTAGAGTGTGTATTCCGGGAGTGTTTATCAACCGCGCTGCATTACTGGTATTTCAAATTTCTCACATTGATTCTGAATCTCACCTTTAATGAGCGTTGTTCCGGCTGCACTGTGTGAAGAAGTTTTTTTTTTCTTAATCCCATGTCTAACGTCTATTAGCATCCAAACAGGGTTTGAAGCAATGCAACGACTGCAGCGGATGTGGTTGTGGTTGATTGAGAAATATCACGTTCGAGAACGTTCGAGCCGCTTCCAAAGATATTCGACTAACCTATATAAACATATCTTTGTGTATGCGAAAGTACACACCCAGGAAAGTTCAAATTTGTATCACAACTGGTGATTGTATCATAGCAAAAAATCATATTTGAAACGTCGATGAAGGTAAGCAGATATATATCGAAAATGTATTGCTATTAGGATACAAATCCACTTATCTGATACAATTATGCATACATTAACCGAGATATATGTTTCAAAAATGTATTATAGTATGTGATACAATATGAACTTTCCTGGGTGCGTAGTGTTTGTGAGTAGTCTTAGGTTGTGCGAGGTCAATAGTGCTCGTTATGCCGGCGAGGTCAATAGTGCTGATTTATACTCCGTCATCGATAAAATATAAATACATTCACGGCGTTAAAAAAGATCATCTGTATTACATTGTATGTATGGTTTTATTATTGACTCTTAGTGAGGCTTATGGAGCTTTACATCAAGGCCTACCTACAGTAAATTGTAGTCGGGCAGCCACACAGCAGCCATATAGCTGGTGCTACTACAGAAGGGTTAACTGATGCTAGTAGATGTGCAGGATATTATGCAGCATGCTACGACATTCTAATTATTGACTCAATGTTGACCAATATGTGCCTAGATAATGTGTATACAAGTGCACATTAGAGCGAAGGTTCACTTCACTGAACATTTCATTGCACATCTCATAATCTACAAGGTTGCAGTTAGGTAAGTATGCATGAAAAATTCGGTGCCTTTAACTTTAGATTGATTAAAATTCTGTGCCTTCAGTTGTAATAGGGAAACTAAAATTATTTGTAGAACTTTAAGACAGACAGTGTGTCTATTATCCTTTTTAGCATTTTTACATTGAGTTTTAAAACACACTTAACATCCATCCTCCTGGTGTGGCTGGTGAATCTCTGCAGACTCATCCTCATCCTCCTTGTCTGAGTCTTGCTTTTATGTTTGATTATTGTGCCTCGCTTTTCCTTCCATCTTGGTTGGCGCATCATTGCTGTAGGGACAGTTAATTAGCCCATCTTAGTTGCCTCATTGCCCTTTTTGGGTTTGTTCTGATCACCACCCCCATTACCTGTACTTCCTTTGTTTACCGATATCCTTGCTGGTCTGCCAAATCATTGCTGACCAGCTGACGCCATTCCCTATAGGTCGATTAAGATTCACAATAGAAGGTACATTCACATGCATTTGCCGATGTAAACTCACTTTTTTTTTAGTATCTGCATATTTCAAATCATATCGATCAAAGGAGTTGCAGGATCAGTTAGTTTTTTTTCTTTCCATGAAACAGTTTCTAATATGTTTTGCTTGTTAAAGCCGACTGGAAATCCTGCTTGAATGATTTATCATTTTCAGGACCCTGAAGAGCATGCAGAGTGTGGTTTTGTTTATACAGCCCTAAAACATACATAACTGATGCATATTTTATCATTGTCCTGCATGTGTCTTACCTTGCATATATAAAAATCTTATCATGAAATAATACAGAGCAGCAAGTATGAAGTGTAAACATAGATATTAGAGAAGGTAAACACATACACAGCACGTACAGTGTGCACAGGTGCGAACAGATGATTCTAACAGCAGCCCTATACAGCAGACTTCCAGGTGCCCAACTGGATGATTGGCAAGCCAGCTGCTTTTGACTTAACCGTAGTCTCTCCGCTTAACTCCAACACATTGAATGACTTGGGAGCTACAGGTAGGTCAGCAGCTGGTAAGGCCAAAGCTTGCAAGCACAATACCAACCATCACAAGGTGCAGATAGGTCTACATAGAGACCTACAGTTGTTGGAGTGAAGAAGCGGAGTACCAAGTTTCCAGCCTTGCAGCCTGCCTGGCCCTGCAGCTGCAGTGCAGCTAGCCAAAAGCCATCAAAAACATCTATCAGAGGCTTAATCTCACCTTAGTTTGCTGTAATGCTAGAGCCATGCAAAGGACAAGCTAGGGCTTAAGGTCTAAGCAATTTGAATTGATGTGTGGGTGTGGTTTTAGGGTGAAATATAGATTTTGAGGCAGGCTTGACATTGTCCATGTTTATGCATTACCTTATGCTGGTAACATTTGTATGTGTTCCTATGTACATTGTATATAATGGAAAAACTAATAATAGGAGTGGACTGTGCCTCAGGGACTGAACAGATTGTACAGGGTGATTGAAAAGCCATGCAAAATCTTTGAATTGGTATAACTCGAGAACTGAACAATGATAAATTTTGCTGTTTAAACCAAAAGATATACCAATGACCAGCTTAAAGTTATTGATGAGTAAATTTTTGCTCAGTTTATTAACACCTTGACAATGCTTTGATCAACATTCAACACCACTCAGCTGGGTGGTGTTGAATGTTGATCAAAGAACTGAGCAATAATTTTTAATAACTACTCATCAATAACTTTAAGCTGGTTATTGGTATATTATTTGGTTTAAACAGAAAAATTTTTCATTGTTCAGTTCTGCAGTTATAGCAATTCAAAGATTTTGCACGACTTTTCAATCACTCTGTACAAGTACTATGACGATCACTGGTCAGACATGACTTTGGTGTCATTAAGAATGACACAAAGGAATACCTTCAACCTCATCACCAGGGAAGCTCTTCTTTCAGAATGTTCAAAAAAATTTCCAGAACTTCTTCCTTGGACAGCATGGTGTTATGGGGCTCCCACCCTTTTTTGTTTCACCCTTTAGGCATTCTAACATGCATCTGAAACAGGGGTGCAGCAAGGCGATCCATGCTGAACAGGATAGTGTCATCAGCCGTTTTTGGTGATGACTGTCGCAACTTATTATATCAGGGATGGTACCTTGATGAAGGGGTTTTAGTTGGGTCTGAATCATCACTGCTCCGGGCCCTCACCTTTATTGAGACGTGGGTCCCTCATTTGATATTATCTTGAATCTGTCCAAATGGGAGGTGTTCTGTGGGACTGACAATACAGTGTTTCTGGATTCAATGAAAGCCTTCCACACTCCTAATCTAGATATCATTAGTGCTCCTATTGGTGACTATATCCCTGTGCCAAATACATTAGCCTCTAAGAGGGTTCAAACCTTGAAGTTGCTTTCCAGGCTTCAGGATATTGCTGTCATTGATCCCCAGGAGGCTTTCACCCTACTTTGTATGTGTGGTAGCTTTTGTAGGCTGGCTCGCATTGCTCGGTCCACTCCCCCCAGCTTATCCTCTGACCCTTTGCAGATATTTGACATGCAAGTGAAGGAACGTTTTGCCATATGTTCTGCTTTGGACCTCACTGAGCATGCATAGCAGCGAGCACAGCTGGGTTTGAAGTATGGTGGTTTGGAGTTGCATTCTCTGACTCTGCAGGCCTGTGCTGTGTTCATCGTATCTATGAGCTCGTCAGGTTATGCAGATGTAAATGATCAACATTTATTGCATGCTGTGAGCACCTTCAATGGCTTGGTGTCTACTCAAAACACTATTCTCATTGGCTCTACAATGGCCGCACCCATACCTCAAATGTCCTGTCTTTCAAAATTGACACAGAGCAGTTTAGCGCTCTCTTAAATTCTTTATCTCCTACTAATAAGGCCCGCCTCCTCTCAGCATCAGCTCCTGAAGCGTCCTCTTGGCTTTCGGTGGTGCCTACTGTAGAGCTGGGTTTTCATCATGAGCCCCATGAGTTCTGTGTAGGCATTAGGTAGGGCTGGGATTGGATATATCTAGAGGGATTCCCTGTCCTCTTTAACCTCACATATAGCATTAGATCCCCTGAGCCACCATGCTGCTATGTGTAAGAGGGGTCACACGACATAATCGACTCTGAGGTGCCTTTGTGGATTTCTGCACATCTTGGTGTCCAGGTTGAAGTTGGTAACACCCTGACACCTGATGGTTCTTGAACCTGCCCTGCTGATGTTATGATTCGTGATTGGATTGCTGGCAGATATGCTGCTTTAGATTTCACTGTGTCATCCCCCCCCCCCCCCCCCCCCCCCCTTTCAGGCTCCACAGCTCAATCAGCAGAAGCCCGTACCGCAAGTCTAACAACCCCAAATGCAGTGAGCTAGGGGGTGTGTGTGTGTGTGTCCCTCTGGCAGTTGAGAGGGAATTTGGGGAAGGAGGCTAGGGAAACGTCTAGCCACCCAGCTTGCCATTGGGTCTCCAAAATCAAAGAGTAACTGCGTGTACGAATTATACAGCAGGCTTAATCTATTGACCAGATATATTGTGAGAGCAATAATGGTCCGGACTCTCGCATCTTAAAATACTTTAATTGTATGTGTAATCATATTGTAAGTGTTATGTAGTTTATGATATGATAGTAATTAAATTATATATTAATATCCATTTCAATACACAATATTGTGCTCTTGCGTACGAACGTTGCTACTTTCCATACTCTCCATTACGAAATTTGTTACTGGGTCAGCAGAAACTGTAGGACACAGTTATTTTAGCAGTTTACTATTTGGCAACATATCATTAGCCTCGTACTCAGGTTTAGGAACTGAACGACAACCTATATAATTTTGTAAGTGGACACGAAAATCCAAGACTACTTTACGCGGATAAAATTGCTAATTTTCTAGACGAGTGGAAGATTTACTTTAAACGCATATACCCCATCCATAGCAACGTATACCGCTCAATCTTGTCATGACAAGGATTTATAACAAATTTGTGGATGCATGCATATGAGTACAAAAACCGGCAACCGATAACCATGATGCAATACCGATAAATCGCCAATATTAGGCTTAAACATGCATAATAAAATTCTATCATAGAGAAACCAGTTATTAGCTGAGCCATCTTGTTTTCTTCTGCTGACCTTTAAACTGCAATTCCATTTCTTTCTCGAAACGAAGCAACAGCGTTTCATCTTCAGGACTAAAATAAGATGGCCAAAAAATAACGGTACAAATTGTGCTACACATAATAGCAGTAACAGTTAAACCTTACATCGAAATAATATTGCTAGTGTGGAACAGGACCTGTTTGAAACAAAATTACATCAACAATGCCCCAACACTTAACACAAACACTTATTCATGCTGTATATCTAAATTAATCTGTATTGGAAAGTCTAATAAGCTGTAGTTACATTTCCTGTCATGAGTCCACGTGGTAGTAATATTTGGGCGCACAGCTAAAATAAAAACACTTACTGGATGGTTCCTGAATTCAAATCGTTCTCTACTGGATGGTTTCTGAACTCAAATCGTTCTCTACTGGATGGTTCCTGAATTGCATTCTCAACATTCCACAGATTAGTCTGTTCTTAAAATAGCGCTCCGGATTAGTTTGGGAAACCACCGGTCCACAGATGGAGGAATTGGAGGATTTCAGCGTCACTCTTCCGAAATATGATTTCCCAAGAAGAAGAAAGGGATGATTACTGAACGCATGTAATTCGTCTCAAATGAAAAGCTGATTTAAGTGTGATACGCCTGAAAGGTGTTAGGCGCATAATAGTTTCGTTCATGCCAGCTTCTCCTATGCAACGTACATATTTCAGTACAATGCTATGTGAACAGCGTGGGTGGATATTGATATGAATGTGCAGATGCTCCATGTGTACTGTGAATGTAGTAGCATGTTTTCAAACAGCTAATTTTACCTTTTTTCACCACACACATACACACATGCACGCACATGCACACACACACACACACACACACACACACACACACACACACACACACACACACACACACACACACACACACACACACACACACACGCATACACACACAGGCGTGGCAGGCGTGGTGGTGGTGCATGAGAATGGCCTGGAGGAGGAGATGTAAGGTATTTCAGAGGGTAGCGGGTAACTACAATTGCGGCTGTTGTGCATATGTAATTGGGGTGGGGGTCATGCAGTCGACATATTGGCGCGGTAGAAGGTACGCTGTGGGAGTGAACTAACACCAGAACACACATTTGTGACAAACTGTGAGTATGGTCATGACTCATTAATTGTCAACTGAAGATAGAATTTATGTGCATTTTAATTTAATATGTTAGCGTATAGCAGGGGTGTGGCTATGTGTGCACCACATTAAGTATCTTATACGTGCTCATATCATGGATCGAACAGGCTGAGTGAATTTCGATACATCCATTATACATGCAAACTACCAAACGTGTAAAGACTAGCCTTTGCTTCTAACGGATAGAAGCAATACTTATGCCTGCTAAGCTGCCAAATAAATACAGCCCTGCAGCTCATTAAATGAAGGAATCATTGATGGAGCTAGGTTATACGCTAATATGGGCGGGCAGCACGTGCACACGCGTATTGTATAACCACGCATTTCGAGACCACGATTTAAAGGCAGGGAGGGTGTGGCCTCTTATCTGACTGGGCGTGAATGTCGTCAGTCAGAGCGTGGCCTGTGCAGTAAGGGTGGCCTATACACCACATCTTGGGGGGGGGGGGGGGGGGGAGGGAGGGGGGGGGGGGGGGGTTGTTGTTGTTTCCAGAATGAAACCTAGCACTGGCACATATAAGGCACTATAGCATGGGTTACTTGACATATACAGTGGTGTAAGCTACTGGATTGTCACCGCATCCTCACAAGGGTGGCAAGTTCAAGGCAAGCGAAACGGAACGTTGGCGTTATCCAGAGCACACGTCAGTATGTGTGCACTCTAGAGTTCAGAGTTCATCAAAGCAAAATGACAAACTGCTGTGCCAAATTAATTCATGATGCAAAGATAGCTCATTATTGTAATTAGAGAGAGCTGAATTACAAGTTAAGGATAAGAAAACTATACACATATATATGAGCAACACCAGGACAAGCTGACTCGATGGCACATGAGGCAGCCATATCCTCCTCTTCGATGCTTGCTTGATTGTGAGTTAAAAGACACTAACAAAATTATTAAATATTTCTTTAGGGGGGCGGTGCACGGTACTATATTTTTGGCGGTCTACATAGTCTTGTATATAGTTCTGTATTTGCTATTTGGCAGGTACTAACCTCAGACAAAATACATGATGCATGTAAACGGGGGGGTGAGGGGGGGGGGGTTGAACATTATACGTGCTCTGAACGTGACAGTGTTGCTGGCATGTTTTAATTCCACTCATGTGGAATTTATGTTTCAGTCTCCAGGGAGGCAAAATACCGGATTTAGCTGCATGCATGCAACCATTGAGATTTCTTAACTGCATGTATCGCGTACCCTCCGATCCCGCCCCTTCCCTCCTCATCCGAACATGTTTCTCCCCACTTTTTACCTAAACACCCACACTCTCCAATAAGCACCATCAAAAAAAAAAGGGCTAGCCCATCTATAAAAGCTGTTTAATTTCCAACACCATGCATGGCGCTCTCACACAGCCATATAACCAGCATACCGACTGACCACTCCCTCTCGTGTGCATTCAATAACAAGTGGTGTTAGAGAATCCCTTTGATGTACTTAATCGCATCCTGCTCTGGTGAATCGATTTTGCCTCAATAGGAGCGCGATAAACAAATATGACGCGTAGGCCGAGTTCATCGCCTTTAATAGCCTAATCGAAACGTCTCCGTCACCCCCAACGTACATATATAATGCACCAAACAAACCTGGGAAACATTCGAAAACCATATATCGTCAAACTTACATCCAAAGATGCCAATGATCTCAGCAATATCGCTCTCCCTCCTTACCATCGGGATAATCCAGAGGTGTGTCCGCTCTGCTCCGGTTACCAACGAGGTCCGATTGCTCAGTTCTGTGTCGGGAAGGTTTGTCCGTGTAGACAACAACGGAACAATCACAGCTAACGGAAACCAGAAGTCTTCGGCCGTGTTCGTAATGTACTTGAAGAACTCGCAGGTCCAATTTGAACTCAAAAGCAAGCCAGGAATGTTCCTGATGCTGAAGGGAAAAAATCACTCCATTGTTGATGACGTCAACACAACTGTCTCGTCTCCAAAGAATGCGACAGCTAACCCAATTAGCAATGAGTACACTCTTGTGGTGGACTATCCCTCTGAGCCTTTCCTAACGGAATGGGAGAAAAGCGGAACATGTGGTGCACTGGTTCAGAAAGTGGACGAGAGTACAAATTGTTCTATCACCTTTGACGCCAGCGGTAATGTGGTGGGTCCATGTCATCTATCAGCTTCACATTTTGGGAGTTGCTTATCCGTGATACGCGTGTAGACCTGCATGACAGTTGTCTGGACTTTCGTTCGAGATCAGGTAGATCAAGCCTTGAGAAGCCCGCATGCAGTTCGACCTGTGATGTGAACAACAGGGGAAACCATGCAACGGCAATAATTTACAAATGTGTATTATAAGTTGCCGGCGAGACAGCCGTTCATACATGAAAAGTGGTTTATATATGTATCACTGTATTAATAACATCCCATGTGCTTCTATAATCATCAAAGGTTTAATAGCGCACAAACGTTGGCCTCTGTTATACGGTGCCGATTGTACATGTCTGTCCAATGTCGGGTGACCTGTCACGCCGCCGGTGGTTGCCGCAATTGGTAGACGTGGCTGTGGTTCCAGTGATGGCAGTTTTGAATTACATTTGCTTCCCATTATGTAACTCTTGAACTCCATGAGTAATCCTATACCTTGCCTTGTAGTTTTTTACATTGTTCGGGGGGGGGGGAGGGCGTGCCATGCGTGGTGGTCCATGCTGCAAGTTGTACATGTACATGGTGCCTACAGCGTAGCACACTATAACTATCAGTAAGCAGGCATGAAAGGAAGCACACGGAGGCATGAGCATGGTACCCGACTGCATACATATAGTCACGTGCACGGTAATGTACGATTTGTAAGCATGCCATAGTAGGAATGCAAGTGGCGTACTGTTAGCATACCTTCTCACCACTCCTCCGTAGTACCCCATAAAAGCATCTGTGATACGCGCGGCTAAACAGGATGGAATAATTACGAATTCCCTTGGTACATGCATGAACGCCAATTAAATGCCCTCCTGACCGCCGTTTTTTTTTTTTACTTACACACGTGTAGACAGGCTGGTTAACGAAGCAAAATTTGTCATAAGAACTGTCTGTCATGTATTTTTTAGCTGAGAGCTGAAATACGTAGTTGCTTCTACGATCTTGGGGCCGCGCAATAGGGTATCTTGCAACAGGCATACGCTTAGAAGGACTGCCAGGACTGCACTTTGGCAACCTACCTGCTTAGAATTTACATAATTGTGACCTTATACCCCGTCTTTATTTTATCCAAGGACCATGACCCCCCCCCCCAATGCAGCCAGGTGACACGCACTTGCCATGTGCATGCTTCTTTCATTGTCTTTGGTGGAATACGTATGATTTTGTTTTAAATGTGTACAAGAAAGAATAAGTACAAATAAAAAGTGAATGATTAAGTACAGAAGCAAGAATAAATACACAATATTTATTCATATACATAGAATTATTTTACCACAACACAAATGCATCACTACAACTACTAAACACAAATTACAAAGCAACCTACCTGCTTAGGACACAAAAGCTGCATATAGAATAACACTCACGTTAGCCCTAACTAAATTGACATTCAGCTCAGATAACACCATAGATTTGGGCCTGGATGAAGTAGTGGCTAGGTGAGAGGCCAACATGGAAAATGCATTCCCATGCACCATCTACCAGAGGGACACAGATCCATCCAAGGTCGCAACACCTAGCATCCATTGGCCTCATTTTTACGGAGATCACACTGGCAAGTGCAGCTTCTCCATCAGTCACTCCAGCTTCGGAAAGAATTTTTGAGTTTTTAGCGGTGACGTGGGTTATATTTCACAAACTGCAGTTTTGCCTAGAACCCAGTTGGAGATGAGAACATCCGCAGGACGACGACTAGCTGTGATCAGAAGTGAGGTTGCCACTTGAACACTACTCGCCTACACACTTCAGCCAATATATTCCTCAACTTGTTGTGGCGAAATACTACAGCTCTACCACGCTTATACATGTAGTGGCACGATGTCCAAGAGGGTCGAACATCTTATCTGGGCAGAGGGCGCAAAGGTGATTATATTGTCTCAGAGAAATTAACCCCATGAGAATGAAATATGAGGAGTACGAATCCATGTAGTTGATGCACTTGTGACCACTTAACTGTTGGTTATATACTTACTACAGTTAGTCCTGTGCGTACGTGCGGCAGCCCCAGGGGGACATATAACGCTATAAAAAAATTTAAAAAACGGATTCACGGGATCCACGTTATCTGCATGTGAGGCCTATACATCAGCACAGCCTTTATATTGCCCGCATTACATAAAGACCAGCTAGCACCGCACGCTAGATAACGGATAAATGTATGGCCATTAATGGAATGATGCAATTAAAACGACCTCTGTACATGTAAAGTCAAGACACATGTATACTCGACATCCATTCGAGTGCATCCCTCAAAGAGGGTACGACAATTAGGAATCCTTATATGCTCCAGTTGGTTGTCTTCCCTTGTTGGGACAGGCTGTTTGATATCGAAGCTATATAGTTACGTATTAACTGACATGTGCATGCATGGCACGAACCCATTTCCTTTATTAATATGTCGTCTTCTATGTATATAAATACCTCTTGTATAGTCGGTAGGTCAGTCATCAGTCGCAAAGATCAGCGCATCGCATTATAGTACCTTACAAGCGGGAAAGGTCATGGAAATCAGAGTACTGGTACTTCTCCTTACTATCGCTGTGACAGAGAATGCTGTCCCCTCCGCTCCGGCCACCATCGAGTACAGAATGCGCAGTAATCTGTCGGGAAGGTATGTTCGTGTCGGTGACAACGGAGCTATCACAGCTAATGGGAACCCAAAGTCGTCCTCTGTATTCACCACGTATTCTAAAAATGACCGAGTACAATTTGAACTTAAAAGCAAGCCAGGAATGTTCGTTATGTTGAAGGAACTAAACCATTCCATTGTTGACGACAGCTACAATACTAGCTCGCTACCAATGAACGTAACAGCTAATCAAACTGTCGTTCATGAATATGTTCTTGTGGTGGACTATCCCTCTGAGCCGTACCTAACGGAATGGGAGAAAATCCCTACCTCCGGTGCACTGGTTCAGAAAGTGGACGAGAACACGACGTGTGCCATTTCCTTCGACAGTAGCGGGAAAGTGGCGGGTCCATGCAATTTATCAGCACTCCAACTGGATACCATGACATTGGTTCCTGCACCAATGTAGCATGCTATAGTTATTCGTGAGTATTTTGACGCATCAGAAGAAAAAAAGACGCTGTACTGGCCGAAGGATTTGAAAAGAAAATTTTTTTTTCAGTGGCTCTCCAGTGCACTTTCATCTAACTGATGCCACACATTCTATTTGTGCATGTATGCATCTGTGTATTATTTATTATCAATGGCATTTCGCTGTTCTATTACTTACCTCTCACCACGGATAACCATTCCCGCATTCATAACGTATCCAGTGTACAGGGATGTAGGCAAACTTTGACAGATCGATCGAGTGATCGATCATGATGTAAAACTTACTCTCTTGGGAAATATCGAAATTGAACAGCAAATTTTTATACTGCATGCATGCAAGAGTCGATTTTTTAAATTGTTTGAAATTGAGCAAACTAATTGACAAAACGCAACTAAATTAAATGCAAGAAACACGTGATGCACACACACGCACAACCAAAACCGAAATGGTTCGCTGATAATATCAGTAGTTATCACACACGTACACACACACACACGAACGCACACACACACGTACACACATGCACACACACGTACACATGCACTCACGAACGCACGCACACACACAATCGCGCACACACATATACACACACGAATTCAATGGTCCAAGAGATTTCATATTAAGAACAAAATATGAAGATAAATCTAACGACACGTTGGTGAGTGGGGCAATAGGTTTTCTTAACCCATTTTAGTAGCTTTCAAATGAACTTCAAGCTACAGCGAAATCTGCAAAATTGCAAGAAAGTTGTGTGCATGCATATGTGTGAGTGTGTGTTTGTGCGTTCAGTTCGGTATCAAATCTACTTGTATAATGTATACGTAACTCTCATTGCTATACCATACAAAAATAAACCCGATATCAGTGTTGGATCCTCTATAAGGCTCCCCGCCTTATAGAGGATCCACCACTGATATCGGGTTCAGGCACCTGTGCATGAGAATCTCTCATGCCAACATTTCTCACTGAAATCAGAACAGCATGGGCGGACGTTGATATCAATATGCGGTGAATGCAATTCACATGTTTTCAAACAGCTAATTTAAATTTTTGAACTAGGCCTCTCCCTGTGAGAAATGTTGGCTTGAGAGATTCTCATGCAAGGTTCTCACTAAAAATATAATTTTGTGTATTACTAAACTGAGTGGGTGCAGGATATTGATATGAATGTGGAGGCGCTCCATGTTTGCAGTGAATGCAAGTCGCGTGCTTTCAAATAGCTAATTTAACCTTTTGAACCTAGGCCTCTCCCTGACTTGCATGTGTGTGGGTGTGGCTTCACTTAACCCACAAACCACGCGACGACTGTAATTAAAATCTCAATTCTAAATAACCAACTATAACCCTCCAAACACATTCACAGACGCATGACATAGTCACTACATATATGTATGTGAACATCCGATTATACGGAAACATAAAATCATCCGGCAATACATGACAGCGATTACCTAATTATGACTAATGAGGAGATCTTTTCTCATACATGCAACAGCGAACAGTTATTATGGCAAGATCTAAAAACTGTGGCAAACAGTTTAAAAACTTAGTAGCAATAATAACAATTGTCGTTCGCAAAAGTGAGAAAGATCTCATTATGCACAAATAGAGTAATTCCCAATCTTTCGCTATCGTAGCTTATAGGTCGCTACTGTAGGGGTATTTAGTTATAAGGCCAATTTCTTTGGGGTGTTAGCAAACTGTTAGTTTTAAAGTCCTAATTCCCCACTCAATTGGCATCGTCCTTGCTTCTACTAAGTCCATAATGAAAGTATACGGTTGTGCGGCAGCATTTGACCTTTCATGAACAAAACAAACCAAGCCATGCAAATTGAATTTCTATAGCAGAACTTTGTTGCTGTTTTTGTTGTTGCCTTTCTTCACAATCTTGCGAGCCTGTTGTGCTGATAGAGTATGCCTACAGTGTTCAGGAAAGACTTTCACATCACTAACCTTTAGCATGCTTGTCCCCTAGATCACTTTTGAAGCGTACGAAGCATTTTCGGGGATAGAAGACTCAATTAAACTTATTTGATTTTATACATGCATGCACGAATAGGATTTGACATGGTGGGGATTTATATGTATCTGTTGTTATGCTTGTGCACGCGCGTTCCAATGCAATGCGCATTTTTAGTTACATATATGTAATTAAATATATGTAACTACATATATGTAACTACATGTAACTACATATATGTAACTACATGTAACTACATATAGTTTGCGCTGACCTGCTGATACTCATCACACAATGCACGTACCTCTTGTGCACTCATATAATATGAAATACAAATATGAACACAACGGTGATAATAATGTACAAGTCTTTCCTGTACAACTGACCGCACAATCTATCAACACAACAGACTCGCAATAAAGATTTGGTGCTGAATGTTAATTTTGCTTAAAATGCAATTGCATGGCTTTGGTAATAAATGGCCACCATATTCCCGTGGAGCACTATAAGTAGAGGTAAGGATGAACCATATAAGCTTACGCTGCATGGATGAATGAATTTACTCAATGAAACGTGTCGGAAGTTTAGCCATATAGGATTTGACCCCACTATGAAGTCATTAAAAACACGCGACCCGAGACTCGGATCGATTAGTTAGTTCTTGTAATCGAACGAGAAGACCAAAAGTGAGTAATTTTTCATTTGATTTATGTCGCAAAACCGCGCCGTTGTAGAGAACAAAAAGGGTACTGCCCATCCTCGTACCCAGTCCCGGAATAATCCTCCTCCTCCTTCTTCTTGGCCACGATAACTTGGGATAGGAACACATTAAAAGAAAAGAATTTTCACCAATAGCTTCAGAATTGGCTGGAGAAGAGCCTATACTGTATCAAATAGTCGATTGTATATTTGGTAATTGTATTGTTATATTTGGATCGTACTAAACGCTACTCGTATCATTACAAGGCAGAATCTTCACTAGTTTAGAATTGTTGATAACCAAACCAGAAAACTACAGGAGCAGTAGCAAATGATTTACAATTAACTATACGGTCTGTGTAAGACGTATTATTAGATATGAGAAAAAAAATTATGAAATTAGTAACGAAAAACTTCTCTATGAGAAAGTTGGTGATGAAGGCAATGATGGTGTAAAAAGCAAGGTAACAAGGGTCTGTAATAGTAAGGGAAAATGCCATAGTCCTATATTTAGCACACAAACATAGTACACTGCAAATACCTATATATGCTACAAACGGGCTAAATATATAGGACTATGACATTTACCCTTACTATTACAGACCCTTGTTTCCTTGCTTTTTACACCACCATTGCCTTCAAATCCTATATCTCACCAACTTTCTCATAGAGAATGTTTTTCGTAGCCAATCTTTATATGGCCTCACATATATTTGTAACCAGTCCCCAAAAATGATATGGAACAGTGTCCAACAAAATCACCCTTGTGATACTTTATAAAAATTTTCCAGGGACAAGCAAAAGAAAATTAACTTTGAAAACTACCCAGATGGGTGATTTTGCAAGACACTGTCCCATATATGTCTATAAAAATTATGTTTAAGTCTTTTTTAAAAGCACTGCTTTGCATCTGACACACACACGCATGCAAAACAGAAATATAGAAACACCAATTTATACACACACATACAGAGAGAAATACAAGCACCAATACATACACATACAAAAACATACATACATATACAAAGAAACACCACACACACCAACACACACGTGCACCAAAATATGCACACACACACACACACACACACACACACACAAACACACACACACCAAAATACACATGCACTAAGAACAGCCTTAGTCTTACTACATATAAGTTCTGGTGTCGCACAATACTTCCGTTTTTCACTGTTGAATAATGTGCCTTCAGGCTCACTCAATCTCTCATCTGCGTGTACTGCCACCGTTTTGGGGGGGGGGGGGGGGGGAAGGAAAAGGGGAGAGAGAGAGAGAGAGAGAGAGAGAGAGAGAGAGAGAGAGAGAGAGAGAGAGAGAGAGAGAGAGAGAGAGAGAGAGAGAGAGAGAGAGAGAGAGAGAGAGAGAGAGAGAGAGAGAGTAAGAGAGAGACAGTAATAGCCATACATATACCTCACATTAACACATTTCACGCAACACATACACACACCACACAGAACTGAGACAGCCATGCCATAAATATTCAACCCCTTCTACTGGTTCAAATTCAAGTTCATTCTGAGATGGGAAGCAAATTTTTTATCACAGGCTATAATTTTAGTGACCAGTGTATTAATTTGTTCCTATCAAATATCCCCCCCCCCCCCCCCCACACACACACACACGTGTGCACTGATTAGAACAACATACACTGGTATGACACACTGCTAGTGCTGAAAATTATAGCACAAGCCACAGTGTAAGTAGGGTACCGAGGCGTACTGCTCCAGCACTATATAAGCAAGAGCAGCTTAGGCAGCCGTGAATAAGTACGCACCAGAGATAATATAACGTATAAGTACTATCGGAAGTTTCGCTAGAACTTCCATATAGGATTTGACCCCGACTATGAACTCATTAAAAATAAGCGCTCCTTAAGCTTGTTATAGCAATCGAACTAGAAGTCAAAAAATGAGCAGCTTCGTCTTGTTTTATGACACAGAACCGCGCGGTTGTAGAGAACAAAAGGGTACTACCCGCCCTCGTACCCAGTCCCGGAACATGGTCTCCTTCTCCTTCTTCTTCTTGGCGCAACGCATAACTAGGGATAGGAACACTTTTAAAGAATGAAAATTTCACCAATAGCTTTAGAATAGGCTGGATGAGCCGATTTCATATAATATAGTCGATGTTATATTTTGGTAAACAATCGACTATACTGTATATGTAAGACGCATAATTAGATAACGTTTTAGATATCTTAAAGTAAATTGGCGGCATCAAGGAGACCCTATAAGAAACAGTCCGCTAAAAGGCATCGTTATTGGTAGAGTCCTGAATCTGCTCGCTTGGCGCGGTACGGGAAGGCTAAGCGTACCCTGTAAAACTAAACGAGGCCTTCGAAAGAGTAAACCGATAAAGGTATGTAAATGTAGCTATCTACACTTACTAAGCTTGGTTTACAATATGGCATTGGTGGCTGAACGTTACGGATCAATGTGCACGAACAAAGAAAAAATGAATGAAACAAGTTAATAAAAACCTCTACGAGAAAGTTGGTGGGATATAGGATTTGAAGACAATGGTGGAGTAAAAAGCAAGGAAACAAGACTCTGTAATAGTAAGGGAAACTGTTGTAGTCCTATGTTAGCACACGAACATATTATATGCTACAAACGGGCTAAATATAGGACTATGACATTTTCCCTTGCTATTACAGACCCGCTTTTTGCACCACCATTGCCTTCAAATCCTATATCTCACCACCTTTCTCATAGAGAATGTTTTTTATTTACTTGTAACCTATACAGACCTAGAAAGGTTGGTGAACAAAATGGGTCAACTCATGCACATGCAGCAAAACGTGACAGAACAATTCAAACAAGCTACGCAACAACCCCCAACAAACCCCCCCCCCCCCCCCCCCCCCCCGAGTGCGTTGATTAGATCACACCCACTGCTGTATGACTTATGACACACTGCTAGTGCTGAATTTATAGCGCACGCCACTGTGTGAGTACCGAAGCGTAGTGCTCCGACACTATACAACCAAAATCAGGCAGCCGTGAATAAGTGTCATGGATAAGCACGCTGTCGGCTGAATAAGCTACTCTTATAGTGACCGCTTCACCATGCAGTAGCCCATATGCATATATGAAAGTACTTAAATGAGCTTGCGCTCAATATTGAGCAACAAACCTTGCCGTTAGTAACGTTAGCAGCACTAGCAGGAAGAACGCTCGGCACACTTCGTCCGTAGGCTATTTAAATTTTTGTGGACACGAGACCGGGCGCTATGTGAAATCCAATATAGGGAATATTTCTGTGGAGGATGGAACCGAATTTTGAAATGGGAAGAGGTACTTGGAAATCATTTCACGTAACGTTAAATCTGCGTACCCAATAATTACGTCAAAAATTGTGACTGGTTTTTGGGAAGGTTACGAGAGGTAGGTCTTTTGTAAAATGTTGTTCTCGATAGTTTAAGGGCGATAAAGCTTCAAATTTGTCCCGATCGTGGAGGTTTGTACGCTCTTTCACACTGTGTTATGTGTATTACCATACGCAATACGAATGTTTAGGTGTACTGCTTTCTAATTAGAGTATACAATAAACTTTGCGAATTTTTTTCTTCCCATATTTGTACCTTCTTGGTAACCTCAAAAGACGTTGTGGACATGCCATTGCTGTTTACCACGAAACTTTCAGGACGATCTGACAATGCGCAATGGCTCATTTTCAGCCCGCCATTGGATGTGTGACAACTATCGTATTGCATGTCACATTAAAATAGAATTTGGTTTTCTTAGTGTGTAATCAATCCTCTGTTAAAAGATGTGGTTGTTTTATTTAAAACACTCCCTCCTGGGAAATTATTTAATCTATTGTACCTTCGGGTAATATAATCATGCCTTTTTTTGATGACATTTTCTCCGTACCTTCTTTTAAACAACTTGCATCGTTTCATTGATCTATTGTTGTTATAATATGCAAGTTTCAGAATTTTTGGACTATGCGCAATATTTTATTTTTGCTGGAGATTATGTTATTGAATAGCGGGACATCATTGCGTGTGCATGCCAATTTCCCTAATGGTGCTATGTACTAGAGTCTAGTTGGGAATACATACAAAATTCGTTTTTCAGATGCTGATTGTCCTAGACTTCTAGCATCAGTAGCTTTATGAATTATGATTAGCCATAATACATTCAATTTCTTTTCAGATGGCTGTTAAATTGGTCAAGGACTTAGAAGAACTGATTGAGACCTATCAAGATGATATAAATGAAGATATGACACTTAAAAGAGCACTAAGAAGAGGACTAGTTATGCATTTGCACTCAAAAGTTGGAAGAAGTGAATACGCTCAAACTGCTACCTCAGTAGCTCATATATTGAATGTGAATAACATTCCTTGGAGTCAGAATATTGAGGCATTAAAAATATCCATTTGTAAGTTGTGCAAAAGAATAAGTACATTTAAAAAAAACTTAACTAGAGATTGGGAGAGTATTGTGCAACTCCTAAGTGAAAATCACATATCTGTTGACAAGGTTGAGTTGCCTCATCAAATTCCTGAAGAGAGTGTGACTAAACAACCATACACAGAAGTATTGCCACCAGCCAAAAAGTTGAGGGGAGATTGTGAAAAATGTTGTATTCAAAGAATGGAGATAAGTAATCTTACAGCTAATTTGAAATCAATGCAAAAACAAAATCAGGTTATTCAGTTAAAAGACCAGCTGAGAAAAATGAAGCAAGCTATAACCCGTAAGCATAATATTGAAATTGGTTTAAGAAATCAACTGCGTAAATTTAAACAGGAAAGACAAGTATTCCTACAAAAGATAAAAAAATTATCCTCAAGTGCAGCAAAGATGAAGGAAACAGCAATGCTTTTAAAACTTAAAAAGGTAAATAAGTCAAAAGCTAATTATGTACAAAAATACAATGAACAAAGAAATAATCAAGAAGTTATAGAAAAGGAACTGAATGCAAAAGTTAGTGAATTAAATTTAAAAGTTAGAGAATTACAAAGATATAATGATGACCTTATTGCCCAAATGGAAGAGCTGAGGAATTGTACAACACAAACACTGGATAGCAAAAAAGATCATAAAACATATGACATTCCCATAAGAAAAGCCATTTATCACTGTCTTATACAGCAAGTTCCAGTTGAAACTGCAGTTGGTGTTATTGAAAATGTTATTAAGGAAATGACAGAAACCACAATAAATTTCTTACCAGGCAAATCCACAGTAAGCCAAATGGCCTATGAGTTAGGTGTATTAAGTGACATACAGACTGGAGATATATTGACTTCCACTGATAACATAACAATAGCTTGGGATGCAACATCCATAGATGGTTCCCATATAAATGAGGTTCACATATGTGTCCCAGGAAGTTTGTATGTATTAGAATTAAATCAGTTACCGGGTGGAACAACGGAGGATTATTACACACACATAACTGAATCAATAAACCGAATTGTTTCTACATATTGTATTTGTTTTAACCAAGATTATGTTTCTGTTATAAAAAAAGTGTACTCACACATTCAGTGCACTATGAGTGATCGTGTTGTGTTAACCACTGTGTAAAATTGAAATTAGATGAGCGATTTGAGCATACACTTCTTGAACTTAAATGCAATGTTCATCCTCTAGATAGCATATCAACTGATATCAGAGGTGCTTTTAAAAAATATGATAAAGAACAGAACATAGAAAGCAGCACATTTGGTAATGACTGTAGGGTTGGTAATTTAATTTATGGTCTAACAAAAATGCGATATAAGCAAGGCAAGGGTGATCCTGCAGGATTCAAGCATTTTCTTCACCAAGAAAATATAAAGCCTGGTGTGATTGTGCATTATGTAGGTAATAGATTTCATGTTCTGTTTTACTTAAGTGGAATATTTTTCCAATTGAAAGATAAATTATTAAATTACCTGCAAATTATGTGCCTCAATAATACCACTCTGAGAACATCTCTTATAAAGGACTTACAAAATAATGGCATACTTATTCAGCTTAGAGTACTTGGATTAATTGGAAAAGTAATAACAGGACCTTGGATGAAGATATTTTATTGCAATAATGAAGGTAAAAGTAATTTAGAAGTGGTTTCCATCCTTAAGGCAAGTGTCAATAGATTGCAATACCTTGTAAATACACCGGAATTATTTTTAACTACATCTGAGGATTTGTTTGCAGAGAAATTGAATGAGAACGATGAAACTCTGAAGTGCTTGCAGAGTGAGATTCCACCTCTTGAAAAGGAGCAATTCAACATCTTAATGACTATGGCATTACAATGTGTTCTTGATGTTCTGCAAAGACAGCTTGAGCCGTATCTAACTGGTACATTATCAAACCCTACTGAAGAAATGCTATCCAGAAGTCAAGGTGCTCCAATACACAACATGCATTCAGAGCAAACCCTTGCTCTAACTGACCATCAAATACGACGTGCGAGAAATGCAACCATTGGTTTTGTTGATGGCAAAGTCAAATCTAAACGAAACAGAACTCTACAGTGGTTGGAAGAAAAGAATAAACATAGTCAAGAAAAACTGATCTCATTTGCAATAGGGAGAGCTAGATATGCTCGACAGCAGCAGAAAGCTAATGATAATCTAAGGTTAGAAATAGAACATGCAAGGCTTATGCATAAGCAACAGAAGCGTGATAAAACATCAAGGTCAAAGACTGAAAAGAACTTTAGAGACGTAATCTTAAAAAAATGTAATGTAAATGAAATTTTTCCTGACCTTGAAACTGGGATAGCAGAAGTAGTTAACACTGTATTGGAAAATCCGAATTGGCTAAATGGAAAGGATGTTACACATATGTGGAATATTTCACCGGGACAGGACAAAGAGTTCAGTGGCAAAGTGCTAAATGTAAAGAACTCAAAAAAAGGTATAAAAGTTATAATATCATATTGGAGTGCTCATGAATTGGAAGAGGAAAGTGAAGATAATACCTTAACTTTAGATAAAGTGTTAGCTGATATTGTGCATCATGACCTAGTGATACATTGATATTAAAAGTGTTCGGAAATTCCAAGAAGTATTTATTTTCATGTCAAAAATATGTATTCTGTGTATAAGTCTATAATTTAATGTTCTGATTTGAAAGTTTCGAATGAAGATGTTAAAAGACTATAAAGATATGATGATTTGAAGATCGGCGTTATAGCGATCACAGTTTTTCTAATTTTACCGCATTGGTCGCTATACATTCTTATTTCGGTACTTAACGGTCCATTTCTCCAGTTAGAATAATGCTACAGAAGATACAAAAGCAGTTTTGAAAACCACTAAGAATGCTCTTTACACTGGTTCATGTAGTTACGCGTGAACGTTAGTTTGAATTTTTTTTGTCAAGTACCTACCTATGTTTAAAAGCACAGAATAGTTGCTTTATGAATCTGCTACTTTTTTCTCTCGGGAATAGACAACAGAACTTTAAAGTTTTGAAGTTATAGACCGTGGAATATTGTGATGAGACTCTCAACACATTGTCAATGACCTCGCGTACATTAGAAAAAAAGGCCCAGAAATTCAATTAATGGAACCGAGGCCTTAGGTCGGGAAAAATCAGGTGACCTACTTAAAAATGTCAAATGTGCTTTATAGAACGATTACGGAAGTATGTCATGATTACGCAAACCGCGAATTAATTCTTGACCCCCGTTGACCGCTCATGCATTTCTCCATATATATGGTACAGTAAAAAGCAACTGGCTTGCCAATCATCCAGTTGGGCACCAGCCATAAACCCAAATTTTTTTGTGTCCCCAGTGACAACCCGTGCCTGTTTGGAGTAATGTGCAAATACGTGCAACATAACAGTATACTCACATCCCCATGGCGTTTCCTATGGTCCGCACACGAAAGCCGCGCCGCCATAATGATTGTATAGAATCGGTGAAGCATCCAATTGAGGTTGGAATCACGTGCGGAGGATGACAGTGAACCGCTGTGTTATGCACCTATCATTGTTACGTGAGACCCCCCTCCCCTGGGGCGAAGTCGGGATTAGGTGGGGTTTGACGCGTGAATATCATTACTGGCCACACATTTGACCATAGTCGGGCACGCGTTTGACCTTTTATCAGACCACGTAGAATAGACATTTGACCGGATATTAACCCCCAACCAGGGGCAGTTTGCTTTAATAAAGGTCAAATCCCTCCCAATACCCCCCGGGGGGGGGGAGGGGGGGGGGGTCTCACGTAACAATGATAGGCGCATTATGTTGTCAACATACTACCGAAACGGGCGTCGGACTTCGATGAAGTCCGACGTTCGTTCTTAATTAATCGGACGTTCAATTGGACTTTGACGGACGTTCGGTTTGAACACCCTCCCCAACGTCCGATGCTAATAAAAATGATTATTAATAGATTGCAGCTGCGCAGCATTACAGCTATGTACATTCCGCAATCCTGCTAAATGGCAAGAGTGCGCTTCTCGGATTACTTTTTAATGCATGGTACCGAATTGCGAGGCCACGACAGGCCTGAATTCTTTCAGGTCTTTCAGGGTCAAGGTGTATCGCCAAGCGAGCTAAATAACCACTGAAGAGACTATTTATTGCTCAACATTTCGGGAGATAAAATAGTACCTGTGCATGCATGAAAATACACGGGAGCGTACGAGCGGTGATGTAATCCATTAGCCGGTCTGGGGCAGAGACTAATCGGATGGATCGGACGTTGGGTAGTCTAATAATCGGATGTTGCGAATTCTAGCATTCGCAGTACCTCAAAAGTACCTCCAATTCCAACTCTCCCTTGACGGTACCTTGACAACACAATGTCGAAGCGTGTGACGTCATTTTAATATAAAACGCAATCTACTGCATGCATCCTCTACACGAGTAGAAAAGTTAGCAGCTAGCTATTTCTTCTTAGTATCCGTCATCTTGTTTGCTGTTTTAGTAGAGTAGGACAAGAACTCCAAACAGAAGACCTGTTTCAATACCGATGGAACATATCGGTAGCAACATGGTATAAATGGAATGAGAATTGGAGTGGATCGCTTGTATTCCAAGTATGCTGGATCCCTGCATATTCATGCATATAAAGAAAAGTATTTACATGAATGCACAAAGTTTTTAGCAACTCACTGTCCATATTTGGTGTTGTTACTGCTTTCTAAGTATGGAATACCAGTAACAAACAGAATTATGAATGTGACAAGGATTGGTGAAAGAATTGCAATCCATTTGCCACCTTCAAGGACAGGAACGCTAATGAGGAACATGCCCCACCAGAGGCATATTTCTCCAAAGTAGTTCGGGTGGCGTGACAGAGACCAAAGACCTACATCACACCATGTACTTTTTGTCAGTTTGTAAACAAATTTTGTAAGATCCGAGATCGCTGCCACGATGAACCCAAATGTGAATAGAATGGTTCCAATAAGGTCCAACATGCCCAAATCCTTCTGCATGGACGAAGGAGAATTGACAAAGATGACAGGTATTCCCATGGTGAATATGGATATTGCCTGGAATACCCAAAACACCAGGAATAGAACTGTGCTTTCTCTGACTCCATCAAATCTGTGGTCCACCTTAACTATTAATATTCTTGTGAACATATAAGCAGCAAGCTCCAATCCCCATAGTGCAAAAAATGCAGTAAGGAGAATTTGCCGAGAGTTATATGGCTGCAAGATGGAAGAAAATTTATAACTACACCTATAGACAGATGCAAATGTGTTTACCGCCATGCCAATGACTTTTTGAGGAAAGTATATTTGAAGCCCTAACTAGATGTTTATCGAATTTTGAAAACATTGTAGAGGCAAATGAAAAAAATTAAATTAAACGTGGGTTGGCAACATGTGTTGTATGCACACCCCCCCCCACCCCCCCCCCACCCCACCCCCCCCCCCCCCCGGATTCGCCTCTCCGTTGCCAGCTTGGATGGCATGCACATGGTTGCGACATGGCGCAATAATGCGTGTGTACATGGCTTACCCCGCTGAGGAAGAAAGTAACCACAGCCAAGACGGCCATGTTTAAGCACGCCGCTAGATCCGTCACTTTATCAGACTTGTAGGTACAGGCGAAAAGGAAGAAACTCATCTCAATGACAATGGTGATTATTGCACAGAGAATCAATCGGTCGTTGTCTTGGGGCATTATAATCGCGGTATCGGCCATCGTCGCTATCGGTTGCTTGTATCATCTTAGCTTGTAATATTGTACCACGTTTTTATAACTAGACGGCGCATGATCGCCCGGGGCTCGCGCAACCGCAGTCAGTGTGTGTGTGGGCGTACCTGCGTGTGCGTGCTTGTGTGTTATATTTATGACCAATGCGAACAATGCTGCATGTAATGTACATGGGTTCGACCCCCTAAGTACTTCTTTTTCATGCAAAGAATTTTACACAGAATTTTTATCTAATGCATTATTACAACATCTTTCTGCACTACTGTAGTTATCTTCTCATAGTTTTTGCCTACAATCATCGATGGAGCTATCAATTTTCCTTTCTTGTTCATTCTTCAGATGGCACGCCATTTGTGATTACCTTCCTCCCAACATAGTTACAGACATACACATATGCAGACATCAAAGCACATGAACATCATATAGGAAACACTTGAAGTACTTTCAAACAATTCTCAATTTTGAAAAAAAAGGCTCATTTTCTAGAAGCATGTTTGATAGACTTTGGGTCTACACCTAAAAGGATGTAAAAGAAAAAATGAAAACCCGCAAAGAATAATGATATCCCTCTAGTTGTTGAATACTTTTGGTAGAGCTATATAACAGCATTTTGCTCATCTAAGCAAAGTAAAGGGCCTCCGCTGTAGACATTCATTAGCATGTGCTTTACTGTTGTTTGTGCATTAATTGTGTTAATGAGACAGAATGCTCACGTGTTGCTTTGCCTGCCTAAGCCCTTGAATTTTAACGTATGTGTGAATTTAAAAAGAATGTGTGAAATTCTCCAAATAAATAAGATAAATAATGAACAAGGCAGGAATATATTCTTTATATTATATGCTTAATGATCATTAGGCATCAATAACCTGAAAAGATTATTGAACATACCCAGGTTTGCACATTTAGCAAAATTGGTATTAAACTTTCTCTCCTTAGTCGCCTTTGCAATTTTATTATTAAAAAAAAAAACATATACAGTACAGTAACACAAGTTCAGTTCTACACTCTTCAAAGGATGGCACTCTTATTAGGCAAATGCTCAAGTTTGAGAACAATTCAAAAGATGCCTGTGTCTTTGGCATTGACTTGAAGCCTAGCTGTGACCTGTGCCAGTAAGTTTGATGCTTCTCTATAGCAGGTGGATGCAAATTTGGGGGAGATGGACTGTGGCCAACAGTGTAAAGGAATCCTTTGGACTGCACCTACATGTATATCCCAAGGAAGATCAGTAGTTGGCACCTTGGCTTCCGTCACAAATATTGTGTAACCAACAAAGCCAAAGCTTATAACATCAGCCAAGCTCAGACTTCCCAGGACATCACCACAGAAACACATGTTCAATCAGTACTGACACACCTCTTCACCCACTAGACACCACCTCACTCACAAGGCACCACCTCACTCACTACAGATCACTCAATATAGACACATGAATCTCATGGTAGGCAATTTGGCTGCATACTTTACTTTACAGTGGTTTATAAGTGGCAGGGCTGCCAATAAGGAAGCCCTCTGTGGTAACAAGCCATATTTAACAATGTACTGCCAACAACATCTTTGTTAGCTGCCAACAAGTCTATTGACAGAACAGCTTTATTGTGGCCACCTGATTATAACCGCAGCTGATAGGTTAGTTTATGACATCACAGCAGGTGTGTGGAGATGGACGGTGGTGCCTAAAGGAATCTATCCATCACAACTATTATAAGCTAGAGAGCCACTAACATCAGCCAAGCTCTAAAACCATATGAAAGAATAGACCAAGTGAAGGTGTGTGTCTGTACTAAGTGAAGGGGTGTGTCTGTAGTGAGTGAGATGTGATGGGTGTGCTTGTACTGAGGGAAGGAGTGTAGAGTGAAGATGTGTGTCTATAGTATGTGGCTATAGAGGGTATAGTAAGACACACCTCTTCACTCAGTACAAACACATCCTTCACTCCGTAATGAATGGTGTAAGTGTGTAAAGTATAGCTCCCTCCCCATGCACTGCATCACACAATGCCCCACCTCCCTGTCAATCACCTATTTGGCACAGTGCACACACTGCATGAGTCACACATACACATAACCACACAGACAAATGTGGCCCTTGTGGCCTGATAGTTTACCAAATGTGGCACCCAAAAGTGGCCTCAGTGGTCTGGGTGGCCACAACACACCCAATAGTTTATGACATCACATGCATGTGGGGGAGATGGACTGTGGTGCCAACAGTGTAAAGGAATCCTTTGGACTGCACCTACATGTATATCCCAAGGAAGATCAGTAGTTGGCACTTTGGCTTCCATCACAAATATTGTATCCAACAAAGCCAAAACATTTAACATCAGCCCAGCTCAGAAACCCCAGGACATCACCTCAGAAACACATGTTCAATCAGTACTGACACGTACCTCTTCACTCACTAAACACCACCTCACTCACTACAGGGGGGACTCGCAAATAGAGACTTTTCTCACCTCGCAGATGGAGAAAATACGCAACAGTCATTGCATATTTTTAATAACTGTCAGTCAATACACCATGCTGACTTCAGACCGCTTATAATATTTATTAGCTGTTGTAGTGCTTCGTAATCCGCCCCTTTTTTCTATTTATTCGCTAGCTTGCCTCTCCACGCCCTTCCAACTAACTTTCTAGCTTACCTTCATTATACGAGGCTATGTGTACCTAATACCTGCCTGCATGCTATAACTTCCAGAGCTCCAACCTTGCTTTGTTACCGTGGTGGAGGGATGGACACAACCTGAGTACCCAAGCTGTTGAAGCTCTTGTTATCACTGGAAGTTCGTGTGCAGGCAGGGATTAGGTGCACATAGCCCCGTATAATGAAGGTAAGCTAGAAGTAGGCAGGGCGTGGAGAGGAAAGCTAGCAAATAAATAGAAAAAAGGGGCAGATTAAGAAGCACTACAACGTTTCAGCCAATGAATATTATAAGCGGTACTGAATTCGGCGGGGTGTATTAACTGACAGTTATTGTAAAGATGCAATGACTGTTGCGTATTTTCTCCATCTGCGAGGTGTGAAAAGTCTCCATTTGCGATTCGCCCCTGTACAGACACATTTCTTCACTCAATATAGACACATGAATCTCATGGTATGCAATTCATGCATGGCTGCATACTTTACAGTGGTTTACAAGCCATATTTAACAATGCACTGCCAACAACATCTTTGCTAGCTGCCAACAAGTCTATTGACAGAACAGCTTTACTGTGGCCACCTGATTATAACCGCAGCTGCTAGATTAGTTTATGACATCATGGCAGGTGTGTGCAAATTTGGGAGATGGACTGTGGTGCCTAAATGAGTCTACATGTATCCATAGACAAATGTGGCCCTTGTGGCCTAATAGGTATTCAAATGTGGCACCAAAAAGTGACCTCAAGTGGCCTGGGTGGCCACAACCACCCAATAATTTACGACATCACATGCAGGTGGATGCAAATTGGGGGAGATGGGCTGTAGTGCCTACAGTGTAAAGGAACCTTTTGTACTGCACCTACATGTGTATCCCAAGGAAAATCAGTAGTTGGCACATTGGGTTCCATCACAAATATTGTAACCAACAAAGCGAAAACATTTAACATCAGCCAAGCTCAGACACCCCAGGGCATTACTGCAGAAGCACACGTTCAATCAGTACTGACACACCTCTGCACTCACTACATACCACCTAAGTCACTACGGACACATTTCTTCACTCACTGCAGACACATCCTCACTCGGTGAGGTGTGTGTAGAGTGATGATATACGTCTTCACACAGCACACACGTTTAAAACACATCTCTTCATGGAGTACGTCTTCACACAGCACACACGTTTAAACACATCTCTTCATGGAGTAAAGACATATTATACCTCTTCACTCCAAATATTCACTTACGCACTCCATGTACTGTGGCTAGTTGAGATGCTGTTAGTTTAGCCATGTGGCAAGCCTACTTTCCAATTAACGCCCTAGCTCAAAAGAGAATGGTACTTGAGAATGGAAGAAAAACATACAGTATGCGCAAGCTGATTATTATGCATTCCAGAAGAAAGTTATTCTTGCATATGTTTGCACGTACAGTGTACGTAGAACGTCCAAAAGGCCGCCACATTCATCAATGATGCAATTATTAACGCGGGCGAATCTCACGTAAGCACAGATTTAAATAGTAAATGAACCATTCTATTTAAAAATCGTTTTCTCTGTGAATTAGCCGCGCCTTGAGGCCACTTGCGCACCCAAAGGTGACCTCCGGGGTCTGGTTAGTTTATGACATCATGCAGGTGCATGCGGAGATGGACCGCGCGCCTATTGTAAATTTATCTCGCCTTAATATTATGAACCTATGCACAAGCAAAAGGCAGATCAATGTATAGTTGGCACGTTGGCATCCATATCCGGCACAAACAATATTCTAAGCTAGAGAGCCACTAACATCAGCTAAGCTCAACACCCAAGGAAAACTAGATTTTGGTGCCAGTCAGGATAAAAGGGTGCCAGCGTTTGCCATGTGAAACGGTGTGTGTGTGTGTGTGTGTGTGTGTGTGTGTGTGTGTGTGTGTGTGTGTGTGTGTGTGTGTGTGTGTGTATGTGTGTGTGTGTGTATGTGTGTGCAAAGATCATATGTTGATGTGTGTGTGTTGTGTGTGTGCTGTGTGTGTGATATATGTATGTGTGTTTGCTTCGTGTGTGCGTGGATGTGTGCATGCGCATATGTCTGCACGTGGGTACGCGTGCTAATTCTCATTCTTCTGGCCGACTCATGCAATTAAATCGGACGAGCGCTGCGCGCTCTACTATATAATTATAGATTCAGAAACTTTAGTTACTTAGTTACATACATGCTATGTTGCTACTATGTGCGTTCGCTTTATTGGTACCATTGGCCATGGTTGCCATTGGAGTTGTGATGAAAATTGCATTGATTCGATGGAAGTACCGTCATATTCCGTCCCCAAAGACAGCCAGGTGAGAATGAAAGGATTGTTTGGTCGACAATATAATCGTTATTTTAATTTACTATTTCTTTCTTGGTCACCTCCATGAAATAAAGCAAGAGAAATCAAAAGGTCGCGTTAAGGGGGACCACCCAATTGACGGTCTCTTGTTGCAGTGGTAAGTATCAAGGAACGCATGCATGAAGGTGTAGATCAGTTTTTAAAAAATGCTCCCCAGCCTTGGTGATTATTGCCCATATATTCATATTTTTTTGCACGAACGGAGTTACTGTTCAGAGACATACGTGCGTACCTCCCAACGTACATTGGACGTGTTTATGGCCAATACGCGTATTTCTGACAGCATTTTTAAAAATCATAGATTGGTGCGTATATTACTATTAAGTACGAATTTGCTTACTTAAAGTATATTATCTCTGATCTGGTTCCAGTACATGTACAATGAATTAGAGGATGTGAACACAACCCAGTTGGGTGAGACGTGTAGGGGGTGTAACTGTTAGTGGTGTGGTAGTGGGCCGCGTCCGTCCCTCAGACGAGTACGCGGTCGAGCATGCATGGATTAATTCAAAAAACTGGTATAGGTTTCTCGATAGTGTCGAATACCAGGCTAGAGTAGCTCCTTCGCTGCAAGCAGCTTCTCTTGGAAAGTTCGTATCTTGTTTTCATCGGAAAACGCCGCTTCGAGATTCAGTCAGCAGACTCACTGTCGATGTGAAACCTATTTAATTAGCTGTGAAATGGTTATTGTCAACAGGTTTATGGCCTACGAAGTAAATTTCTGAAGGAGCTTCTGGGGTTTATCGACATTAACTTCAAGGATAGCACCGCTGCATGGACAGACGCCATTTTAGCCCACAAATTAGCCGCATGGTCCCCTGACCGCAAGCGCCTTTTAAACGGCACCTCCATCTTTAAGTAAATAATATTCAGCCCAAGACTCGGCAGGGACGAGGGGTGTCAGGGGTCCCTTTTCCTATGAACAATGACGTAAAGGATACGGCAAAATTCACGCGCCGGATTTCTCCTCCATTTTTTAGTATACTGGACCCCCCCCCCCTCCCCTCCTCCCTTCCTTTTATTCCTGCATCCACCCTTGGACTCCCAAAGCCCACGGATCGCCTGTGATATTGAAATGGTGGTTTTTGTATTAAGGGGTCAAAGTTTCATCACCTCTTAACTCTGGTTAAAAAAAAAAAAGAGCATGCAATATGTGTACCGGTGTCATGGCGGATTGTGTCCCCCCGGATAGTGTTCGCTAGCGGATTGTGTCCCCCTAGGACATAATCCGCTAGCGGATGGTGTCCCCCCTTCGCGAAATACGTCCCCCTCCAAAATACACACGCATGCACCACTCGAATTAATAACGAAGTATTCTCCATAACGGTTAGCGAATATGCATGCAGTAGGTGTTCTGGAGATTTAAGGTATCTCTAATCATAGCAAATATAGAGTATACACAACTATACATGGGCATTGTCATAAATTGCTGCATGCACATTCACTGGATAAAATGGTAGAAAAGGTATATTCAATCAGATACGCTTTACATTTTCGAAGTGATTCATTATATTTGCGGCGGCGTTTTGCATGTTCATTGGTCTTCAATTCTGCTGCATTTATGTGGCCATATTGCAGCCATGTGTACTACATTCCACATTTGGCATACACAAATATTGGAGTCTGTAATGGATGGGCAGCAGAAATAATTTCTACTTCACTTGCCCATATACTTAGTGTCTCCATCTTTGTTCTCCTTAGGTAGTCATTCATTGTTTCATTTTCTTTAAGTAGCATGCAAGGACAGAAGGATTCTGACTCATAAATGTTGCTATTAAGAGGCGAAGCAGCTCAGGGTGATTATCTTGAGATCCTGTTACTGCATATGCCAAGGACCGGAAAAAACAGTTCTTATTCTCACTTTAGCAATGGGTGAGAGGTGCCTGCTAGCTGACAACGTATGGTTGGAGCTGAGGGACCATGTTTCCTCTAACATTGTAGACCACAGTCTCGACATTTCTTTTTTTGCCACTCTCTGCAAACTGGCCAGTATGACATTGTGGCAGTAACTTTCTTCTCATCACGAGTATTGTTCTCTAAATCTTATGACACAGAAACAACGCAAAACTGTTCTCCTTAATAAGTTATATCGCTCAATTAGCACAACGAGATAAGTGACTCGACACTTGGCTGTCCCGCACGAGGCGAGTGATGTTTTCTAATGACTTCATCGTACCGCATCATTCCGATACCTATACGGAACCTACTCCCATATGTCCGATAATGATCTACCATTAACGGCTTGCAACTATGGATCCACTTCTCCCCAGACCTTCTCTTGTTGCAAATGACTGGCTCTAGCAGTGGAGCTTCTTCCCCATCCGAATACGAAGGCTGGCTAAGGCAAAATTTTGGTTTCAGTACTAATGCTGTGTTCACAAAAAGTATAATCATGCATTGGCGGCTCAAAGTTTGGTTTTAATGTATAGGGATACATTCTTTCTGTGTTCATAGTACGTACCTAGTGTTACTTGAAGCCTTATTGTACGCGTTAATGGAAAGAATAACATTATATATTTTCATTACTTGTTAAATCATACATGTACAGACCATCTCTAATGACTCTCTCCACGAAATTCATTTGTGGTATATTTGCATGTTCTGGCAAGAACAACATTATTTGATACTTTTTCACACTATTATAACCATATAATCAATATTCAATGTTGTTCTCTGATTGCAATGTTAGAAATATTAAATAATGGAAGGTGTATGGTATGCAAGTATCATGTTCTTCAAATAATTGTTATGAGATCATTGAAATTATTCTTTGTCTCCCTCATACAGATATTCTGAGGTTGGTGGTGTCTTTGTCCTGTACTTGTTTATGGACGTGACTGTTATGGTTCTAAACCCGACAGACATACAGGTAATTAGATGATTTACCATTTCCAGATATAACCTCTAAATTAATTAAATATGCAGGCTGTATTTACATACCCATCCATTCGAAAATACAAGAAGCCAGTCACAGATTTTGGTTATGTGTTTGGTGAAAGGTAGGCTATTATTTAGCTATTCATGCACAAAAATCTTACCAAATACAAAGCTAAATTTTTTAAAATTAATACAGAGGCAATTTCAGAAGGATATCCATCAAGAAGAATTAGGGTGTGTAACCGATTTTCAAGTGTTTTTAGGTCATTCGGTATGCGCGATTACCTATTCGGTCGACTGACGTGTGCATCAATCAAACGTGCTGCATACTCCTTGCCGCTTTTTTGAATGCTTTTTTGGGGTGGGGGGGGGGGGGGGGGGGGGACGCTGGGGGCATGCTGTTCGAACTTAGATTATTACTATACAGGGCGCGTGTTGTTTTTGCAATAATTAATATGTACAAGGAAGCTTAAAAAAAACTGGCAAATTGACTTAAGGAACAGTGATTTATCGTGCCAATATTAAAAACTTCAAAAAGCCTAGGTAATCGTGAGTAAATTAATAGTGCTTTAATCGCAATCGATTTTATGTCTTTAATAACCGATTAGCAAGATGCTATTAACCTGAAAAATCGATTAGATCTTTTTTCATAGTCGAAAGAATAGATTTTGATTTTTCAAGAAGGTTAAAAACCCTATGTTTCAAGCCATCCCAATGGCCCCCTATTATGGAAACCATTGTGACCCACCCGAGGTATCCCGTAGCTAATTATCGTCCTCATCTGAGGGGTATGTTAATAATCTATGTAAGTAAATGAAATATCTATATTCAGTTTGGTGTTTCAGTGCATGATTTTCAGGCAGCCTGAAATTAGGGTGCCGTTGTACGAAATGTACACAGATTGAGCCTAGTACCTTTTGCATGAAATATGTTATATTTATCTTATGAAAAACCATGGAAACTATCCACAATCAATATCGGATCCAATTTTACACACACAATCTTTACACGTGCTGCCAATTAATTTTATACTCTTTCAGCCATCAGCAGAACGTAATTAGTGAAAATCATCCATTCTGAATATAAGTTAATGCCAAGTCGTATAAACAATCTCTGTTCTCAAGCTGGTAATAATTAAATTAGATTCATTTTGTCCACTGTATAAATAAAATAGCAGAAACTGGCAATTTCACACCTAGCACCTACCTTTGACCATTATCGGAATTTATATTGAATATTTACAGGCTTGTTGGAAATGGTTTGGTAGTTCTCTATGATAATGATCTGTGGGAGAAAACAAGACCACTTTATGACCAAAGTTTTCATAAAGAGTAAGTTAATGGCATTGTTAACAGTCCTAGTTAAGTGTCCTATTTTTCAAGTTTTGTGCAGACCCTCCTACCAAGGTTTTGTGAATGTACAGATGCATTTTCGGCAAGGCTGAAACCATTATCTGATGGTAAAACTGGTGTTCATATGAAGAGGCAAATTTATGTAACGGCAATGAACTTTATTAGTAAGGTAAGTGGAAGAAAATATTTATTAATTTCAATCATTTTTGAACATACATAGAGTATTGCCCAATAACCTAATAGCAGTTTATATGTCTTTAAATTCCACTATAATATGATGCAGTTACTTTCTCCAAATCCAATCATGTTGGGTTTACATAATATGCATAGCCTAAATGTACTCATTTTATTTACTGAACAAAAGTAGTGGCCTAATCTAGCTGACTTCTATATTAAGATCACTATCATGCAGGACTTATTTGAATTCTGCCTTTTTTTTTTCATAATACAGGTGGTTGCTTAATACTCAGTGCATCACATCTGCATGTAGAACACATTATAAGTGCATGTAAAACATTTAACGTATCTGAATTGCGTGCCTGCTATTAATATTTGAATTCATATTACAGGTCGTTTTCTCTCTAGACGTTCCTACTGAATGGAGAACTGTGCCATTGGACATGGAAAGCGTTAAAAAATTAGACATATACTCACTATGGTACTATGCAGTTGAAGGAATAGATATTGGAAGAAGTGATCCTTTATATAAGGTTTGTTATAAAGTGCATTTATAAACCTGCTGTTTCAAGAATCTTTCAAATGATATTTTTTTGTATATAACTATAGTGCACATTCTTTACTACTTTGATGTTGTGTACCACCAATGGTAATAATTGCTTTTTATTGAAATACTAATTAGCCGGTGAATTTTATAAATAAATTATTGAGTGAAATCACGTGTATAAAATCATACACAATGCATGTACTTTTTTTTGCAGTATTTGCATTGGTCTAAAACCCAGGCCTATCGTGAAGTTGCGAAAAGGCTTAGGATGATTGGCAGAGAATGCATAGGTCAAAGGAAAAAGGATATGGAAATGGGGATAGAGGTACCAAATGATATCCTTACCCACACTCTTAGACTGGCCTGTAAGTAATGAATTTAAATCTTCCTTTCCTGTTAATTATAATGTCTTTGGGTTTTTTTTAGCCAAGGAACAAGCAAATGATATCGAACATCTGGTTGATCACTTCACCAATTTACATTTAGGAGGTATGTGTTTCATCTCTTAAGTTTAGAAACTTGTGTAGTTCGTATTTTGATTGTAATCAACACTGCACTGACTGGGCTCCTTGACCAAACCAGCATAGAAGCCAGCTTCATAGATACTCAATTGCTTATTTTTTTAAAAGAAAATTTTTTAATGACAACAATGTTCTATGTAGCTTCAAATCACACCACCCTCCTTATTGTATCACAGGTGGAGACCCAGTTGCTAGCATGCTGTCATTTGCCATCATCCTTATCAACCAGCATGCTGATGTTTTGCAAAGGCTTTTGTCTGAGATTGAGTCAGTGTTGGGAAAGAGGAAAGAAATAAGAATTGAAGATCTTGATAAACTTATATATACAGAACAGGTACAATAATGTTCATTGCATACCATTCTACATGTGCATTTATTTACAGGTTATTGAAGAGACTATAAGGTTATATCCTACAGCAAATCCCTTCCCAAGAGAATGTCCAGCTGGTGGAATAACATTAAGTGGATACTATATTCCACCAGGAACATCGATCGCAGTAAGCAATGTTATGAATATAATACCTTTGCAAATTTATTGTGTTAAATACCCATGATGCATGCATATTATGATCATGATCATATTGATCATTGCACCTGTCACTCATGTTATGCATAGAAAGGCTATGACATGAGTATAGGCAGGGCACAATTACAACACTCCAGTTGCATTTAAAATAATTAAAAATGCTGACAGCGAAAATGATGCAGCGTGTTAAGATTCCAATAGTGGAATCCTCTTAATGAAATTTGCATTGTAAAAGTGCACTTATTTTCGGAATTCTATTCACCATGCATTTTATAAATCATTCAATTGGGGAATAAGTGTGTCATGATGTCTTACTACTTTTTTTTCTTTAATTACACCTTAGACAACAGCAGCAGTTACTAATAAAATGCCACAGTACTTTGATGATCCAGAAATGTTCAATCCATCTCGCTTAAATAAAAGGTTATTTCACCGCCCAGTTACATTGGCATTACATTTTCTTTTCCTCAGGCCTAGTCCATTTGTTTTCTTCCCTTTTGGAATTGGTCCACGTTACTGTGCAGGAAAGTATTTTGCATTGGTTAGTTTATAATGTATTTAAAGTATGAAATGATTCTTCTATGTTCCCCACAGACAATGACTAAAATGCTGATTGCGCGACTTTTTCAAGAATATACAATTACGCTGCCAGATGGATACTGGTTTGAAGTTGTAGACAGACGTACTCATGATGATATTATTTGCACAATACTTCCAAGGAAGTAGTATGATGCTAGGCTCTGTGAAATGCATTGAAATGCTGTAGAGGGAAACATTGTTATACCGTGATTAGAGATTAGATTGTAGATGAGAAAGGTATGTATTTTCTATAATGCAATAAAGCCATAAAGTTGTAATTTGGAGGGAAACAAGATGCAGCTATGTAATTAAATTTAGTACCTCACTTGAGGATTCACATATTGAAAAGAACTTGACGTCAGAATATAATTTGTCCAAAAATGGTGTTTGCAAGTGAAGAAAACATATCCCAATGCGAACGTTGGTGGGAAATAGTGAGATGGGATATAGAAATATAGAAAGAAAGGAAGGGAACAAGGTTTTGGGGTAAGGAGCATGAGACAAGAACCTAATAACTTTGTTCATTTCTTTTTACACCACCTTTGCCTCGAATATCCTCCAAGTAGACTTGCTTGATTTTGAGTGGAGATTTCGTTACATATACCATTGCGGGATATTCCATTTTTGTTGAATCATAACCAGACATACCATTGGCTCAAAACTTATTGAACCGTTGGACTGTACTAGCGTTAATCATAGATTGATCAGGTGCTTACTTAAGTAAGAATTTGCTTACTTAAGTAAGCAATCTTTAGCCCAAAACTACCAAAGCCCACGGATCGCGTATGATATTGAAATGGGGATTTTTGTATTATAGAGGAGTTAAAGTTTTAGCGCCTCGTAACTCTGGTTCAAAAAGAGCTTGCCTTACGTGTACATGTGCGTAGAAAAAAAGTTACGCGCTCTAATGGTACGACATAGATAGAAACTAGAAAATGCTTTTATTTTATGCGGAACGCCGAAAAACTGCTTTAGCGGGGAGAGAATAACTGCCTATGTGTATCGAAGCCAAGAAAGCGAGTGGTCTTTGACCCTCATTCACCCCTACGACATGTATTCTAATTATACGTGCGACATCCCCAACATTGCATGAAATACGTAAAAGTAATAGGCTGGGTACGAGACATATGGCTGCGTAATTTTGTGTGTGAGCAGTATTTTGCAGGTTTTAGCAGTCCTTTGAAAATAGAGAACGTGAAAAAACCACATATTAGGTTCGTCCATCGATACCCTGTACTATTGTATGAAAGACTTCGTAAGTAAAGTGTGTTATAGGCCTCGTATCGCTTTTTTAAAAATAATAAACGGCCGGTCATTGCACACTTACTGGTTTTCATACATGGCATGGCCATAACTAGAAGAGTGAAGGCAAAAATCTACGTACAGTAGTGGTGCAGTATGAGTGGTGATACAGTGGTTTAAATTTGAACTTCTGGAAGTACATTTTAAGCACGAAACCATCGATTTTAGCTTGCTTACTTAAGTAAGCGTCACGCGTAACGTAAGTAAGTTCGTACTGATCAATCTATGATTAAACAACGCAGTCCTTATTTATCGTTACAAACTGCATGAAACGTCGTGAAAATCCGGCCCTAAGGTAAATACATCTAATCAACTCTCGTAGCAGGAGTAATGTGCGGCGCATGGTAAGAAATGGGAAAACGGCATTACCGAGAGAGAATTGTTGCGTTGACGGACTACAAGCTAGTGTCTTAGTAAAAACAGACCATAACCCGATTCAGGAAATTAATTATTGGTGTGACTTGCACAGCTTACTTCCCCTGGCACTTGGAAGTATCGATCACGCCCCTGTCACCCACGTCGTCTAACCAAGCTGAAAACTAGTACAATACAAGTTTTGTTTGAAAACTAAATTTCTATACTCTCGTATGCTTATGTTTAATAGGATTTTGATTCAGCGATACTCAATTAAAGTGGTGGGAGAAGCAGAAGTTGAGGAAGGTTGTTGGAACCTGATGCATCAGGATTGCCAAAGCATATGTGTGTTGGCTCAGTCCTTGGGGAAAGTGTCTTCCAATGGTTCAATTCAGTTCCTGATACAAGTGATGAGTGTCATTGTACAAAGGATGAATTGTCCCACACAGCATTAATAGTATTGTGAATGACTCATGCATATCACTGTCTGTCAACTCCAATTATAAACCAATATGAATTCTTCTGACATTTGCAGATGGCCGTTATCCGCGCTAGCGTACCGACGCCGCAGAAATCACTGAACTGCATGTATGACCACTAGTATGACCACACTACTACAGCAGTACATGTACATGCCAGCCAACAACGTGGTATGTACACGCAAAGGAGGGTTTGATCTATGGGAAACAGGTTCTAAACTCGTCTGGTCCGCGCCGCCGCGATCACATGCTGTGTAGGCAGTCTTTCCACGCTATGTTATCACTTCCGCCGTCATCGACTTCGGGCACTAGCTGGCTTCCCTGCGAAGCCTTCTTCTGTAGCACTTTCGTATTAGTGAAAATAGTGGTATATTAACACTTCTGGAAATCCTATCAGGCAACCAATACGAAATAGAGAATAAATACAAAGTATAGTAGGCCATGGTCATCGCATGTAGTGATAGTTAAAATGAAAAGGTCATGGCGGTTTTGTATAGACTAAATGCTGCAACATAGCAAGGTGCCTATTCTCTTCCTATAAAATTAATGCTCTAGCAGTTCAAACTTTGTTAACGACTCTTGCTATTGGCAGGTCTAAATAGAGGAGTGAGAGATAAAGAAACCCGGTATTTTCAACAGTAAAGGGACACTCGAGTTTAATTTGATGCCCATTGGCCCGTACAAATGTACCCGCCTCCTATCCTTGCCTATCCAGATTTCTAACAACCGTTTTTGTCGCATACTAGCTAATGCTGATATGATTATGTAATTGGTTCTTTGCCAGATTCAACAGAGCACGCGTACGGAGCAGGATATTGCAGTAGGAAACTGTAGAAGGCAGAGAGAAATTATTCGACCCTCTAGCTGTTGTAGCTGCTTTGAAAGAATTTTAACCTTACGTACCTGGATTTCCAGTTAGAATCCTTATCTGTTTATTCTTGGCTGATCGCTACACATAACACAATGCCATGGTTACATCCTTTTGAATATAATGTAATCTCGTAAAGTGTAACCAGAATTATAAATCACAGTAGTGATTACATCATCTCAACGATACCTGCAGCGGGTGACAAGTATGTGACTGAAGCAATTATAGCATGCCACTGGCCATGATTTTGTCAGTAGCGCCCGCATAGCGGTGAGGTAATCCATCCGCAGCGAATAAGCTATCACACATGTATATGTTGTTCCACACGATCAAACAGAGCCAAGCACACTGATCACAGGAAAAAAACGTGGGTCGAATGAAGTTTTGATTTTGAAGGGTTTAAAAATCCACTGTAAAATCATTGTGTGATTGAATATTAAAATAAGACGGATATGATTTTTTGGTGATTTTACTGTTCAATCACGCAGTGATTCCAAATGATTCTACGCACCCCCCCCCCCCCCCCCCCCCCGTGGATAAACAGTCATGGGTGTCTTGGCCCATTTCTTATGTATTGCAGCCGTTTTAAGCTTGCCTGAAATGGCTGTGATACCACACAAATGAGACAGGACTACCTGTGCTTCCTCATCAGAGTGCTAGACAACCCTAGTGGATTTATCATTCGTCGTGGTGACTCACTGCTGGAATACGAAACTACAAATTAATTAATCGCGCGCGCGCACAGACACACACACACACACACACACATACACACTCGCACACACACACACATGGCAGTATGAGTATGGAAATTAGGTTTACAATTACAACTTGCGGTATGTATCTCGATAATTGAAAAGGGACATGAGTATCCATGTTTCGAAGCTTGTAACGACTCAGTAAAAACAGCACATCAAGATATGAAAAAGGATTCCAACACCACACTCAGGTTTATGTTATCATCACTTTACACGCACACTACACGTCATGCGGCAATGGTGTTTACACAACGCCACGCTGCAATCATTTTGGAGGGGTGGATACTAAATTCAGTACAGTGGACGTCGTGCAGTAATCCAGAAGATAAGTCCATAATACCGATGAGTAAGAGAGATGTGGCTGTTAGAATTCTCACTCCTTAAAAAGTGACGAATTTTCTGTCGTCCCAAAAAAAGGCGATCGTATCGGAAGTCTCGCTAGAAACTTCCATGTAGGATTTGACCCCGACCATGAAATCATTAAAAGCACGCGACCCGTTTATAACGAAACTCCTGACGATCGGATCATTTAGCTAGTTGTTGTAATCGAACGAGAAGACGAAAGTGGGTAATTTCGTCGTTTGTTTTATGTCGCAAAACCGCGCGGTTGTAGAGAACAAAAGGGTACTGCCCGTCCTCGTACCCAGTCCTGCCTCCTTCACCTTTTTCTTCTTGACTATGCATAACTTGGGATAGGAACACTTTTAAAATTTCACCAATGGCTTTAGAATTGGCTGCACAGGTGCCTATTGTGATCAAATAGTCTCGAAGCTATATATTGGTAGTTAGACTATAGTATCTACCAAATACGGTTTGAGCCATCCTAAGCGTTATTCGTGTCTGACATGACTCCTAACACAAGGATAGTTAAATGTTTAGAATTTTGTCATAATCAAACAACAGCAAGTGATGTAATCTAATTAAACGTATAGGTCTACAACCTGTTAGGCCTACATGTAGAGCAAAGAACCTGAAAAGAAACGGACCACTGAACGCGATATGTATCAAGCAGAGCCAGAAAAGAAACGGGCTGCTAAAAGGCAACGGTACTGGGAGAGTCCCGAACCTGGTCGCTCGACGAAAAGCGTGCGACAGCAAGCTGTTGATTAGTGATGCAACGATAGCAGCCACAATGACATGGCAAAGAGATGCAAGCGCAGCAGTCACCTCACTCTGCACAAACCACAAAGTACATTCCCTTTGATATATTTAGGCTGTACTATACACTAACACATAAGACGCCATCGCGTACATCGTGTATAGCAAGAGAATAATATCAATGTACAGTAAGAGTATGGCATTGGCATACCGTTGGGTAACTTGATCTGTAGTACTCTTTCGATGTCCTAGTTGATATTACAGTGCATGCTTAGACTCCACTATCGCATTCTTTCGCCACGCTACTAGGTTCAGGACTCTGTAGGCCTCGATACTATATAAAAAAATGCACAAGGTACTTTTCGTTACAAGCATATGGACAAAAGATGCCACGTGCCCATGCCAGTTGCGATATCATCATGCAGCATCGCGCGCGTGGTAGGAGTAGAGCAAGTACGGCGCCGAAGGCGCCTCGATCGTTCAAGCCAAGATGGCGTTTATGAAGGATGCTTGAGCACAGGGAAAAAAATCGTGTTCTGGACCTTGGGTTTTAACCTATCGACCTTGGGATCTGTCCCATCAAACGTATTCAAAGTACCTAAGACAAAAGTGAATACATTTGATGGAACAGATCCCAAGGTTGATAGGATAAAACTCAAGGTCCGGAACACGATTTTTGTTCCTGTGGAGGGGGAGTCGGCGAGTTTCAATGAAGAGTGTCGGGAGGGAGGGACGGGTACAATTTGAGGTCGGATTCGGAGAGGGGGTGAAAAGTTGAAGGGCGTAGCGGGCTTTCGGCCACCCCAAAACCCAAAGCCCAAAAGCCCCAATAATATATCCTAACCGTCGCATCTCTGCTCCTTTTAGGAGCATAATATCAAAGGTAAAAGTATGTGCGTGTACGACATACCGTTGGGCGACTTTATCTGTAGTACTCTTTCAATGACGCGCCTCGTTGATATTCCAGTGTATGCTTAGACTCCCCGTATGGCATCTCTTTGCCATGTCACTGTGGCTGCTATCGTTGCATCACTAATCAACAACATGCTGGGGCTTGCTCTGGGAGCTACATGTACAGTATACTTTGTTTACATAAGTTTATGTCGTCAATGAAGTCTTTGCATGTGATTGAATGGCTTCTGCATTTATTACTAACGTAGTACTAGATAGTGACCCGACATGTGCAAGTGAATGAATTTATCTTTAGAGGTTTGATCATTGTTGTTTTGGGGAGGTAGTTAAATTTGTAGCCATATGCAGAAATCAGCGGTCACCAGGAAAGTGATGGTGTTCAAAAAGACACCCTATAGCATGTGTTCCATTTGCTGTACATTGGGGCAGTGTGGTTTGAATTTGTGCTGAATTTTTAAGCAGTAATGTTTCTAATTTATTCAAAACAAAGCAGAATTTAAGCTATTTCAATGTATGCAAAATGGCTACTCTTGAAATTTATTAACTAACACAGGTTATAAAACATTTTGCCACTTCATTTTTATGTTTACGGGTGCAAGTTGTGCAAAAATATACATACTATTATTTCGGTTCGGGAAAGCAAAATTCCCATAGACGTGTACACAAAATCAAGCCTAATTACTGTATTCCACTGTTTTTTTAAAATTACATCTTCACAAAATATTGAGTTGCCATCTCTATTTTCATTGCAGCACAGTGGTACAGATTTTCATGCCATTTGAGTTTTCCATTACATAGACGGTCCGTGTTTATTTCGGCCTATTCACATTCTCAATTATCAAATACGATTATTTTGCATCGTAGTCTAATTATTCATTTTCATTCCGTCATAAATTTAACGTGTAGCTGCGTTTTCTAAATATTGGACTCTGCGCTAGCGTACAATAATATTGTAATTTTCAAATGTTCAATTTTTGGCCAAAATCATGCAAACGTGAGATAAAATCATAATTGAACGGAGGATGGAGTAATGGATGTCTCAGAATGTGCCATGAGCGCACTCACCACGCCCACGTCAGGTATAGGTCTGCTTCCTACTTATACTGCTCGGAGAGGATGTACGGTCCCAGCCTGACCGTTCGTATTTGCGCATGTACATGTACGCCATAGTGCATTTAATCAAAGATCACTATGAGAATGTGCCATGACATGCACTTCACATTTTTAATACCCCATCATGACAACTCGATCTCTTCTCTCCCTTGCATATAGTCACTAGCGCCAATGAGAAGGGGCCCAGGGGGGAAGGGGGGGGGGGGGGGGGGGGGGGGGGACAAAATTCGATCCAGGACCATGAAGGTGGCTGGGTCTTTTGAGCCATGATCCCTCCCCTCCTCTTTCTGCCTTACCTTCACTCCCCTCCCTAGATCCCTTCCATCCCCTCCTTCCCTCCCCTCCCCTTCCTCCCTTCCCATCTTCCCATGCATCCCTTCCCCTGCCTCCCATGCATCCCTTCCCCTTCCCCTGCCTCCCACCCCTCCCCTCCTTCCCCTGCCTCCCACACACAAATTAAAACAAGCAAGCAGCACATCCCAACTGTAGAGGATGAATATTTCTTAATCACGCATGTATGATGTAAACAGAAACAGTAGTTCACCTGAATAAGTGTTCATATACATGTATCTCAACTGTATTTTTTACTGGCATACTAGCAATTCAAAGCCCACAATCTTCCCCAAGTAGCCATCTATAGTGCAGACATGCATTACTTAAAACATAACCTGTTATTCATTCTGGTCGATGTGCAACTTTTGTCCAAAGTACTCAGCCGTATAAGGCTCTGGGTTCAGACTACGAGCCGTTTTGTTCACTCTCATGGAGTGATAGTCTGCATGAATTATTTTTAAGGCCTCACCCACGCGAGTTTCTGATATTCTTGTTCCTTCAGACGCAAGAAGACCGCACATTATCTTTCTTCCATATGTGGGACCAACCTGCATATATAAATAGAAAGCCGTTATATTGAATGTTTGTGGTGTATCAGTATGCTTTATTTGAGGCCATATAAAAAAATGTAAAATACTTCAGTCTCGCATGACCCATTACGCTATCAATGGCACCAGCTACTGACTGGTTGACATCTTCTTCCGAGAGCCTGGATGCCTTGTGAATATTTTTTCTTTCGCAGAGTCGTCTGATGCTTCTCCCGCTTAATCCAAAACTACAGCCACACATCGTTTTGAGTTCTTCACTTAGCTCACTGTGTTTCACTTTGTCCTCCTCAACTCGCATCCGAACGTAGTACTCAAGATCATCTTTCTGAGCCAGTATTTTTTGGCTCAACCAGACCTGACTCGTTTGCTTAGCACATGCACGGAAGTGGCGCAGAGATTGCATGCATGATATGAGTACATATAAATTAAGCAAATGCCACGGGGATTTGGAGATTGTTTGGTGGAGAGTATTTTATTTGTATGTAATGGCTGACCGTGAAATGGAAAAGAATGTTACCCGCAAGTCCGGAGAAAGAGAATTTATTGTTCAAACTACAGCCGGAAAATTAACAACTAAGATGATAGGACATATGTATCAGGTACAGGCATGTGTGTGTGTGTGTGTGTGTGTGTGTGTGTGTGTGTATGTGAGTGTGTGTGTGTGTGTGTGTGTGTGTGTGTGTGTGTGTGTGTGTGTGTGTGTGTGTGTGTGTGTGTGTGTGTATGTCAGTATAGTTAAACTGAACCACGTTTTCAATGCATATTTATCGCGTAGCTGCAGCCGCAAAGGATCTGGCTGCGGTGTGAGGTAACAAATCGCGCATTCTTCCCCGCTGACAACGGAGATATGATTCTCAGTTCATTATCGGACTATGCTACACTTATTGTTGAGGGTGTGCCGCCTGCAACTTCCATCAGTTCACCTGCTGAAAGTGTGCCACCAGACGAATCATCTGCAGCTGTTCCATCAACGCCGTCGAGAAGCTCTAATACGCTATCTGGCATAGGAAGCAGTCAGCGTTCTTTCCAAAGTCCTCTGTGGCCTGGATTGAGGACAGTTCTTCAGCCATCGACTTCTTCATCTAAGAAAAAAGGAGCATACACTCTAAAAGTAACCGTGGCGGAGAATGAAAAGAATGGATCCCGGTAAACCCAACTTTTAAACCGTTGATCAAATCTACATTTTATTAACTGAATCTACTGCCAATCATCCCTTTATTTTGGCAGCCGTTAAACAATGCATTGGTGAAGATTACATCGTAGTGACGAGCGACGGATTTAAAATCAAAGAAAGTAGTGGCACAGAAGGCAAAATACAACAGTGAGTTTAGCCTGCATGTATCATGTGTATTTATCCTCCCACATGTACATGCATATCTAATATGATAGGGATAATGTTTTGAAAAGCAAGTGCGAGAAAAATTTTCGCAATACCCGCGGCAGATCTTAACCGCGGCGGCAACTAAGATCCGGTGTCACGTAAAATTGGGGATCCCATAAAATTGAGGACCTCTCGTCCCCAATTTCCCGGAAAATTGGGGACCCCAGCGTTCAGTTAGGATCTCTTTATAAATCACAGTGCGCATGTGCATGAGGCACATTCATTTTTTGTCACCTCTTGGAGAGCAACGCGATCGATATGAAAGACGGTCGTTTCAGCTACAGGGAAATGTTTACCTATCTTTTAGACAGCAAGTACCCATCTGGCTTCTGCAAGGCAGATAAGTTGGCTTTACGAAAGAGAGCCAAGTTTTTCGAAGCAAAGGGTTCTGACCTTTACTACATTGGTCGAGGTGAGAACGTGTATACTTGTAAAGTCTTGTAAATACTTTACTTCTCGTGCGTGAACACTAGACAAAACTGTTCATCAGTGGTGCCAGCACGAGGACGCGGCTAGTTGTGGAGGATAGGGAGCAGCGGCGAAGAATCGTATCGATTACCCACGAGGATGGTCATTTTGGTGTGAATAGAACTTATGACACAATAGCTGCAAAATACTATTGGCCTGGCCTATTCATGGATGTAAAACAGCAAGTAATATACTATCGCTGCTATATAGACGCACGATTTATCACCGTATTTTGCTCTTTAGGTGACTGTGATCGCTGTCAGAGGATGAATAAGAAGTTAAAAACGTCTACAACAGAACTCCATCCCATTCCCGTTAAGGTTCAGATATGGTGCCAAGTTGGAATGGACCTTATTGGGCCATTGACAGTAACACCACGTGGTAATAAGTACATTATTATGTTGACGGACTATTTTTCAAAGTGGGCTGAAGCAATGGCGCTTCCTGACAAATCAGCATATGGAGTAGCTAGATTTATGTATTCTGTGAGTTTCTAGATATGCAAATTAGGTTCCTTATTATGTTTCATTGTATTTTCAGACGATTTGTCGATTTGGAGCACCTGAAATTGTGATAACGGACCAAGGGAGAGAGTTTTTTAATGAATTGATGAAAGAGCTGTACCTGATAACCAAGACTCAGCATAGAATTACTAGTGCTTATCATCCTCAGGTTTTCATTAAGTTAATACAATGGTTTTAATGAAAAATTCATGTCAGAAACAGTGCAAAGGAGGGAAAATGGACGACCGTTACACTGGTCCATATTTCATTAATAGACATGTGGCATGGGAAAAGGGGTTTACGAGCTCAGAAATGCACATGTAAAATTTTAAAGAAGGTAAATATCAATAGATTGAAGATGTACACTTGCAGCAAAGACATAGAATGTTCTAGTGATGACAAAGCAAAAGGAGAACATGAAGAGTTTAATCAGAAAGAACTTAAAACAGCTCCATTCACCAAACCTTATGCACCTATGGAGAACAGGAGCATCAGAACTTTTGTACAGCACAGAGGAAGATGATTACTTTGATGTAAGTGTGCATATGTTCGATGTGTTTTTTTTAATTACAAGTGTATATCTTTTTATCAGCCAGAATCTCTGGATTTGCAAGGCAATGAATTTGCACTAAGCAAAGACCTCATGATGTATCTGTGGACACAGTATTGGACCTTCTCAGGTAAAGAACCGCTAAGAGAAGTTTATGATGGCGATTTCATCATTGTTGATGATGACCTTTTGATGATTTTAAGTTATTTAAAAAGAATGGTGAATCATTTGAGCACTGTATTGTTGAGGCAGTTGATATTCTTAAATATTGGAGCAGATCAATTATAAAAGACATGAAAGCAGTTCACATCCCATTTTTTCTGATGTCTCCATTGGAGTTAGATGAATTTTGTAGTTGGGCCTTTGCAACAAGAAAGCAGAAGTTCACTCTGCAAGGTATGTAAATGTTATAATACTAAATGATTTGTTTCTACATATCATTACTTCATTGATTACAGGTATACTAAAGAAGTTACCTCAAGAAGAACATGTATTTAATACACCTACTGAACTTTCAAACGAACATGAACTGGATGCACCTACTGATGAACTTCCAGAAGGACATGTATTTGATGCATCTTCTGATGAACTAAAGAAGAGACGGTATGATAGCTTGTGGTTAGAAGTAGATGGTATAAAACTGAACAAAACACAAAAGGATATATTGTCATCTACTGGATGGTTGGATGATAAGATTGTTAATGCTGCTCAATCATTGCTTCGTAAGCAGTTTGGTTTAGCAGGGCTTCAGAACACCACATTGGGATACACTTTAACGTATGACATTATGCGCAAACAATTTGTTCAGATCTTGCACAACGGACAAGATCACTGGCTAACAGTTTCAACCATTGGGTTGCTTTCATCCTACATTAACATATTTGACAGTATGTATTCCACTTTTTCAAGCTTTTGTAAAGATCAAATTTGTGCTTTACTATTTGCCAATGACAAGGTAATTAATGTTCAATTTATTGATGTAGATAAGCTTGGAAAATACATATGATTGTGGTCTGTATGTTATTGCATATGTTACAAGTGTGTGTCATGGTGATGATGTTTCTCAAATGAAGTATAACTGTGCTGAAATGAGACCACATTTGATGCACTGCCTTGATACAGGCATTATAACCCGATTTCCAAGCACACACAGAATAAACGGACTCACGTTGGCTGAAGAAGACATTCCTGTTTACTGTTATTGCAGAACAACACAAGAGGAAAATATGATTCAATGTCGCAATTGTAAGGAATGGTTTCACTTGAAATGTGACCGTTCAATATCCTAGAAAAACTGGAAAAAGCCCAACTATTCATGGTTCTGCAGAAACTGTTTATAGGTGCATGCAATTTCGTGCATACTATTAGTGTATTGCGCATCACATTTTATATGCTTGTGCTTCAGAAAATGCATGGGATAGTTCAGATCCTCAAGATGATACAATTGGGTTTTACAAATTCGATTACGAGCTTGAATTCATGGCATAATTACTAATAAAAATTGGTCTATCTGGCTCTATCATAATATAATCGAGCTGCGTATTAAGCAGCAATCTCGCTTGTCTCTATCGACTCATCTACGCTGTAATTGAGCATACCTCACCTGAAAAAGCACTAGCTAAAGCAACTTTATATTAAATGGAGAAATTGGTGTTATTGGTGAGATTGTGATGCACTAACATACATAAGGCGAGTTAGTGCGTAGGAATGATGTTGACAGGGGGTCCCTAGTTTCACAAAGGGATCCCCAAATTTCCAGAAATATAGGGATGGGGGGGTCCCCAATTTACCGAAATATTGGGGACGGGGTCCCCAATTTTCTGGATAATTGGGGACGGGGGTCCCTAATTTCATGGGATCCCCAATTTTACGTGACACCGAACTGAAGCGCTCATGAAGCGATTCGTCATTAGCACCACAGCGGGAAATGGCTGCTAGCAAAGATCTCCTACTGGAGATAAAAAATGATATTGAACATGTAAAAGAGAAGACAGAAAGAGATCCTGAGACTGTCCAAAGACCTCAAGGTGCCATTGGGACTCCAAAAGCTACAGCGGGATTCATTTAGGTGTACAATATGTCAAGTGGAACCGATGAGACCACCTGTCATACTAAGCAAGTGCTGCAAGTCTCTGCTTGGTTGCGAGGAGTGCGTAAACACGTGTTATTCCGGTGTCACAGCATAGTTTATCCGCCGGGTATATTATCTGGATAGATAATGATATTTTATCCGGTAGGATAATTAAATCCTATATACTTTAAATCCTATATACTTTAAATCCTATATACTTTAAAAATATCCCTTTAACGTGTTTACGTTAGGGATATTTTATCTGCCAGCTGCTAGCCCGCGTGGAAGTACTTTGTAGTGGTTCCTTTAGTAAATGAGCAGCTGTAAAGTCACAGAGCAGCGCTACAACACTTTGCTCGACTACTTAACTTCAGAAAGCAAAGGAAATTGCACTTATCCTTCTGGATTTACTGTGAACGAAAAGCGAGGGATATGCCAACAAGCTATTCTGTTTGAAGTGCGAGGTGGGCTGCTTTTCTACAAAGCTGAGGATGTATGTTGAAACTTCTGTTTGAAGCGGGTTATTGCAAAAGAGGAAGAAAAGGTTAGGATTATCTGTGCTTGCCATGATGGTGTTGATGGATGCCACTATGGTAGAGACAAAACACGCTCGAAGGTAAGAGATTTGGCACGGTTTGTATTATTTGTGTTTATCGCTTGCATAATAGATCAATGAAGCATATTGGTGGAAAGGAATGAACAAAGACATAGAAGAATATTGCAGACGGTGTGACACCTGCCAGCGAGTGAATGTTAAGCTAGAAAGAAGGAAAGCTGGAGTTGCACCCTATACCAGTCACCTCTGAAGTTTGGAAACAGGTTGGAATTGATTTAATAGGTAAGCACCAGTGCATGTTAGTTTAACCAATGTATGCATATAGCTGCACTATACTCCAGGTCCATTGCCAGTTACTACAAGTGGTAATAAGTACATCATAACAGTTACGGATTAATTTACCAAGTGGCCAGAAGCAGCTTCGTTTCAAGATAAAACAGCAGGAGGTGTGGCAGACTTTTTGTTTAAGGTTTTTAGCCATCATGGCTGGCTACAAGTGATAATATCTGATCAAGGGAGGGAATTTGTCAATGGTCTATCAAGGTATGAAAAAGTCTCTGTGAAATGTGTGAGTGGTATCTTTGTGCAGGTGCCTCTTCGACCTTACAGGGGTTGAAGATCGTATAAGCAGTCCATATCATCCAGAGACTAATGGGTTAGATGAGAGAACAAATCAAACACTGATGAGAGCTCTCATAAAATTCTCTGAGGCAAAAGTTAACTGGGATCTGAATATTGATGCTGCATTATATGCCTATCGCATATCAAAGCAGGCCTCTTCTCAATTCAGTCCATTTCTTCTCATGTACAATTGAAACTCTCAAAAGGCTATTGACCATGAACTGGGTAGCACAAGTGAACAATCTTCAACGAATGAGTTGGAAGAAACTTTAGATGCCCTCCTGAAAATAAGAGATCTATATCATGAAAAAGCTCTGACGAATATTAAAAAGTCTCAAGAGAAGCAGAAAGCCCAATTTGATGCAAAGCATGGTAGTTTTCATGTAAAAGGCTTGGTAATTGTATGCAGCATAGTTTGATTGCTTTTCAACATTCCTTGGGTATTTAGGCTCCAAAGTGATGTTGAAGAATATGAGGAATGCTCATCGAATGGGAGGTAAAATGAATGAGAAGTGGACAGGGCCTTATGAAAGCCTCAGTAGAGGTTGCTATAAGTTGAAGGCTACTAATAGAAAAGTTTTGAAGAAGTCATATAACAGTCACTTGCTTAAGGAATACATGGAACCCTTCAAGGTAGAATTCTGAATGTTTTCTTTATTTTTGATTATAACTTCCTGACTTTAGGTTGATGATTGGGATGGTAATGATGATAGAGATTTTGGAGGAGAAGGTGATAGTACTTGTTACAGTGATGATAAGGTCTGTAATAATCAGCTCAGACTTCTAACAACAACATATATGTCACACCAACCCGGGTGAAAAAATACACGTTGTAACGCGTTATAACGCGTGAAAATGGGACATAAATAACGCCAAAACACGCGATTTTCAAGATGATTATCTCCTTGATTGTGCAATACAATAGAGTAGAATTTTGCCTATACACAAAGCGGTCCAGTGTGTATAAAGTTCCAAAGACTGGTTGGTTTGGCATGCATCGCTCCGATGATATTCACATTCAATGTACTAGCTTAATTTCGCGGGCTTTTGTATACTTTCCCGCGAAATCAAGTTCGTACTTGAATGTGAATATCTTCGGAACGATGCATGCCAAACCAACCAGTCTTTGGAACTTTATACACACTGGACCGCTTTGTGTATAGGCAAAATTCTACTCTATTGTATTGCACAATCAAGGAGATAATCATCTTGAAAATCGCGTGTTTTGGCGTTATTTATGTCCCATTTTCACGCGTTATAACGCGTTACAACGTGTATTTTTTCACCCGGGAAGCTGCATCACTGTCCTGCTATCTAAAGGAAAGTGAAAGTATGAAGAGCTATTTGGAGCGAACACGTATGCACTGTCCCACTGTGTGGGCAACAGAAGTGGAAATATTTTCAACAGCACAGATGCTTGATACAGACATTTTTTTTTTGCAAAGTCAGGGCATTGTCACAAATGGCTGCAATTTCAATTTTTAGTTGCCACTGACAGTTGCAGCTACAAGCATTCTAAACAGTCACTATACTTAAAAAATATAAACAATCACTTTGAAACTGTCTAGCATATGTAACATTCAGTACTTCCTATGTGACTGTTATGCATTTTAATTGTATGCTCTACTCATGTCAAGTCACTGCAAATATAGATCTCTGGGTCCAAAAATTAAATTATACAGGCTAATAATATCCATAGGATAGAGGGGTAGAATATATTTTAGTGGATGAAATAAATTGGGGTAGAATATAAGATCTGGGGTAGAATATAAGATGATAAAAATTACTTCTTGTATTTATCTCACATGCAGGATTAAATATCCTAGCGCATATTATCCTCAGGATAGAGTATCCTTAGGACATATTATCCCTTAGTGGATAAATTACACTGGGGTAGGATAATGTATACTGGGATAGCTTATCCGCCCAGATGAATTGTACTAGCACATATAATCCTCCCAGATGAAATGTACGGGGGGATAAATTGTACCGTGACACCGGGCCAGATGCTTTGATTAAGTGTTGTCCTCGGTGTCGCTCAGAGCGGGGATACACAGAGACGATGCGTCTTCATGGACTTAATGATTTGCTGGAGGGATTGAAGCGCCTGGAGGACAATGACGAATGATCACATGTTATACTATGTATGTGTACACATGCTGAGTGCATTACTTAAAACATTGGCTGATTGCACCATAGTGAACCTTTATGCATGTACTGTACTCATAATAAAGAATCGATGTTGCGTATTGATGCAAGCAGATGTGGTAGGCACCTTTGATAATAATAAGACTATCTATATAGAAACTTCCCTTCATCTCAACTGCACTCTTACATGCATGCATAATCACCTTCATGGTCACAGTCATGCAGTCTGTCTCCCTATATAATCCAGTCCAAACCACTGCCCAGAATTCATTCCACATCTGCAGTGGCTGCTTTTACAATGGTCAATGAAAATAATGTGTGATCTCACACATATTGCATGCTCCTGATTCAAATAGCAAAGTGGGTAGAAAGAAAATAAATCTCATATCTCATGTCACTCATTTAAATGCACACCATGCCAAGAAATTGCAATCAATATTGATGATCAAACACCTTATTTCCAGGTTTAGTAACTAGCTGACTTGGCCAGGGAAAATCTCCTAATGGGGACTTGAAAACTGAATTGATATATAGACAACTTATTTCTCAAATGACAGAAAAAAGTAAAGCACATCAAAATGTATCACTGTAGTCCAACATAGCAGCATATATAAGCTAGGGTCATTATAAAAATACTGCATGATTAACCATTCATGTGTACATACATCACATGGTGTCTCTGCAGAATCAGATTGCAGTTCCACCCATAGAGTGCAGCTGCATGCACAGTGCAAAACAAGGCCACAAAAGTTGTTTATGTATGAATATACACATGTAGCACTATAGAGCCATAATTGCAGCTGGCTGGTGCAGATTGTTTTATTGAGAATTCATTTGTGCTTTTTGTTGTATAACTATATCACATATGACATGTGCATGCATTTAATAAATCTCTTCAGTATTACCGTGACTTGTAACATATGAAGTTGGGGTCATTATAAAAATATAAACAAATTCATAGCACCATGTGTACATACATCTACATCACATGGTGACTGCATGCATGCAGGATCAGATTGCAGTTCCACCTATATATATATATACAGTACAGCTGCAAAGTCATATCAAAACTAGGCCACTTAAGTTGCTTATCACATACAGACATTAAGACAAACATACACCAGTTGACTTCCTGCCAACATGTATGAAATGAATTTTATTACCAGTTCACAGAACCAGTAGTTAATCCATGCATGTACAGCAAACATGGCATCATCCTCATCCAATGCAAAACTAAAGTGATCATACCTAACAAATCAGCGGTCTATATTGCTGTATTAAGAACTTTTTTTTTTCATTTCATGCATGCAAGTAAAGGAATAATAATAGCAATTCCAGCAATGACTTAGAGCGTGGTGATAAAATAATAATAATATGTACAGACCAGTAGGTAGGCCTGAGTACCTTTGTACTATGGGAAGCAAGAGTTGTCCAGATGTGGTATTATAGATGTGAAGAGGGCATGGGATGGAGAGGGAGGAGGGGGAAGGCAGGGAAAGGAAAGGACTAAGGGGAGGGGAAGGATGGGAGGAGAGGAGGAGGGGAGGAGGGGAGGAGGGGAGGGGAAAGGAGGAGGGGAGGGGAAGGAGGAGGGGAGGGGAAAGGAGGAGGGGAGGGGAAAGGAGGAGGGGAGGGGAAGGGAGGAGGGAGGGGAAGGGAGGAGGGAAGGGGAAGGGAGTAGGAGAGGGGAAGGGAGTAGGAGAGGGGAAGGGAGGAGGGGAGGAGAAGGGAGGAGGGGAGGGGAAGGGAGGAGGGGAGGGGAAGGGAGGAGGGGAGGGGAAGGGAGGAGGGGAGGGGAAGGGAGGAGGGGAGGGGAAGGGAGGAGGAGAGGGGAAGGGAGGAGGGGAGGGGAAGGGAGGAGGGGAGGGGAAGGGGAAGGGAGGAGGGGAGGGGAAGGGGAAGGGAGGAGGGGAGGGGAAGGGGAAGGGAGGAGGGGGAAGGGAGGAGGGGAGGGGAGGGGAAGGGAGGAGGGAGGGAAGGGAGGAGGGGATGGCTAGGAAGGGAGGGAGGAGGGGAGGGAAAGGGAGGGAGTGAGGGGAAGGAAGGGAGGAGGGAGGGTAGGTGGGAGGGAGGGAGGGAGGGAAGGAAGGAAATGAATTTTATTACCAGTTCACAGAACCACATGCATGTACAGCAAACTTGGCATCATCCTCATCCAATGCAAAACTAAACTGATCATACAAGTACCTAACAAATCATCTAAAAATAGGTCTATATTGCTGTATTAAGAACTTTTTTTTTCATTTCATACATGCATGTAAGGGAATAATAATGTTAGCAGATTGCAATTTCAGCAATGACTTATCATTTCCATAAGAGTGTGGTGATAAAAAATATCAGAGTGTCTCGGGCTGCAGAAAGCATGCAAGGTGCTTCACATGTAATTGTTGTGTGCTGTGTTCATAGTACAGGAACACATGTGTCATAACCAACCATTATGCCATAACTGCCACACAGATCTCACCTACACATAGAAGAACCAAAAGAAGATCTGTAGGGGAAACATCATGAGTAGCGATCTTTGACTAAATGCACTATGTACAGACCAGTAGGTAGGCCATGAGTACCTTTGTTCTATGGGAAGCAAAGGAGTTGCCCTAATGTGGTAATATAGATGTGAAGAGGGCATGGGATGGAGAGGGGGAGGGGAGGGGAGGGGAAGGGAGGAGGGAAGGGGAGGGGAAGGGAGGAGGGAAGGGGAGGGGAAGGGAGGAGGGAAGGGGAGGGGAAGGGAGGAGGGGAGGGGAAGTGAGGAGAGAGGAAGGGAGGAGGGGAAGGGAGGAGGAGGAAGGAAGAGAGGAGGGAGCAGGGAGGGGAGGAAGGGAGGGAGGCAAGAGAAGGAAGGGTGGGACGGGAAGGAAGGGAGGGGAGGAGAAGGAAGGGAGGGGAAGGAAGGGAGGGAGTGAAGGGAGGGAAGAGACGGAGGGGAGGAGAAAGAGGGGAAGGAAGGATGGTAAAGGATGAAAAGGAGGGAGGGGAAGGATGGGAGGGAGCAGGGGCTGCTGACTAAATGCTGTACTGACGAGTAGTAGGTAGGACCTTTGTTCTACGGGAAGTAAAATAGTTGTTGTGGTGATGCGGTAGGCCTACTTATAAATGTGAAGAGAAATAGTGATCATTGACTAAATGCACTACTACATGTACATGCATGCATGCGCACTTACGGTACATCTTCTCCGACCAGTAGGCCAAGAGTAAAGTAGGCGTATACGTGAAGAGGGCGTGGTGAGTGCACTGGTGGCACGTTCTGGTTCTGAGACATCCATTACTCCATCCTCCGTTCAATGGACCAGTTGCGCGTAAGGCTATGAATTTAATTAGCCCGTTAATTACTCGTGACGTCACAGCTGGCGGCAGGATCTCTTTTCTAAAAACTTTGTAAGAGGTGATACGGAGAGTTACGGACAGCGAAATGCCTGGAAATCGATGTGCAGTGTGTGGGATTACCAAGACAACAGATCCAAACATCTCTTTTCATAGAATTCCGAAGGATCCAATTATGCGAGCTAAGTGGACAGACGCTCTTCACCTTCAGAAAGAGAACCTCGGGTCAAGTTCTCGAGTATGCTCCAGGCATTTTCAAAAAGGGGATCCCCGTAATTCTCCAATCCTGTTTTTATGGAAGCGTATCAAACAAGATTCGAGAGCACAAAGAGCTAAGAACAGAGAAGCTCGAAGGTTATTCACCATAACATCTGAGCGTGTAACTACTTGTAGTTCAGCTGCAATTGTTTCTGACATTAATACTACTCCATCTACTAGTACTCCTCTACCTCAAATCCTGATAGCCCAGGTTGGGGACCAACTTGATACCAATTATACTGTCTATGAGCTATTGGGACCAAGTGGACTGCAGCGCATGAAGGAGTGCTGATACATGAGTACAGCTTGCTGACATCCTACACATATCGATGATTAAGCAATCATTTACATAGCAAAGTTGAAACAATGCTTACCCAGCAGCACAATCACATTTTGCTGAACAAATAATAACTACATCTCCCTCTTTTCCAAGGAGCATATAAACCTGTATATGCCACCCTTCATCGATGGTGATGTGGTACATTTGAGATGACAGAAAATTTGATTGGCATTCACTTAGCCGTCCAGAAGCCCAGTGTGCATATCCACGCTCCAATGCTCTAAAAACCCCTTCTTCCCCAAAGTGCCCAACGTGTCCAGCCAAGTATATGCATACACAAGACCTGCATTTATACATGCATGTACATATTTAAACAATATAAAATGTAAAGCATAAATTGTAGTATGTAACTTGTGGTATAGAACGAGCTATGTCCTTAAAGTTAGCATCAGTGACTAGCTTCCAGCCAGTAAGAGGAGGGGGTGGATTTGATGGCATCAGCACCTGCTCTTCAGCTGAAGTTCTTTTAAGCATTCATAATTCCTGTGAGTATACGAGCCATCAACATCCACAATCTTCTCCTGCTCCTGCTCAGAAAGGAGAACTCTTAAGTAGAGTGAAGCGAAGAAGTATTTTAAAGCACTAATCATCAGTTTTTAGTTGTATCACAAACCTATCCAAGATTTGCTGCTTTTTCCAAGAAGTGGGAGCTTCGATGCCTCTACATAACAACCACCACCGTAAGGCAGATATGGTATGCTTGTTGTAGGGCTTCGAAAGTTTGGCTCCGGGAATACATCTTCGGTAAGAGTAACTTCACACGCAGCGTTGCTAATGCCGCTCATTTTCTATTGCTAGATCTTCGCAACCACTCGGTCTCTTGTCACGCTACAAACGGTATATCACACGTGGATGACTGTTAAGTTTATCAAAGTTCTTTTAATCAGAGCACGTTAGATACGAAGCTCAGAAATTCGCAACATGATAGTACTTCCATTGACTTCTCATTGACAGAACAGCCGCCAGCCGTGACGTCACGTGTAATTAACACTAATTAAATTCCTTAGCCTTACGCGCAACTGGTCCATTATGATTTTATTTTGCATGCATGATTACGGCCAAAATTTGAACATTTGAAAATTACAATATTATTGTACGCTAGCGCACAGTCCAATATTTAGAACACATGACGGAATGAAAAAAAAATAATTAGACTACGATGCAAAATAATCGTGTTATATTTATAAGTATTATTGACCTCTAATAAACATGCATACATACGTACACAAACCTAAGTAAAGAACAGGAAAATAAATAACCTTCTCTATGAGAAAGTTGGTGAGATATAGGATTTGAAGGCAATGGTGTTGGTGGTGTAAAAAGCAAGGAAACAAGGGTCTGTAATAGTAGCGGAAAATGTCATAGTCCTATATTTAGCCTGTTTGTAGCATATACTATGTTCGTGTGCTAAATATAGGACTATGACATTTTCCCTACTATTACAGACCCTTGTTTCCTTGCTTTTTACTCCACTATTGCCTTCAAATCCTATATCCCACCAACTTTCTCATAGAGAAGGTTTTTTATTTACTTGTTTCATTCATTTTTTCTTTGTTCGTACACATTGATCCATAATGTTCAGCCACCAATGCCATATTGTAAACCAAGCTTAGTAAGAGTAGGTAGCTTACATTTACACACCTTTGAATAACTTTATCGGTTTACTCTTTCGATGGCCTCGTTTGGTTTTGCAGGGTACGCTTAGCCTTCCCGTACCGCACTCTCTTCGCCAAGCGAGCAGATTCAGGACTCTACCAATAGCGTTGCCCTTTAGCGGACCGTTTCTTCTCGGGTCTCCTTGATGCCGCCATTTTTACTTTAAGATATCTAAAATGTTATCTAATTATGCGCCTTACATAAACCGCATAGTCGATTGTTTACCAAAATATAGCATGGGCTATTTTATATGAGAGCGGCTCTACCAGCCTATTTTGAAGCTATTGGTGAAATTTTCATTCTTTAAAAGTGTTCCTATCCCGAGTTATGCATTGCCAAGAAGAAGGAGACCATGTTCCGGGACTGGGTACGAGGGCGGCAGTACCAGTAGAACTTCTTGTATTATTTGAAAACATTGTAGGCAGCATGCAGTGAGTGTAATCAGCTCATGACCACATACGAATCAATTTTAATTAAAAGCTTCAATCTTTGACTACTCTGCTAGGGAATGCCGAAAATATCCGCATAGCGTCATGCATGGGCGCGCACGAGACAATATTATTGCCTTTGTATTGGGCGCCATCATGCAAAATGAATGAGCACTAGCTGTGTGTGTATGTGTGTGTGTGTGTGTGTGTGCATATGTGTGTGCATATGTGCATGTGTGTGCATATGTGTGTGCATATGTGCATGTGTGTGCATATGTGTGTGCATTTGTGCATGTGTGTGTGCATATGTACTGTGTGTGTGCATATGTGCATGTGTGTGTGCGTGTGGAGATAACGGGCTTGTGTTCCAAAACTCGAACGGGTTTAACCCACCTCCTAACGTCATTCGATTGTGGCTTATTGTCTACTTGCATCCCGGCTTGTAAACACTTGCAATTGTGCGCACTACTGTGCACAGGTGTTCTCACTTTACTTGCAGCTCTGTATTATTCAATCCTATAATGAATAGTGGTGCCAATTATGTATATATAATGCATGAAAAGACTTTAAGATGGGTGGAAAATAAAATACACATAGTTAATAAGACACAGGTACTAAGTTTACTAATTACAAAGTTGTATCAAAATCAGCTCGCATGGGCAGTGTACACACTTATGCTAGATAAATGGTTCAGTGATGTATATTATGGTAATTTAGCTCCAAACAATAAAATATCCAATCTGGGACTCTTTTTACGATTACAAGGCTTTTTTTTTAGATTTAAGCATGGTTTTAAGCCCAATAAAGAAAACAAACGCTCTCATGATTTTTTTTTCAATCACGGAAATGGCATTTTGATTTCCTAATCGTCATGAATGCATGGGTAGCAATCATTGCACTAGACCGGCTGCAATATTGGTCCCCAACTAGTACTGAGCAGACCAGCAGCCCTTGAATTAATACCGTGATTTCACAAGTCATTGCTGAAGTAGGCAGTCCGAAAATAATCCGAAGTGCATGTGAAGAACGTGGATGCATCTGTATATGTTTGTTGCATGGGGTGTGAAAGCAAAGCACACCTCCTCACGTCTGGCCCGCACGCCCTCCATCACAACCAATCTATGTCCAGGGTGGTTACGGATCTGGTTGGTCGTATGAACCTGACACTGTTAAGGCGAATTCCAGAGCTACATAACAGAGCCAAGAAAAGTACAAAATATAGGATATTGTCTCAATTTCCATTCCCAAAATCCTTGTTCTATTTCTTTTTTTCTTTCTGAATTAATTGTATATAATAATACACCGCGCGTAGCTGATGGTCACCGCTACATCATCAACCTCTCCTCCGAGGACGATTCTTCGCGCTCAGGTTTTGCATGCTTTTACACCTTGTACACTTGTTTTCACACCAGTGCGTATCATTAAGTTTAAACCTATAGGACCAAAGTACCATTTGCGGGTGTCGCAAACATATAATACTGGAGACGAGTAACGGACTAAAATTTTCAGTTCCCGATTGTTTACTATGGGTGCTAAAAATCATCCAATTATTCTAAATGCTCACAAATTTAAAAGAGCCCTTAGCCTATAGCACGGCTGTTTTGGGATGAAACTAGGTTGATATCTATGGACTTGGATGTTTGATACAAGTTGATACAAGCCTAATTATAGACAAGCACATGCATACTCGATTACATCATACAAGCACACTGTCCTGCCACAGGCGATTCATACAAATGCGTGCAGGGAGATACAGACAGCAAGGAATGACATTATATACTTTTCGGTAGCCATCCAGCTCGCTAAAGCATTAATTGAGGTAGAGCCAATGGAATGTGGCAAAGACACTTTGAAACTAATTAACAAATTATAAATCCTTGTCTAGTTGGCACGGTTGTTACATTTCATTTAAAACATTATGTCTCGTCCCCATATTTGTATAGCATACTGTAGCTTTGGAATGTGGGTCATCTTGGGTTAAGCATCATTCGAGGAGTCGGTCCTGGACTACAGTCATAACAATATGTTGTTAATGTTACCGCAAGCCACAATGTCGGACTGATAGGATTGGAGTCATTAGATACATTTTCTCCCGTTTATTTGCCTGACTGATTCTTTTTTGCTTGATTTGTCTATTAACTGCTATTCGTGGATACATGAGTGTTGTCCCTATCTCGGTTTGTAGACGTATTTTCTGTGAGGTGTACTGAACATGGCAGTTTTTTTTACATATATGACTGAGCGCTGCCTCTCAATGATCCACTGCATGAATCTCCATTAATGCGATGTAATTTGTAACTACGTCGTATATGTAGCCATCTGATTAGGGTGTGTAACCTTTTTTATAAATCAAAATCGATTATTTCGACTATGGAAAAAAGTCCAATCGATTTTTCAGGTTTATAGCAACTTGCAAATCGGTTAGTAGAAACTATAAATCGATTTTGGCGATTAATGTACTATTCATTTGCCAACGATTACCTAGGTTTTTCCAGGTTTTTTTAATAATGGCACGATAAATCACAGTTTCTCAAGTCTATAATACTAGTATAGCCAGTTTTATTGCTCATCAGTTACTTATGCCAACTTTAAATCATTAAAACAACAAAGATAGTATCCACAACGACTAGGAACGATGTGCATGCCAATATTACGCCAAACCCATGATTCAATGGCGGCGGATTGTGACCCGCAACAGAAAAACACCGGGCTGTTTGTTTCCCCACTACCATAGTACTCAGTACTAAGAATGATGGGAGAAGTAAGATTTTAGTTTACTGAGATAAAAATGAAAATGAATAGTTTGTCCATCCCGCAGCTTGCGCTCTTTTCTTGTACAAAATGTCTTAAACACGTACATATGTATCATACCCATCCGCCACAATCCATTATTTGCCCTCATTATACAATTCAATAAGTACTGAGCAGTGCCAGCTAGGCACCTCATCGTGGAACACCGCTCCACGCACATGACAATGCAAGACATGTACGATATTTAGAACATCATGCCGAACGTCTGGAAATAAGCCAGTGTACCGTGCAAAAGAGTACGTAGCGCGTTTGATTAATGCATATGTACAATACGTGCAAACGTATATACTTAAATAGCCGTGCCCAGGGCCCCCACCGCGTATATTGAAAGAGGGCACTGATGGTTACCTTCAGCCGGGTTTCCAGACGTGCAGCTATACATCACAATGTTTCTTTTTAACCCGTTAGTATGCCTTTTGTACAGGCGGGAAAAGCCAAGGGCATATTAAAAGGGGTAATCGATTTGCTACCGATTTTTGCATATGAAGGAAACGAATATCGACTAATCGCGACTAAGAAAAACAGAATCGGTTATTTCGACTAAAGGAAATTCTGCAATCGGTAACCTGCTATTCTACTAAGTGCATAGTCGACCGAATAGGTAATCGCGAATAACCGATTAACCTACAAAACCTGAAAATCGGTTACACACCCTACATCTGATGCATGTTCCCGCTTCATGAAGTTACTTATTGAAATGATCAAAAATGACATTATTATAAGTATCAAGAAACAACTCTATGAATGCTCTGAAACCAGAAATAAGAAACAGAAAAAGAAAACATAAAGACTAGACTGAAATAGATTTCATTTTTCAATAACAAACACCACAGACAGTGCATAGAAAGTTTTGTTAGCAGTTGGACAATACTGCAAGAGAGAACACATTTTATTTGCCAGCATATTTTGCCTGTCTGTAGAACTTGGATTTTTGATTGGAGGACATGCCCACAAAGATATGGATGCCATGTTTGGAATTTGGCAAGAAGCCAAGTAGGGGAGACCGGGGCTAAAAGTCACACAGGTTAGTTGTCACAACATTTATATCTTGGTAGCTGGTGACAGCATCGATTGGACATGTAAAGTCAAATGTAGGTATTATAGTTTAGTGTCTACCTATAAATAGGTGGGCATGCTGCTCGCATCTGACGGACCTAGCATTTGAATTTGTGTTTTTTATACCGCTGAGTAATGTGTTTCCCTGTGCTAGGTAGTTAATTTGAAAAATTAGGTCGAGCAAATATGTTAACTACAAAGTTATGTGCATTGACTGAACTTCCCATTAATCAATCTCATTTGTATTTTTTTTATCTTGATAAGCCAAGCACGTGGGACTTCTTACCCTGTGAGGCAGGTTGTCACAAATGTCAATTAGAATGGTTAAAATGAAATAACATATTGATTATTGATAAAGTGGAATAGCCATTGTGTAGCCAGATAATTGGAGGTTATTTGGTGTTACTATATGTTGAAATAATTGAATATCAAAGTTGTGACTTTTAGCCCCGGTCTTCCCTATTTTCCGGACACTGCTTGGGGGATAGTGTGACGGGGGCGCAGCTCGCCCTGGCAAAGTTTGATTTTAGAGATATGTGTGGGTGGAGTTTGAGCCCGTATTTAGATTCGGTTAGATAAGTTGGCCCAGTCTGGTCCCTCTTTTTGACGCGACTTGCTTAATGTATAGGATAGGTAGAATGCTGCACTCATGCGTATCATAGTCACAAGTCCTGATGTCCCACTTGCACCTTACACATTTCACCATTACGCCATTTCAGCAGTGTCAAGTTCAAGTATGAGCTGTTGTGGTTGTGTTGGAGATCGATGAAGCAGCACGGACGCTTCAACTCACCGTAGTTGGAGATCTTGAACCACTAGCTGGATTGAACAATCGGTACATACCAGTCTATACATGGTAGCTCCAGAGGATGATACAATGTATTTAAGCTATTTGGACATTACTGTTGTTCTATGACTTTGTGTTTGAAGTGATTCAATTAATTGTGATACATTGCGTAATTTGTGGGTGGGGCAATAATTCTCGTGCAGTGGCCTTTATTTTTGAGCGAACTATTTTGTGGAAGTGAGACTAGCATGCCTATTGATAAAAAAGGTGATTGTGTACAGCATTACTGTGAGCATCAATTCTGAATAGAGATTGTAAATCTGCTGCAAACGCTAACAAATCACTTTCAACACACAAACAATCCTGCATCATAGAACAACAGCAATGTCCAAATAGCTTAAATACATTGTGTCAACCTCTGGAGAGCTACCATGTATAGCACTGGTATGTACCGATCGTTCAATCCAGCTAGTGGTTCAAGATCAACTACGGTGAGTTGAAGCGTCCCTGCTGCTTCATAGATCCACAACAGCTCATGCTTTACCTTATACTCAAGGCCTATATGCATTGATACAAATGCCTTGATTTTTATTCCTTACATGTGCTACTAGCAAGCACACACCCTGCATCGCTCCTGAAGAGTTTTCCTGGTGCTGTGGCATTCGAACTACACCTAATACACATGTCGCGTTAGGAAACTGTGGTTTGTTCTGATTGATGTAAATATGCCTTTGAAAGCGCCCTGTTCATGTTTATTACTTGCTGCCCGTCTGTATCATGGCGCCGTATTTTTTGCGCACGATCAAGTACCCCTAGTTGGTTACCGCCTCTGTTACATGAACCTACATGTAAAAACATGATGCGCGCTATAAGGAGTCATGTTGTAGGTCGTACATACGCGTAGGCAATTCAATTTACTACTGTGGTAGTGCGTATAAAAGAACAAGCAACCCTGCATCATAGGTAGGTAATTCAATTTACTGTGCACATAAAAGAACAAAGGACCTAAAATGGATTACCGTAAACAAGCGTCACATTAAAATGAGCTCATTTGAGTAATCTATTTATAATTTGGAAGGTAGTAGTCCTAATTATCTTAATTTTGCCTAGCCGCAGACAATGGTGTGAGAGCAACACTCCTTATCAGCCACTGCTAGTTAGCTCCTAGATTACTTACGTGATTTGTAGCACAATCTTCATGCATAATGATCAGCGCCATAACTTTTGGCTTATGCATGTACGATTGTATGGCTTCAGCCTTACATAGTTCCTTAGGAAAAGCGTTCAAACAAGGACACGAGTATGCAGTGTGTCTGAGAACCTAATAATACTCCACCGCCTATACCGGGATCAGGTCAAACATGAATTTCACACGCACGACTTCTGTGAGTTTACTACTGCACTCACAGGACTATGTGTTAATGAAGGCGATGGTGATGGTGGTGAGAGCTAGGTTGTAAAGGTGGTAATGTTGGAGGTGATGATGTTGACAATGATTATAGGAGGAGGGATGATGGTGGTGGTTGTGGTGGTGGTGGTGTGGTGATGACGATGTAGACGGTGATTATAGTGATGATACGTGGTTTTGATATCGGTTTACTGTGATACACACTTGTTTGAAAAAAAAAGTCAAGAGGAACTCGAGGATATTTAGCATAATCCACTATGGTAGCTTATGACTCTGCCAGCTCACGACAGACGTACGTAATAATTAGACTGCGCTTACTTTACTAAAACGATAACCGGCTTATAATTCAATTAAGCCGACTTCAAAATAAAAATATTACGGGATGGCAACTGGTGCTTAAGTGCTAAGTTACCAATTCCCAGAGGCACGGCTGTTGCCATTTTCTATATCTCCGTGTTTCTTTATTTTTTCCTCACGGAATGATCTTATAGCTATTGCATATTGTCCCTTTGGCACTTCGGATTTGGTAATGCATGTAGCCATAATATAGCCTGGGGTCCGCCTCGCATAGTAAAACATGAGTAGAATTTGTTCCTGTGGCGGGGGAGGGGGGGGGGGGGGGCATGATATAGTACACCCATGGCTACGCTTTCCTGCCATTCATTCTGAATGCAAACACGTTCGCTGCGAACAAATCATATTCATAGATATCATAAATCCTCTCGGAATAGGAGCGGGGCCCCAAGATCCACTTGCTAGATACGCCCAGGATTGCTGTAACGATATCAAAACCAAAACAATATCGAAATTGTACTTTCTGGAAATAATACAATTCCTTGTCACCTGCAAATTGAGAATACATATCATTTCTCCATATTGTTTGGGTCATGAGAACTAAATCCATGTATGCATGCACAGTGGTCTAAATAAATGAAATCACTCGTGTGCTGAACTAGTGACGTTGAAATGCATACACTTGAGGAGACGATTTGGTATACCATCTTTTAAGATCACAGCTTCTCCTTAAGACTAGTATGTAGGCAATACTGGCACGGTACAGCTACATGAACTAGGATATTTAATGTTTGGGTTTGTGGGAGGGAAAGTGGGTAATGTAAAAAGTAATAATCAACTGTAATTGATCTACACTCTTCCCCCACTCCATTTATGGTGTAATCCTATGTTGTCTCAAGATCTCTCGTGCAGCCATTATTCTCTACGATGGTCTGATCTGATATGTCTCAGTTATGCGCCTCATACCTTCGATGTAGCGATAATGCACTGGTCGTGTTCTCACAACATGCACGTACACGATACTAAAAGCACAGTACTTAGCTGCCCATACTGTGCAGTATAACATGGGTGGCCTGTAAACTGTGGTTGAGTAAGCGTAGCATGCCTCCATATATAACGTGCGCATTTGGTGATGGTAAATGCGATATATACTAATAACTTTTTCGCATTGTCTGAAGAGGTGAACAAGAACTTACCAGAGTTAAACAGTCACTTAAAACTCACACTGAGAAAAAATAAATCAAAAATCGATTTTACAAGTAATCAAACACCTCAATTACATACACAATGTATCCAGCTTTTATCAGATGGGGGCTAAATCAAGTGTTGATTTTTTAAGATTATTCCACCCGTTGCTTGTTGTGTCAGAATGTCATTCACTCCGAATTTGGCCGCCCATTAAGCTCGCAGACAATATTAAGTCAGACCTACGGTATACTGCCTTTTAAGGAAATTGGAGTGGTGCGCCCGCTTATATAAAAGCACTCAGCATGTATCATGTACAGGGCAATATACCGACGAAAATGAGAGATTACGGTATCAAAACTGTCACGAAGTTACTTGTTATTTTTGAGATAACGATGTGTATCCGTTCTGCTCCGGTTACGTACGAGGTCAGGCTACTTAGCACCAAATCACTACGATTTGTTCAAATCTTGGAAAACGGGACTATTTATGCCAACGGAAGGCTAAAGCAAGCAACTACGTTCTATATGTACTTGAAGAACAATAACCACATTGAGTTTGAGATGAAAAGCCAACCCGGACGATTCCTGATGCTGAAGAAAATCCCGATTGATAGCATCATTTTGTCTCAAATCAACACCACCCAGGCTGGCGACAATCACGACGAGTTTTCCTATACACTGGCTGTGGGCTATACCTCTGAATCAAATTTCACGTCATGGGTTAGAGCCCCCGGATACTGCATGGTACTAAGTCAAAACTTAAACGACAGTATGACTTGCAAAGTCGCTTTTGACGTGAACGGTAATGTAAGTGGTCCATGCCAAGCGATATCTGACGACTGCATTGAGGCCCAAAGAGTTTAGCACTATGAAACCTCCTCGGCTATAGTAGAAATAATATATTTTCAGTGCAAACATTATTTGTTCTATTTAATGTGCTTATATGCATGTACATGTTTATCACGATTGAACCTATATACCGCCATCCGCGGTCGTGATCCACGGTTATACCAAGCATGGCGCTCGTTTTTAGATGTAACAAAACACGCGCTCAGATTTCTGAATTCATGTCTAAATAGTGCCCATTTATGATCACAATGCGATTGCGCCCATTTACTGTGGGAAAAGGCAGCTAACACCGGGTGTATGTATACTATAAATATAGATATACGCAAATATACATGTAAGCGTATATAGCTGTTATACATACAGACATCCATGTGTAATACTGGCGTGTAACAGTACAAACGCAGTTACATTCGTTGCTTCGGTTGTATTTGTGCGTGTGTTATTTATAGATTACATATGATGTATGTAGAGCGTTTAACCAGTGTTACTACATACCGGATATGTTTTTTAAATTGCTGATTTGCATACATCTATTTGGGCTCTGACTTGGTCCCAGTCATGTGATACGCTGTACAACTGACTTCTCGCGTCACTCTGCCAGTATTATTGCGTTTTATTATTGCGTTTTTGTGGGACCTGGATGCGATAACCGGCCAACAGTACCTGTCAACACAATACTGAGGTCCAAGATGGCGTGTGAATATACCCAAACAGGATAAAAGCCATCTTGTTGATTGTCTTAGGAAACAGTAAATATATAGTTGAGTATACGTTCCTTAGGTCGCATGTCGAATACTATAGGATAGGCTCGCCACACCCTGCCTTTACAAACTTTCTCACTGTACATGATTTATTGCTAGTGTGTATGTAGGGGTGGTGGTGGTGCATGGTGGTGTATGTGTGTGTGTGTGTGTGTGTGTGTGTGTGTGTGTGTGTGTGTGTGTGTGTGTGTGTGTGTGTGTGTGTGTATGTGGTGTGTGTCTGTGTGCGTGTGCGTGTGTGTGCATGCATGTGTGCATCATTCCTTGTGTATGGTTTGTAACTACATTGCTAGCTACCGGATATGTTTTGCCTTGTGGTGGACATTAATTAGGTATGTAAAGACATGTCTTGATGTTTTATCAATGCCCCTCCTTTTAATATTGTTCTCAATCTTGTGTAATTAATTGGTTGAACTGTCAATCCAATTATATGTAGGGTATCTCCTGGTCAGTAGTATTATCTATACCAGCAATAATGGATTAAGTAAACATGTTTTGCCATGAGCTTGATCTTGTGATCCAATTAACTTCTTGAAGACAATCAGTAGGTATGTTACAATCCCGCAAATTATTGGTCGCCATCTAGTTCCTAATTTTTGCGTGCAGATTTTCAAACACCCCTTCGCTGTGTCTTACATAGAACCCGTCTTTTTGGCTCCTTGCATGATGTCCATATATGAACGAACAGCAGATCTATATATATATATGTAGTAAAATATACTGTATCATTGTATGTAGCACGATTAATTGGAGTGATTATTGAATTTATTTATCGGAAGTTTCGCTAGAAACCTCCATATAGTATATGACCCCACTATGAATATCATTAAAAACACGCGACCCGTTTATAACGAGACTCCTGACGATCGGATCGTTTAGCTAGTAGATTTAATCGAACGAGAAGACGAAAGTGAGTAATTTCGTCGTTTGTTTCATGTCGCAAAACCGCGCGGTTGTAGAGAACAACAAGGTACTGCCCGTCTTCGTACCCAGTCCCAGAATAATTCTCCTTTTTTTTCTTTGTCTTGACCACGCATAACTTGGGATAAAAAAACATTTAAAGAATGGAAATTTCACCAATAGCTTCAGGATTGGCTGGAAGAGTGCCTACTGAGATCAAATAGTCGATTGTATATTTCGGTAATTGTATTGTTATATTGGGCGTACTAAACGCTACTCGTATCATTACAAAGCAGAATCTTGACGAGTTTAGAATTGTCGATAACCAAACCAGAAAACTACAGGAGTCTGGAGCAGTAGCAAACGATTTACAATCAACTACATGTATACGGTCAGTCTGGAGCAGTAGCAAACGATTTACAATCAACTACATGTGTAAGATGCTTAATTAAAAAATCTATGAAACAAGTAACAAAAAACATTCTATATGAGAAAGTTGGTAGATATAGGATTTGAAGGCAATGGTGGTGTAAAAAGCAAGGAAACAGGGGTCTGTACTGAATAGTAAGGGAAAATGTCATAGTCCTGTATTTAGCACACAAACATGGGATATGTTACAAAGGGCTACATGTAGGACTATGACATTTTCCAACTATTACAGACCCTTGTTTCCTTGCTTATTACACCACCATTGCCTTCAAACCCTATATCTCACCAACTTTCTGATAGAGAGGTTTTTAGTTACTTGTTCAATACTGAGAAGAACAATTAAGCTATATAGCTACTGTCACAAAATATTCAGCAGTATTATTTCATCAATATATCTGTGATATGCGAAGAATATACCCATGGGGTTTCATAAGCTACTGTACAGTAGTAACTGGGTGGACATACTTCGTGAGGACGATTCCCAACTAATATGTAAATCGTTCAGCCATTAGGAGAGGCTATTGTCAAGTACCACCACTGACATTGCACAAGATCGTCTTGCTCTATATCAATACAACTGGGTGGCCTAGGTATATCATCAACCCATGCATGCAGTTTTTCCAACTCTTCCTACATTTGAAATCGAGCCTCTCATTAATTTCATAATAAATTCTACTGCATTTCCGAGTTGCATGCTGCATGCACGATGACTAGTAAAATAGCACCCCCTATTCCCACTAGGGGTTATCTGGATTGCCTTTATTGTCTCTCGGCCTTGCCAGAGTTCAGGGAAGGATGCTTTTTTTGCCTTCGTTATGGCTGGCACTGACCACTATATTGCCCACAAATTGAGTAACTATTTGGCCAACCTTCAGCCAAGAACATGCCCTCAACTGCCGCCGTGGTGGTTTCCCTTCCATAAGGCATAATGAACTGAGAGACATAACAGCATGTCTTCTCACCGATGTTGGCAGTAACCAGTGCTGCAATCCCTGTTGGTGAGCATCTAAAATATTAGGCACTTGACACAGCAGATGAGACATGTCTTGACATAGAAGCGTACAATTTCTGGGGTAATAAATTTCTATGACATGAGGGAGTTTCAGCACGTTTGCTGCATTCAATAACAATTTCTCTCAGTCCGAATAAGGACTACAGACAAGCGGAACATGTGAAGCAGCGAAAAGGGCATATTTTTTCAAGTTTTCAAGTTATTTCGGTCGACTATGCATTTAGTACTGTTCAGATTACCGATTTCTAAATTTCCTTTAGTCGAAATAAAAAATTCTGTTTTTCTTAATCGCGATTAATCAATATTCGACATGCAGAAATTAGATCGATTGCCTTATTATGCACAATGGCTTACTAAGCGGTTATTTAAACGGTAAAAAGAAATTTCGTTGATATATTTAACACTTATTGTAGCTGGGAACCTGTAAGTTGGGTCCTCAATCTAATCAGCCCTGAAATACCTGGTGCACTCACAAGGCACGTTTGGGTGGGTTGTCTTAGGAAGCAGTAAGTATAATTGATTCAACTACGTACCCTTGAAATATAATAACACTTCGCTACCTACGCTATCAGCCTGTCATGCATGCCGATCACTACCTACGCTGCCCTAAACCGTACCCTTTTCCAGACGTTGACCCATGACATTCTGAATATTGTACGCGTCATGTCTTGGCCAATTGCATGGCGGCTTGTCATATGTGTGGAGGGGCGTTCCACCAACCACGAGGTCTCATAGGTCTTTTTTTGGTTGTGCTACTTATCACTTTACCAATTGTTGGGGGGAGGGGGGGGGGGGGGGGGGGGGGGCATGCCGTCAGTTTTGCCGCGAAATACCTTTCACCTCATCTATATCGCGATAATCGCAATATGAGGATTTAATCGCGATATATTATGATCAATTATCGGTCGATTATTCATTGTTGGGGTGAATAGTTATGACTACCTGACTAACTCGAAGGATATCGTATCCCAAAAACCTACGCTACCTGCTACCAGGGACGACTTCATGAGGGTTGACCGCAGAATGTTTAAAACTACCGTTTGTGAGTTCTTTGCAATTGGTTCTTGGTGGGTATGTGCTATGGATGGGTTTCCACACGCGAATAACACCTCAAACATGAGGTACCACATAACGTTCGTGCATGGAATAAAGAAAAGCCAGCAAACGTGGGTGCACTCGGACCTATTAGCTATTGTGAAATGTTTATACATGTGTATGTGCACACGCAGCTGCAAGAAGCAAGGAGTGAGCAGAGCTGCAGTACTAACACTGCCAGTACCAGTACCAGCAGTGCAAGCACAAGCACTGATAAAGCCAAAGGTGTCGGATGTATTGATCAATTTGTATCCCAAGTGCAGCCCATCACTGTTATGAAAGGGGAGAAATTTTCCAGAGCTAATGAGTTGCTGGGTAAGGCTCTAACTGGTAATTTGCTGCCGTCAGCCCTACTGGACAGCGCAGATTTCGTGCATTTTTTTTTCAGACGAAAGTGAAAGGCTGGGCAAACGTATTATATTTTCTCAGGTAAAATTCGAAACTGCATGTTTTAACTCTAACCGTAATTCCGTAAATTAATTTCATGACATACCTAAATGTATGCTTATTCTCTGCTCGTATTTAAATTAAGGTTTCCAAAATCTGTATATCTATGTTAACATCCGTACATTTTTAATACGCGCGATATGAGTATAAATTAATCGCGTTTCGCGATATAAAGTAATCGCGATATATCGCGGCAACACTGCTCAGTAGTATTGATTGGTATAAAAGTTTTAAGGACAGACTGTTTTGGGAGTATTGAGGTTTGTTGTGTTGTACAGTGGATGCAGTGATGACAGTCGCGTGCACAACAGATGACACACCCAAATATTGTGAAGTGTCATTGAGGAGGGAAGCGTGTATGATATAGGAGCAGGATTTTCCAAATGGCGTGGGTTTAAGACCCGCGATACATAAAGCAGGGATGGGGGGGGGGTGGAGGGGTGGTGGTGGTGCTGTTCGCTTCAGGCCCGATACGAAAAGCGGGGTGGGGGGGGGGGGGGGGGGTTAGGGGGGAAGGGGTTGCTGTCCGCTTCAGACCTGTTTACGAAAAGCGGGGTGGGGGGCTGTCCGCTTCAAGCCCGATAAGGGGGGGGGGGGGGGGGGGGGGTGCTGCTTAGCGGAAGAGGGGGAGGTACCTTATATGAAAGCGGGGGTTGCAACCCCCGAATCCCCTTCCCACCCCCCTTCCCGCCCCTGAAGCCCCACCAGCATTCGCACTTTTTAAAGTCACAAAACACCGCATAATGGCGCAGCAACACTAATCTAATGTAAATTACTAATTCCTACCTGTGGTGGGGTCTATCGTTACATGTATAGCGTAAGAAGTCGTGAATGTTTAATAACATAGGTTTTGCGGGGGGGGGGGGGGGGTATACCCTACTCACACACCCTAAATCCTCCCCTGCAATGCTAAATGACTCATTTCTGTGGCAGTGCAAACATTTTAACTGTATTGCGTTTGACATTCAAGCTACTCACATGCAGCGCACGCTATGTAGAGATTGAGCAGGCTTGTCTGGTAGTTTCAGTTTAAAAGAATGTACTCGCAACTGTACACCGCAAATTTTTTTTCATCTATCGGTTAAAAATATGCATGGCTAGTTCAATATTTCGAGCCAATTTCAATGTTTAAAAGCAAGTTATTTGTGGATCAAACCAACCTTTGCAGACCTGCACTCTTCATAAGTATTCATCCTTCAATGCGGTCACTCAATTGCGCAATTATGAAATGACCAGTATTGTAGACAAAAATTAGAGACAGGGTAGAAATAATAGTTTCATTTGTTAGACACTAAGTGTAAGATATACTATTAATACCACATACGCTTAATAATCAATATAGCGATTTATACACAAATTTAAATCTGGGTCAGTAGCGATGGCCCTGGCAAGGATCACCTCCCACACTAATCACCGGATGTATTAAGAATTAAGAGTTCCTAATGAACTCTTCTTGGGAATAAGATTATGCATTGCTAGGGTTTTGACCATTATTTGATAATGCATATCGTCGTGGGTGGCTGCCTCTGGATGCATCGTTGCCTCCTGAGTTTATGGTCATAATACAATTAGCTCCAACATAAATATTGCGGGTTGCTACACATCTTATACTAATCACCGGATACATTGTGGTTTCCCAAACAATAATAAGTTCACCTTCTGGCAGGATGTGTTGCAAGAGTTGTAGAACGCGTATTTAAAGACTGTGCAGCTAGAGGTCACGTCATATAAGTCCTTGTCATACGAATCTCACGATGATCAAAGCGATTGTCCTCCTAGGTGTGCTTGTCAGTGCCTTGGCGTATCCTCGAGAAATACAGCAGGATGAAGAAGGTAACGCATCCTTTTACGTTTAGAAATGTGATGATCAGCATTACCGTTGTATCAACAAATGCGCAGCTTACATGGAGCAAGCAGACAGAGGCAGTAAGTGATTGTGAACAAACGTGTGCAGTTGATACTGCCATTTATAAAACACCATTTTCAGCCATTGTGCTTCAGATCACGAACAATGTCAAATTCGGAGCCTCACTCGTCGTCCTAAGCGCAAATGGAAACTGGAGCCCAAAGCCGAAATCTTTTGTTACTCCCCACGGCGGCACAACACAAGGGCAGGTAACGTCTAATGTTTATTATAATAGTGTCTCCAGCACTGCCCCCAGTGTTATTGCATACACATGCACCTTCCATTCATTCTTGCTTGTTTTTATACGTAGTGTATCGCGACCAGCAGTGGCACTACAGTGGGAGTATCTTTCCAAATAAAATATGCTACAGGAGATGTGTTCTTTGTCGAGGCGCAAATGGGTTTCGGAGACGATACCTATTGCAGAGCGACTAAGACGAGAAGTGGTAAGGGGAACATGGCCATGGACGTTGGCGAAGAAATATCAGGATCCGTACTGACGTGCAATTTGGGAGCATACGATCCATGAAAATCTCTCGTGTCGTTCAGCAGCTAGTGGACACAATTAGACGTTTTGATTTTATTATTGCGTAGGTTTAATATCGCTAGAACCATGTTGAATTGGATTTAATACATGCAAGCAATCTATTCATGACACCCAGCACCATACAACTTTAAATTCTCTAAAATGCCATGACATGGCGGCTATTTCCGTTAATATGTCCGACTTTGAACACTCACCATCCAACAAGTCCCTCCTCTCGAAATTTTAATTGATATTTCAACCACGAAGTATTTAATATACAATTAATAAACTGCTACAGTAGCCAGGCAGCTCCGGGTTGACTTTCTTCCATACTACGCAGTAGGCGAGATTTCAATAGAAATAAATAATAATAAATGCATGAAATGAGTAGTCAGTTGCGAGTATAATATGTTAATCAGGAACTACGATAGTAGTTCCTATATAGGAATTGACCCGGGTCGTGAATATCATTTAAAAAAACCCGCGCCCTGCGTATAACTCGCGTACCGAGAAACGGATAGTGTTGCTCTTTGTTGCTATCGAACCAGAAGGTAAAGACGGTCATTTTAATGTTTTGTTCCAGTCTTCAAACTGTTTGCTATAAGAGAACAAAAAAATTCGTGTTTTTCCTCGTCCCCAGGCAATTCTTCTCCGTCGTCGTCTTCTTCTTCTAATTCTCGGGTGAGCATAACTCGGGATAGGAACGGTTTTTTAAAGAGCGCAAGTTATATCAATCGCTTTAGAATCTCCTGGAAGGCCATCTTCAAGTATCAGATGTATGAATAAAGCACAAAACTGACATACGTAATCATTACATATTGCGTAGTGTTAAATAGAAGCGTTCCCATGGCGACATTTACGTATATTTAGAATTGTGCAAACAAAACAGGAGAGCAGACGACGTGTTAGAATTCTCCCGCGTTCCTTACAGTGATCCCAAACAAAAGCGGGCGTCTGCTCGTGACGGTATTTGAAGCGGGGGGCACTTGCCAGTATTAATAATCGATAAAAAATGATAATTAAAAAATAGAGGAAACAAGTAAAGAAAAACATTCTCTAACGAGAAAGTTGGTGGGATATAGGAATTGGAGGCAATGGTGGTGTTAAAAGGAAGGGAACAAGGTTTTGAGAAAAGGGTAATGAGACAAAAATCCTATATTGAGTACGTGTAAATGTAACAGAACCAAAAGAAGTGCTAAATATAGGATTTTTGTCTCATTACCCTTTTCTCAAAACCTTGTTCCCTTCCTTTTAACACCACCATTGCCTCTAATTCCTATATCCCACCAACTTTCTTGTTAGAAAATGTTTTTCTTTACTTGTACTCAATAATATTATAATTAGCAAAACGCCAAGACCACGATATATTCATGACCTCAGTGGCGTAGGAACGTATTAAAGATTGGGGGGGGGGGGGGGTCAATTTCATAATAAAAGGGGGAGGGGGGGGGGGCTGCGGGAGGGGGACGTGGCCCCTCCTGCGCGGAGCGCGGAAGCTTTTGAAAAAGTATGATAGTTGGCTTATGAAACCTCACGGTCGCACATAGTTGTTTAAATACTACATATAAAGGTAAATTGCAATGAAGTTATACGCTTCGGGAAGTCAGGTTATCATTTTCCGATCAAGAGGGGCTACAAGATTAACGCTATCAAACCGTCGCGTGGATTTATATTTTAACACTAATGCTAAGTTTACACGACACAATCTTTCCATGCCAGCATGTGTAACAGTGTTCGTAAAATATATATTAATAATGATCAGGCGCATGCGCAAGTACAACCATGACAACACAAATAATACGTGTTATGCCACATCTCCCTTTCTTGCAAGGGTTGAGTTCCATCCAAATCGTTCAGGGGGACGGATCACTGTCCCTGTCTGTGACCGTGTCATAATTCTATGAGGTTCCTGTGGTTGGTGGTCTTGCTCCTGTTCATAGGTATTGGGTTGTTGTGGTTTCTCCACTTGTTTGGGTTCCTGCTCCAAGGAGTCAGGTTGTTGTGGTTCCTCTGCACCTTGCCTAACAACATTAGGCACAACGTTGAGGTGGTGTCGATTGCGGCGAGCTAAGCCACCCTGAGGTATGACTGCGGAGCCCCTGCCTTTCCCACCACTATACCAGGGGTCGGCTTACTCTTGTCTGTTGTGATTCACACCTCCATCTGATCTGGAATGTCTGGAAGTTGGTGGACTCTGTGATGCCTGTCAAAATTGGACTTTTGGTGGGATTTAAACTCCAAGTCTTGCTCCTGAAATCAAAGCAAATAAGGCCATTCTGGTTTCAGATGTTCAAGTGTTTGTGGAAGGTTAGTGCGCAATTGTCTGCCCATCAGCAGTTGTGCCGGGGTAGTTGTGTGGAACGGTAGGTGAGAATGGCTAGGCACGGGTCCTGATTCCCTTTGAGAATATTTTTCACTGTCTGAACAGTTCTCTCCACCAGCCCGTTGCTTTGGGGGAAATAGGGGCTGCTGGTGGTATGCTTAAAGCCATATGACGCAGCAAACTTTGCAAACTCACGCGAAGAGAACTGTGGACCATTGTCACTGCGTACTGACTCTGGAATGCCATGCCTGGAAACCACCGCTTTAACAGCATCTATCAAAGTGCTGCTAGTAGAGACCTGAGCTTAATAACCTCGGGATATCTAGAAAAGTAGTCTACTATGACCACATAATTGACCCCATTCAACACAAAAAGATCCATTGCCACACTCTGCCATGGGTAGTCTGGTAAAATTGTTGGCATTAATGGTTCACGATGAGGCGTGGAATGCTTCACACACACTGAGCAGTGTTCAATCACATCCTTTATTCGCTGGGATATGCCAGGCCACCAAACAGAATTCTGTGCTCTAAGCCTGCATCTCACAATGCCTTGATGCCCATTGTGGAGTTTTGCAAGTGCCTCCTGCTGGAGAGACTCTGGCACCACAATACGCTTTTGGAAAAGAAGCAAATCGTTGTGTACTGATAGATCTCCTTGAACTTTCCAGTAAGGCTTTAGGACAGGTTCAATCTTGTTCTCTCTGGCCATCCATCTAGGCAATGCTTCATCACTGCTGAACACACAGGATCTAATAGCTGGGCTTCCGCGTATTGTTTTAACTGCCCCTCACTGGCTGGAAGATGTTTAATGAAAACTTCCACGATATGTTCTGCTTCTTCCTCTAGCCGCATGTCAGCCTTAGTGATAGGCCCTGGTGCTCGAGACAGTGCATCTGCTGTGCACAAGAGCTTACCAGGCACGTGCTGAATAGTAAAATCAAAGTGTGCTAGCCTCTGCCGAAATTGAAGAATTCGTGGTGGTAACATATCAAGGTGCTTTGATCCTAACAGTGGAACTAGCAGTTTATGATCAGTTTCAATGTGGAATTTAAGTCCAACAATATAACTGGCAAACTTGTCACACGCCCAGACAGTAGCCAGTGCTTCTTTCTCGATTTGTGCGTACAGTTTTTCAGTATCTGACATAGACCGGGATGCATATGCCACAGGTTTCCATTCCCCATCACTTCTCTGTAGCAATACTGCCCCCAACCCATGCAATGATAAAGTTTGGTTGGTGCATCAGGGGTATAGAAGGCAAGCACTGTTGGTTTGCAAAGTTCGGCTTTAACCTGAGCAAAGGCTTCTTCTTGAGCACAACCCCATTGCCAAGTGCGGTTTTTGCTCAAGAGTTCTCGAAGAGGCTGTGTTACCTGTGCTAAGTTAGGTGAAAACTTCCCCATTTGGTTTGCCATTCCAAGAAATCGTCTCAATTCCGTGATGTTACTGGGTGAGCTGAGACCTTCAATAGCAGACGTTTTCTCTGGATCTGCTTGGACGCCATGTTGGTCAATGACATGCCCGAAAAAGAGTAGTTTCCCTTTCTCAAACTCACACTTCTCCCTATTCAGAGTTACTCCAGCATCACGGATTCTGTTTAATGCCGCTATGAGTCCAGCGTTATGTTCCTCTTTGTCCCTGCCAAACACTAACACATCGTCCATCTGACACAGAACCCCCTCAAGGCCTGCAAGGATTTTACTCATTCGCTTCTGGAAGTGCTCAGGCGCACTGCAAATCCCGAACGGAAGTTTGTGAAAGTAGTAACGACCAAATGGAGTGATGAATGTGGTCAGAAGTTTGGACCTCTCAGTCAAGGGTATTTGCCAAAATCCGGAATTTGCGTCAAGTTTGCTGAAGATTTTTGCTCCTGCCAACTGTGCTAAGGTTTCATCCACTTTTGGAAGAGGGTATACCTCCCGGCAAACATAACGATTTAAGAGTTGGTAGTCCACACATATGCGGATTGGCCCACAATTCTTGGGAGCAACCACCATTCCGGCACACCATGGAGTTGGCTCGTCTACTTTTGAGATGATTCCCAGTGACTCCATTCGCTCCAACTCCTGCTTGACCTTGAGACGCAATGGTAAAGGAATGTTCCGGGAGGTAAACAAAGCATAGGGCTGTGCCTCTGGTTGCAACTGAATGTCATAAGGGTCACCCATGCTCCCCAGCCCCTGGAATAGTGTAGGATATTTTTCCACAATAGTGTGAAGTGAACTTTCCACCGTTTCCTCTAGCTTTGCCACCAACTTCAGAGCGAGGATAGCTGGTAGTCCCAGCAGGTTGGTTCTCAGTCCGTTTACTACATACACATTCTGCTTGGTAGTTTTCCCTCGATAAAACAGCTCCCCTTCAAACTGACCGATTACCTTTAAAAGAGTGCGTGCAGGACCGTACAGCATCTTCTTGGGTCTGTCTAGTTTAAGCGCTTTAAAAGCTCTGAAAGCCACATCCGAAATTGCTGTTACCTCAGCTCCAGTATCTATTTTGAACTCCAACGCTTGATTCGCCAACTTTAACTTCACACTCCAGGTTTCAGGACTGTTTTGTGTAAGTGTGTCTAAGAATGCACTGTCAAGGTTGCTCTCATCCGGTTGTAACTCCGCCACTGTCTTTGATAGGCACTGTGAGCCATAGTGTCCTCTCCACTTGCTTTTATGACACACAGACTCCTTGGCAGGGCAAGTATACCAAGGATGCTGGCCTTTCCCGCATTTGATACACTGCTTAGGTGTTTGTTTTGGATTTGCAGGAGAAACACCTGCTGGTTTTGTCTTGGTGCCTTGGCCCCTAAGGAAGTCCATTGAGCTGTTTTCCCCCTTGAAAGAAGAGCCGCTTCCTGCCTCCTTGAGCACCTGTTGTTGTGTGTGGACCGCCTCTCTCTGCCGGATCATGGTCTTTGCTTTCTCTAAAGTGAGATCCGGATTTAGTTGAAGTCTTTCTGAGAGGGCTAGATCCCTAATACCGACAACAAGACGGTCACGGATCATTTCAGAGGTGAGCTGCCCGTATGAACACCGCTCTGCCAAATAAAATAGCTTCGTGATGTACTGGTCGCCGGACTCACCTTCCAGCTGGTCACGTCTGTTGAAGCGCGCCCGCTCGAAAATGACATTGTGTCGAACATGGAAATACTGATCCAGTTTTTCCACTACTTTCTTGTAGCTTTTCCTCTCCTCGTCCGGATACCCGTGGACACAAGAACCACTTCTGCCTCCTCGCCCATAGAATATAATAACATACTGACTTGCTTAGAGTCGGACTGTGTGTCGAGGGACGAGGCGATACGGAACTGTTCGAACCGCCGTTTCCAGCGGGTCCAGTCGTCGGGGTTCTTGAAGTCGAACGCTTCCGGAGGTTGCAACCGAATATCTGCCATGTCCAACCGTGGGTTTCAGAGAACCGCTGCCACTATGTAACAGTGTTCGTAAAATATACATTAATAACGATGAGGCGCATGCGCAAGTACAACCACATGACAACACGTGTTATCATAGATAATAGAGTAGACAGGTCTATCCCAAAGTTGGGAATGGCTTCATTGATGTTAACTGTTTTATATGTGAAGTGACTTACATATACATGTAGAACGAAGTTCAAACGTAGTTTACACGACATTAACAGAATTGCGTGTAATCTTTTTATCGCCAGATTACATGTTAGGTTTCAAGCTCCGTATCTACTCAACAGTGCATCCGAAATTTAGTGTTTGTGCAAAGGAGTCCATTCATGTAGGTCTAAGCAAGCACTGGGTGTGGGTGTGGTGTTAGATGGAGCAAGTGGGTTAAGGACTCTGAAGTCAAAAAACGTTTTTTTGCTCCAATGTCAGTGATGGCAGAGGCAAGTTTGAAGGTTTCCCTAGTAACTGGTTGTAGGGTGATAATGTCAAATGTGCATAATGCGCAAATCACAAGTCATTTACATAGCACAGTTGAATAGCTCAGTGGAGGTCATGAAAAGGTACATTACATTTCATTCATTCATAATCACTTCACACACAACTGAAAGGTATGTCACATGAACACATACTTTAATTCACATAAGTGCCTCCAGTGGTAGAATCTGTATGAATAAGTCCAACACACCTTAATTTGCAAACAGTACACATATTAACTCTTTACAAATCATCCTCCATCTCAGGAAGCAGCAACGCTTTCTGAGGTCCTGGCTGAGTTTAAAAAAACTCAAAGAAAGCACAGACCGACATAACCATGTCATGGCAGACAATCATGCCCAACTTGATTGGCCACCGTTATAGCTACATCATCTCAAATATCTGCCTTGCCATGCAGCATTAAAATAAAGTTGGAAGTGTGCATAAGTGGAAGGAAATACCACACAGCAGCGCAAATGCAACCAACCTAAAAACACCAGGTGATATGTAGTTCCACAAAAAAAAACTGGTCCATGGTAAGCTGTATACTTTTGTTCAGATCAATCCATATGCAAGTACAGGGAGAAGGTCCAAATCTTGGACCACGTATAGCAGTGTTGGTGATATTTGAAGGAGGGATGGAAGAGTGGTTAGGGTGAGAGGAGGGGTGATGGAATAGAGAGGAGGAATTAAGGAGGAGGAGAGGGAAGAAGTATAGATGAGAGGATACATTTGTGTGACATGTAGTATATAAACAGGTAAAGAAAAACATTCTCTAACAAAAAAGTTAGTGAAATATAGGAATTAAAGGCAAGGTGGTGTGTAAAGGAAAGGAACAAGGTTTGCATGGGAAAAGAAAGATGAGACAAAAATTCCTCTATTTAGCACTTCTTATTGGTTCTGTTATATTTACACGTGCTAAATATAGGATTCATATCTCATCTTCGTTTTCCAAAAACTTGTTCCCTTCCTTTATACACATCACCTTGCCATCAATTCATACAAGTAAAAAAAAAAACCTTCTCTATGAGAAAGTTGGTGGGAAATATGATTTGAAGGCAATGGTGGTGTAGAACGCAAGGAAACAAGGGTCTGTAATAGACTAAAAGTCCCCTGCTTTTTTCATTCAGTGTCTTTTTAAGCACTGCATGCATCTGCATTAACATTACTGACAGCTTCATGTGCAGATCTGGTACACCTTTTGTGCTAACCATGGTGCATCTTGCAAAAGGCATCATTTAACTCAACTAGTAAAGTGCTATTCTTAATAACTTACTTTTCGAGGCCACCCTTATACTCGCATAGTACGATATCGTTTGGTTCGTACAGAGAGTAGCTACAGTGAAAAAGGAAGTGCGTACATGCCAACATCACGTAACGGCACTGACATAAGGCAACGCTGACGCAACGTTCGGCCAATGTCATATTGTAAACCAAGCTTAGTAAGAGTAGGTAGCTACATTTACCTAGCTTTGAATAACTTTATAGGTAGTTGGCCTCGTTTGGTTTTGGAGGGTACGCTTAGCCTTCCCGTACCGCTCTCTCTTCCCAAGCGAGAGATTCAGGACTCCCTCAATAACGTTGCCTTAAAGCGGACCTTTTCTTTTATGGGTCTTCTTGATACCACTCAGTCTTTCTTTTTTCTGGGTGTGCTTGATAGCTTTCGCGTTTAGAGGACCGTTTCTTTCCCGGGTCTTCTTCATCCCGCTCGGCGTTCAGCGGACCGTTGCTATTCTGGCTCTGCTTTGTAGAATGCCCGTGCCGATTCTAAAACATCGTCTCGAACTTGAAGGTATTTCGCACGTCGTTTCGCTCGTTTCTTTTCCTGACGTGAAGGCATTTTGAGAAAAACAACTTCAATAAGAAAAGAGGTTACACCAAACGACGATAATAGGCCGGCGCAAAATACTTTAAAGTGGTCGGGCTATATGAATAATTAATTAGATGATGCAATTGTAATTCGCGTGCGCCAGTACATGATTCACGCACAATTTTCCATTTCGTATTAAAATGTTCCGAAAAATGCTAGTCTGTGTTCCCGTCTTGCAACAAATTATTCTTTCATGCACAATGCATTGGACAGCGTATCTGTACGCTCCTTGGAGATCAACTGTTGAGACGAACTTGCTGCATTGTCGCTCGCAAGTTCGATTTTATCCTTCTAAGCGCTGATGCACTTCTTACGCTTACTGAATTTGTGGCGGGAAGGACCAGAACGTGTTTTAACACAGTGCATACTTCTGACATCAAGGTTCTAGCAACTTCCAGAGCTGTTTTGTGTCTTCTACTTCTTTCATGACAACTAAACCCACCCGTGCTTCCACGGCGTTCTTCCAGTTACTCTAACCGCTGTATATAAAAGCGTCATCACATTTCCACCATCCTTCATTTTGCCAGTCTCTATTGCCGCAACACAGATGTGACAAAAAGCAGCATCTTTGCTCTCATCGTAATGTAGGCAGTGCCAATGCTGAAACCACCCGCTCTGAAAGGCACGATGCTGCTTTCCATATTGTCGCTTTGGAAATTTCAACGCTAAAGGTTGATGAGGCTTTTCCAAAATAACTGGTAAACGACGCGAACGTGTAGCCATAGTTAGTCCATATAGATATTTGTTTATGAATTTTTACGATTAGTTCCAGCACGTGCACACGCAAACTTGCACAGCTGGTCACTAACACTCTGACTACAAGATTGAATATAATTACATGTACATGTAATTACTTGAGCGCATCAATGTAAAACATTTTAAATTCTTATTTTTATTTTTGGGGTAAAAAGTGGTCGGGCTATAGCCCGACCGGCCCGACCATTTGCGCCGGGCCGCCTGCGCCTGTCATTGAAAGTCGGGCCGCCCGACTCAATGACAGGCGGTGGTTGGCGTGCCCGGGCGGGGCGGGCGGAAGGTTAGTATATGTCGATTTCTTTTAATCCAGATGAAAACACAGCGGTGACGCACGTGCATGCAGATTCAATATTGTTACCGTTCCGTTTCCTCGTCCCCACTCCACAAGCTCGTATCTGTAGGTCGAGGCAGTATTTAGTGGCCACTTGGTCTTTGTACTTTCCGACTGCAGAAAAAGATCATGAACTGAGAGTGCTATTTAAAGTAGTGACCCACACATATCTTACTTGAATCGCATGAGACTTGGACTGTTGATTTTATCGATATCTTCCACGGTGCGACAGTGTACCGTATGCAGTGTTGCCGCGAAATACTTTTTTCTATTTCGCTATATATCACGAAATGAGGATTTAATCGCGATATTTATATCGCGATATATTATTAATATTTATTATCAATTAGAATTAGTTATTCATTGTTGTGGTGACTAATTATGGCTACCAAAGTGAACGCAAAACCCGCACTTGTTGCAACAAAAGATGAATTCGTTTGTGTTCATCGCAAAGTGCATTAAAGCAGTGTCTGGCAATACTTCGGATGGCACAAGAAAGCAATTGTGTTTCACGGATTGTTACCACACTTGTACAGGGACTTCAGGGAGCCATGCCACCAGTTCACTGGCAGTTACGAGCACGATGGAGTGATCTCCCTATAATTGTTCAGCAAGTGAGATCATTCATCCTAAAGGACATGCGTGCACGTTGGAATCCATCCGATCTCCTTCTGTGTATGGAGGCAATAACTCATCCAGGGCATAAAAGCCTGTCTTGGTTGAATTCTGCTGATAAAAACAGAATTGTTCAGCAGTTTAAAACAGAAATGATCAATGTTTTAGGTGACAGTCCTGCTATGGCTGAGGAAGATGAATCAGAGGAGGCAGAGCCACCAGCAAATAAGCCAGCGTGTTCAGAAGAGGAAGATTTCAACCTACTCTTTGGCCAAAAGGAAGATGAAGGTTTAGAGCCAGTAGAAGCTGATGATCTCCTAAAAGTAATTCAAGACGAATTGGAAAGGTATTAGAAGACAGCTAAAACGAATTTCAAAAAGTGATGATCCATTGCTATGGTGGAGGAATCACGAGTTATGCTTCCCCACCATAGCCAAACTGGCGAGGAAATACTTGTCCATTCCTGCTTCTACTGCACCAGCAGAAAGAGTATTTTCTACAGCAAAAAATATTGTTTAAAAGAAGCGGAGGCGCATCCTACCGGAAAGGTTATGTCGATGCATCTTTTTAAGGCAAAATACAAAAACTATTTTAAGGGATATACGGTTCATCACCGTTCATGGCGTTCAAATTACCATTTTACCATATATCACCGGCATCCTTGATTTAACCCTTGATTTCTTTTAATTTACTCGTATTTGGCCGTTTAAGTCGGTTAAAGTTTGCTGATTCTCGTAAGCATGTATGGTGAAAATCGCCGCGAAATGAATAAATATTAATCGCGATATATCGTGTTTCGCGATATGAAGATTTAATCGCGATATATCGCATTTCATGATATATCGCGGCAGCACTGCATGCCCTCGAAGAATGTAATTATAACTATGGGCACGTGTTCTAATAATTTATAAACTGACACGCTAGAAGAAAAATTGGCAATACAGACTTGAGGAACAGTGATCTATCGTTCCAATATTAAAAATCGGAAAATCCTCGAAAAACCTAGTAAATCGTTGGTAACTGAATTAGTAAAAACCGAATAGCTAGGTACTATGAACCTGAAAAATCTATTAGACTTTTTTCATAGTCGAAAAAAATCGATTTTGATTTTTCCACACCCTACCCTTCATGCACCGCGTAACGGTGATGTAATCCATCCGCAGTTGCATCCGTTTGGTCTGGGGCCGTAACTACTAGCAAATCATGTCCGGGGGAACAAAATCAGCGTAGGACAAAATCTGCTCCGGTCCGACGCCGCTATAACATTACCCACGATTAATAAATTCGGTTTGTAGGCAATTGTCCTGTAACTATTGATTTGTTTTTGTTCCGTTTGTTAATTCTAAAATTATTGCTCAGATCAACATTCAACAACACCCAGCTGGGTAGTGTTGAATGTTGATTGTTGACCTCTTTACCTTCAAACCGAATCATATACTATTTGATTACTCCTGTCAGTGAAAAGTTGGTATTTAAACCCTGGCTGTAAACTGACACGGATCAAGTACAAGACCCCATAATTACTTTACCGTAGATCTCAGAGAAATGGTGTAGTATTATGTCTTGAAAATAGGACGTTGATGGCGTCTACTGTTGGGACATTATAACGATTCAAGCGCAATGGATATTTATAAGTCTTAGGTAAACTGGCAGGGATTTACTTACAAGGCACATTGCATTACACTGTAGAATTGTCCCATATTCTGTGCATTATAACTACATTTACGATAATACATTAAAACTACATTTATGATACATTTATACATGTATATGGGACAGTTCACGACAAAATTTCGTAACCCAATTATAAATAAGCGAAGTGCTCCGTTTACTTAAATTTGGTCATTCCAACCAGAAACCAGCTTAATGTGAGTGATAGGTTCCTTATTCTTCAGGAAATACATTGGTAGCTGTTGCTATGGGGTTCAGCTGAAATATAATTCGAGGGTGATATACTATACATGATGGTCCATGCAGGGCATATAATAATTACAGCAGAGAAATAGAGCATATAGAGCTATAGCGTTGTGTGTGTATCATCAAGTGCACAAAATTAGAGGTGTAATTTTCGGGGAGGAAACAGCTAGTTCCTATACATCTGGAAAAGGTTGTGACTCAGGAACAGTCATCATCTGAATATACATGCTGATTATCGCAACTTTCTCACGAAGGAATAAACAAAACGCAGGTATGGAAAAACCCATGCCAAGGGTAAAACCCGCGCCCTCTCCTTAGAAGGCATGTTCGTTTTTCTTGCATCCGTGATATACTGGGGAGTAATCAATGAGGAAAATTTCTTGTACTAACTCCCACCGCGCCAGAGGCCTAGTGTTTTCTAGGCTGCATAACTAATGTTCGAACACGGTGTTTCAGTAGACTATCATAGGTACAAGCTGTGCCATGTATGTATGGTGATGTAGGGATGGGGTAGTACGGTGGCCCTGGAGGTCGCGCTCTGGACCTATGAGTTTCGAACGGTTAATAACTTATTGCGTAGCGCTCAAGACGCAAACTCCGTTCGTCTCAAAGCAACGACGCAACTATCGTTTCAATTGTAGGCAATCGCGTGAATTCCCCTACACCTCAAAGCAATGACGCCTCAAGGCAATGATGCAATTAGCTCTTGTGATTAACAACTTAAATTATCCGTGCACGTGTGTGTTTATACGGTGTCACATGATGGAGAGATGTGCAAGATGCTTCGCAGCGATCCTGAAGTGGAACGTACGATGGAAGACGCTCATTTTGAGGGTAGGTGTTTTCATCCTAATCAACTTGGCAGGCCTAATTGGAGGCAAAAGAAGGCAATCACAGTAATACTAGTATATTTGCGTTTCGTCGATCAGTAAGTATGTGTGTTTCCAACTTTGAATACAATTGGTTTGTCGCAAGCCTCTATACATGGAGCGGCTTAAATCTCGGGTGGAAGAACACATGTGGAGAGGCTTGCAGCAAATGCGGAGAGGTTTATAATACATGTGGAGAAGCTTACAATCAGGAGTATACCGCAAACAAGTTGTACATGTATAGACACTCAGTTAGAAACACACGTAAGTGGCCAAGACTTATAGCAGATACACGAGGTACAGACTGACAATACATACAAAAATAAGATGTATACATATATATGCATGTGATCACGGGTGTGCGTGTGACAATGTTCCGTCAGTATACTGTACTGCGCTAGCGCACACTATAATAATCCTGCATTACACTGCTCCCTTCTTTTGTAGTATTCCTCATATACTCCATAGCGCTGCGTGCGTTGTCCATCTCGCACTGGATATCGGCGTTGTTTATCTAAGGGCGGTGCAGGTGGGATTCAAATTTCTGGGATTGCTGCCTCTTCTTGCTGTACAGACTCGTCATACTGTTCGTCATCGCTCTCAACCAGATCCAGATTTGTACCAACCGGTGCTTTTTCTCTGAAACCTGTGTTTTCTGGTTTATCATCGGACATTGCACACGGTCAAGATGAACAATTGTCGTTTTTCTCCGTCCTTGAAGGCTTTTGATTTTGTACGTAGTCTCGCCCAGATGTTCCATGACCTTAAACGGTCCTTTCCAAGGATATGGTGTAACTTTCTGGATCGACCACGAGGGACAGCTGTGGAGTGTAGTCACACCAACTCGCACGGGCTAAATGGTTTCCCCTGCATGCACTGTTTTGTTATAAAGCTCTTTCTGCATTCTATGCTCAGCCTGACAACGCTCCCTCACCAGTGTGTATGCTTCATGCAAGGCGTCTTTCATGCTGTGTGCATACTCTGAGGTAGTGCGCGACTCCATCTGATCAGTGCCGCGTACATGTATACATCAGGTCGATTGGTAGCTTCACCTGGCATCCGAACATAAAAAAAGAACGGAGTAAATCCGGTGGAGGAATGGATGCTAGAGTTGTAAGCCAGGCAAAGTTTGCGTATGTGCTGATGCCAATCAGCTTGATGGTTGCCAACTGAAGTGGATAGCATATCCAATAGAGTCCGATTGAATCGCTCCACCATTCCATTGCACTGCGGGTGATACGGCATGGTGCGCATTTTTCTGATCTGCAACAGTTCACATATCTCCTTCAGAGATCAGACTCAAATTTTTGCCCCTGGTCCCTAGCTGGTCGCTGTGGAGCTGTTCTGGAGGGGGAAAAAGGGTAAAACATTTCATCCACAAGTCTTTTAGCTACAGTCGTGGCCTACTGGTTCCGTATTGCATACACTTCTACCCATGCATGCACCGAGTAAAACAGCCCACAGCTACCATGACATACTTACAGCCATCCTCAGTCTCAAGAAGAGGATCCACTAAATCTACACTCACGATTTGCATCGGGTACCCAGCCTCAATAGTTTGCAGTGTAGCTGTCACGCCATACATGGTCCCCCCTATTAATGTCCCCCCGGACCACTTGCGGCGCCGTAAATGGTCCGGGTGGGTCCATTTACGGCACCGCAAATGGCCCGGCCGGACTAACTACGGCGCCGTTGGAAGTCCCTCTTTGCCACAGTTGGTCCCCCCCCCTTTTTTTGTAGCACTGTCAGGCTTAACAAGCAATAATGATTACAAAGCATAGTGATTAATTGGTATATAGCGTTGCTTATAATTGTACGTCTTGCTTTATTTGCTGATGCCCCATTCGTGGTGTCACAACGGCTAATCATATAATCATAGGCTTACAATTATGTATACGCATATACATTTACAGCGTAAATGCAACAAACTGAAATGGCAAGAACTTCAAGTACTTTAGTTCACGCGGATCATTGAACTATTCAAACAGGAGAAATAAACGTTTTACAGGCTGAAAAAAATTGTGCATGTTTGACAAGTAAATGGCTTCGTATTGATGGGCATTACAGGATCCTGTAATGAGCTATTTGGGCTCAAACTTGAGCCATTTGTAGCTTGATCTACAGAATGCATATGCGAATGTTGTTGTTTCAAGCATGCATGCTGCTCCATAAATTTCTATCTCAGTTGCCCACACCTTGAGGGATTACATACAGCTTTCCTCCATATATTTCTCCATGGACTGACCATCTCTTAGGAAAGCTGTCAGTATGGAATTATTGTGTAACATGTAGGATGTTATTATAAGTCGAATCTCATAATGTCCATTTTGACTTCCAGTCAGTACCTGAGCAATAGCTCCAAAAAAAAAAACAATTTCCATCAGCAGTTATTCTGGCAAGTACTTGTGGAATTTCAGAAACAGAGGACATACTAACATGGGCTTAATTTCCTGTCACAAATGTGAGTCCCAAGTTTTGGCATTTTTCTGCTTGCCAACCTTTGCAAACAGACCAGTACTTGAAGACACTCTTTGTCTCAAAAGACAACATTTCCGCATCCTTTTGTTTATTTTCACCATTTTCAGTTCACTACAAAGGAAGAGTTTGGTATAGGATCAGTAGTGTTGGAGGTATTGTCGTGATCTGATATACATTGTTTACCAAAGCTTTCATTGCATGCTTTTGAGATGACTTATAAAAACACTTGCTGCCTTTACAGTGTCTCTGAAAATTGGGAGACATATTGTCGTTTCCTGTCGAAAACTCAGGATAATATCCACCTTAAACCACAAGTGAACTACTTATTAGCTTGCTTGATGAATTTAAAAAGTCAATAATCCATAATTTAATACAGAGAAATCTTCACAATTGTTGTCCCAACCGTCTTTCTTTCCCTTAGTGACAAAGTTAACAGGACTGTCATGATTCATTTCAACATGATTTATTGTTTTAGTACAACCTACTTTTTCACTCAAATGTACTGCAACCCCTGCACTGCTTTCTTTGCTATTTTCTTTCTTCCATTTCCGTTTCTCTGCTTGTTTTTCCTTTACTGATTGTCTGCAATTCACAATGGTTGAAACTCAAATTGCTAGGAATATTACCTTCATCATGTGAGTGCTTTGTGTATGTTTGATTTATGCAAAGCAGTATGTAGATAAGAAGAGACCAGAAGCATTTATTATCATTAATTGCATATGTTTGTTCATTAAAATTGATTCATACATATACAATACCACAGCGAAACCGTTACATGGACACGGTAACGTCTCATCACGTGACCTTACCCGTCTCTTTGATGTAGGCGGATACCGTTGAAATCAATTTCAACGGGCCGTCTGTGGACTGAGAGTGGACGGTAACGTCTCTTTCCCCGTCACTCTTTCACGTCATTTATACGTTATAATCCGTCATTTCGGTAAATCGACGGTTCAAGAGGTTCGCTTTTTACCGTGTCGTACCTCGGAACGTAAGGTTGGGTTTTAGGCAACCGCGCCGCTTTTATCCATGCAGCACCACACCATCACATGCAACTTTCTCAGATTCTGAAGCAGTTTTGAAAATACAAATACATAGGATGTACGAAAGGGAAACGCAAGTATTTTGCTTGGTCTCTGTATGTATTGATGTACAAAACAACTGTACTGGTAGGATTCTGTCCTGTTGAAAGATATGATTATCGGATGAGAACCACACCAAGTACTTGCTTAAACACAATTGCGATATTGATGACACGGGCGTGAAACCTGTACGACAGTACACAACTCTCTCGTCATCATCATCAGAAAAAGAGATTATTTTGCACATACCTCATTGCGCTCCAAAGACAAACAAATTAACTTCGCGGAAAGGCACTGTAAGCGAGGAAACAAAAATCATAAGCCCAACAATAATAAAACAACGTACAGATTGGAAAGAGTATACCGTAATGCGAAAGGCATAACTCTCTTGCCAGCAAACGTTCATCTGTTACAAAAAATTACATACTTGTGACGGACACATTGACATACCTCATGGCGCTCCAGAGTACGACGTGGAAAGTGTAAGCAGAGGTATCAGACATCAACTTACATAACGAAAAGCACGTACTTTCGCGTTACAACCTATTCCTGTAGACGAAAGAAAGGGGTTCGACACAACAAAAATGGCGCCTACCGACACATTTACCTGATGAAGCTACGCCCATGGAAGGTCCACACCTCCCAGGAGACCAGTATGTGTGTTACATCTGCTGATTTTGAAGCACTCAGAACATGTAGATCTACGCTCGTATTCCTCACAGTGGTGACAGTAACGTCGCTGGCCTCTCATTTTGAAAGGAGGTGACTTATATCACGTGACCATGACGTCAATAACTATGTGGACGGTACCGTGCTGTGGCGTTCGTCGATTACCATTGCACATACACGGGCACCGTCACAAAACGTTTCCGTGACATTTCCGTAGAAGTCCGTCATGTTCGATAGAGACGGAGTACCGTTGCAACCCGTCTCCGGATAGCGGTTTCGCTGTGTACACTAACACTATGTATCTTCTCATCAGGAGTATTGTATTGCTTTAGGTGTACACCATGAACCCTTCCAATGACCGCTTTGTCCTCCACGTTCAATGCTATAGAGGCCTTTACCGATTTCTCTGATGATTTTGTATGGACTCAGCCACTTAAAATCCATTTTCCCTCTAGCACGTTTACTTGCACTTAAAATCTTTCACTAGTACTAGTGATCCAAGGCTGAAGGCTTATGGATTTGAGTGTTTGGAGTCATATTGCTTTTTTTGTCTACTTTGAGCATGAATAATATTGGCTTTTACAACTATTAACATTTGTTCCTTGCAATACTTTTCAAATTTTTCATCATCAATCATACAAAAACTAACCACACTGCAGCATGATGCTTTCAGGTCTACAGGTAGTACAGTTTGATGACCACACCACAAAAAACTTTACCAGCATATTTTGCAAAGTCCGGTTAAATCTCTCGATAACCCATTTGCCTGTACCGTGCGCATAAGCACACAATGCAACTGACAAAAATATATTTACCTGTAGGTGATAAGGAGTTGTAAACTTATGATCATTACCAAGCATTTTCATCAGCGTGTGGTCCAAACTATTTTTAAATTCAGTTCCTTGATCAGTGTAATAATATGAGGTAATCCAAACTGTATAAATACCTGCATAAAGATAGCATCAATGAATGCACAGCGCATATCTCATGAAGAAATGTGCCTACGGCATAAACAAGTGTCCAATGGTGAAGCAAAATAGTGTGAGAATGTAAGAGTTGTGATTAGAAACCATCAAAGGAGGAACCTTTTTATGTTCTTGAAGATTGGTGATTTTCTTCAAATAAATCCAGTGACAAAATTTGGGTACTAATAACTCAGTAACTAATTTATAGTTTTTGCAAAAAATACTTAACTCACTAGTCACTTCATTTAACACCGGATCCGTGAAAATTGAATACTTTTTTGGCCTATTTTTTCGAACTCCGGTTTTGGAAAATTAGTCGGAAAGGCTCTAATTGTAAATAATACAGGTGAAACATGGAGTTTAGACGCTGTTTAAAACTATTCCCGGCCTTGCAACTAAATCTCAAGAGGACCTGCGTTCGTTGTAAGTCGAGAAGGTAAGACCGTTACCGAAAATGGTACCTTTTTTTCTGAGTTTCAGAAACAGTATAGATATGCTCAAGTTAATTAAAGGAGTAAGTAACAATCAAATCAAATCAAATCAATAGTCTATCTTGTTGGCGTCAAAACACGAACCAAACTTACCCAGGTCTCTACTCCAGACTCAAATATTAGTCGTGTCCAGTTCAGGAGTGACTTCATTGGCCTTCTTTGACATACTAACAGCAGTGCATCTAAATAGCGGACTACCCAGTGCTAGCTTAGTTTTGCAAATCTTGAATTTGCAGACAAATTTTGGTGAAGTTTGGGAAAAAAAAAAAACTGATTCAACCAAGGCCATGATATATCTCGTCAAGACGTTATAAATCCGACGCGTGACTTAATATCGATTTCGCGTTTAAACTAAGTGTGTTAGCCTTCACAGAACTATTAGTCTCATAACCCGACCTGATAGTCCCCAGGCTGAAATCTATTACAGTCACTAGCTTCACGTCTGCGCACGAGGCAAAAACAGCTGCAAGTGAGTTTTAACATGAATTAAGCTTACTGGAAGCCTAACTCTTACTGTGGCCCTATAGTCGTTCGTAGAGAAATTGAAATTTATTTTAAAACTTGCTCAAAATGGCCTAGGAAAATAGTGTACCCACCGACGCTTCGAGATGGATAAAGTTAGTACCGCGTCACATAGTATGCATACAACTTCAGGTCCAGTACAGATACGAGGCAAGAAACAACGCCAAGCATCTTGGCGATGATTGAACTCTCTAACAATATACTTTATCCAGCGATTGACGTATTTCCGACTAATTTTCCCAAACGCTGGTTAAACAAAAAGATATACGATTTTCACGGATCCGATGTTAATATTTTGTACTTTTCATTATGTAGTTACATTTTAAGGTGTTATCACCTACATGTATAGTAACTGACATTCGCATCTTACAAAGATTCGATTTCCTTTCACGCGTTTCTTCCACAGGATAGTATCCATAGTTCTCCTTGAGACTAACTCGGTTTGCGACTAATCGCCACATAATATGCAGAAATCAGCGTCTATGAGAACGTTGGTGGCATATAGGATTGGATCGAAGGCAAAAAGGAAGGAAACAAGGAACTAATATGAAGGGGAAATTATATATGTTAAAGACAGCTTAACGTTAGTTTCTTGACAAGTAACTAAAAACATTCTCTACGAGAAAGTTGGTGGTACAATGTATATAGGATTTGAAGGCAATTGATGGTGTAAAAAGCAAGGAAACAAGGTCTTATCAGAAGGGAAAATGTATATATTTAGCACATTTCTAGCTGTAGGGCATGTGATTTTTTGCGGGACTATTACATTTCCCTTCTGATAAGACCTTGTTTCCCTGCTTTTTCATCATATAGACTTTTAGAGAATGTAAACAAGTTTTGAAATTCAATTCGAAATAAAAGAACGAGATGACCACCTATGTATTGGCCATTTCTGGATATGAATAGCGTTAGATACCGCTCTTGCACTAATTGCCTCATCGCGTTGAGACACCGTTGCTTTGAGGCGTGGGCGGAACAGTGTTTGCGTCTTAGCGCTACGCAATACCGCTCGAAGCTAATAGGTACATGTACCTGCTTCCGCAGGTTTTGATAAACGGTTTTAGTGCGCATGCGCAAGCAGCAATCGTGAAATATAAGGGTACAGCATTCCGCAGACCGCTGGACAGCGGAAATAATGAATACCCGAATTGCGACAAGCGTTCTGATTATTATCTGTACCGCACATGCCGTTATGCCGTGTGACGATGTGGGAGAAAATCTGTATCGAGTTATTCGGAAAGACGAATCCTGTGATGACGGGCTCATTTCTAAGGACAGCAATGTAATAAAAACGCTCACCTCTCACGTGGAAGAAGGATCTACGAAAGGTTATGTGTCGCAGTTCATATCATTTACGTCGACAATGGAGATAATAAAGAAAATTGGTAATAAGAATCCAAACAAAAGGGTTGTGTCCGTAAAAGTCGCTGATATCTCCTCCTGCACTATGTATAATTTCACCGATGAGAGCATTCGGAAAACGTATCTTTTGTCTAAAAAAAGCCCAAAATTTTGCTAGGGCGTTTTGCGAAGTTGTGCTTGATTGTGGAAAAACTCCGATTCCTTGTGAAGAACTGTAGTATAAATTGCTATCAACTACTCTGGAGTCATTGCTAACAGTAGAGAACAGATATCGCAGTCAGTACTGTGTTTATTTGTGCGTCAGCAATTATAATATTATACGCCGTATGATTGTCGTATGATACATTTTAACTGCCATGCATCCGACTTTATAAGTCAGGCGGAGGCGTGTTGATTATCGTCAGCCACCATAGATCCACCATGGGCATGGACCAGGTCATTTAATTAACATACACCAATAATCTTTTAACAACACGGGATGTATACGATTTCGCGACCGCTGTTTATTTCTTCACACGTATACCGACCGTGTAAGCACACCTAGGGTGTTCAAGCACAAAATGCAAGTGGAAGTATACTATATCAACAACTTCTTGCATCGCACTCTCCGGTGTGTGTACTGTGCGCGCGCATGTGTTTATTATAGTCAGTTATACCATTTGCTGTGTATGACCATTAGTTATTGTAAAGTTGTCAGTGAAACAATGGGTAACGATCAGGGATAGCAGCTTGATGAAAGTGCTGATCGTGGACAGGAAGTTCCGAGACGCTTATTTCGAAGAAGAAAAGAAGAGGCAGCTACAAGCAACTAAGTTGGAGAAGGCGAGCAATTGGAGATGCTGCGGAAGTTGGTAGAAGATTCTCGATATACGGAGGAAACAAAGGACCCCTGCACGAGCGGCTAAAGAAGGTGGGGCCTGACACGAAAAATTTGGACCGGGGATAATATCGGTCCGACCGGATCAATTTGGCTACCAAAACTGAGTGGTCCGGCCGGACCTAAAATGACGCCAAAATTTGTCCGGTTATCCGGGCACATAAACACCTTGAACGCGTGGCGATTAATCTTATTCTCTGTGAAAATGGCTGATTCAACTGAAGAGGGAGATGCCAAAATTAAAGTGGTAACCTAGCAGCTGCGGATCCAGGGGGGGGGGGGGGGGGGGGGGGGGGGGGGGGCACTCAGCCCCCCCTCCCCCCCCCCCCCCCCCCCCCCCCCTCCATTTATAAATTCATAACTTTTCGGGCCGCATTTTATAATATAGCTGCACGATTGCGCTGCCTATTGATATCCGCACGCATGAACTCTAATACTGTACTATATCCCGGGCCCCCCGATACGCGATCATCCCCCCCCCCTCCCCCTCCCCGCCCTTCGTATCGGGCCAGAAACCGACAGCACCCCCCCACCCCCCCCCACCCGCTTTTCGTATCGGGCCAGAAGCCGACCCCACCCCAACCCCCAGCCACACCCACCATCCGTGCCCCCCACCCCACCCTAAAACCTGAATCCGCCGCTGCCTAGTAGAAGAAGCATATGAGTACTTGGTAAGAAATGATACCCGGAGGTGCAAGCGTAGCACACAAGCGATGCATACAAAGAAAGGCTCAGAAATGTGTTGTGAAAGGTACTTTAAGAAGAAGAAAAAGGATAGCAAGGTTTGTTCATTTCAATCTGGCTAATGCACACAATTGTGTCGTCCGCAAGACATGGGTAGTGCTTTATTATAGACAATGGAATTAATGTTTGTTGGAGTTAAGAATGTTAGAGCAGCGTCGTATTCTGCATGAATGTTGTCCGGGCACATGGGAGTTGCCAATGTACTCTTCAAGGTATTGTTAACTGAAGCAACATTTTCCCCTATGCATTAAATTATAAACAGCGCAATACAGGTGTATATGTAGCTTTATTTTTAATCAGCTGGAGGACAATGTGTCTAGTTTGATATTTACAATATTATAATTGTAAGTTTATTTCAAGGCGAATAAAGGGAGAGTGAGGGATTATAAATGCGTGCATTGTGCATGCGCAGTGAATACATACATGATGCATATACAAGCAAAACACATGCAGCATGTGATGCAATAAATGGTGAATTTGCAATGTTTATGTTGAGGAGCTGTTGTCAGTCTGTGATCATTGCCTAGTACATTGTAACTCTATAGATTTGATTCCTTTGATTACATTAATTGTTCCAATAATATATATAAGCAATGATACTTATATGCACTTGGAAGATGAATGCCTTGAATTATAATGATTCAATTAATACAATAGTGTATAACTCTAACTGCTTGCCTAGAAGAATAGCTCAGTTCTTTTTATAATGACTTCTCCATGCTGCATACATGTACATCAAATAACTGAAGGGAGGAGGAAGAGGAACAAGAGGAGGTAAGGGGGACGAGGTATAAGGAGAGGAGAAAGGGGGTGGTGTAGGTACATGGTGATAAAGCACCCCCATCCCTCTGCCCCCCCCCCCCCCACCCCACACACACACATATCCCTGTGCATGGAGTGTTGCTGTTTCCTCCATTATAAAGAGGATGCTGTACACGTCCAACACCTTACATGTAAGCATAAACATGTATTATCTATTTCCCTGTTTACATGGACATGTATTACTTATTTCCTTATTTACTGTGGTCATATGTACACATCACATGTAAAGTATTCACGCATCATGGTAAAGTTTATGCACCGTATACTGTTCTTTGTGTGATTTATCAAACCAGTTCTGAACATCCCATTCTGATTAGAGTCCACTGACATGTCCCATCCCCTGAGGAATTAGGTGCTTGTTCAATTCATTTTTAAACTCGGTGCCATTAATAATCTTGGGCAAACCCATGCATTCGCATAAAAATCTGCAAGGATAGAACACAGTGAATCAGATCATCAGGGTGCATGGCATTGTATCATTGTACTATAACTTAATAAAACTTAAGCAGGACAGACTTTGCGTGTATAGTTAACTACCATCTGAATAGCGGACCGTTTTTGGCAAGGCAGGACCATTTTTGGCGGACAAATATGGTCCGGGCGAACCAATTTTGGCGTCCAATAGTGGTCCGGCCAGACCAATTTTGGCGACCAAAAGTAGTCCGCCAGACCACTTTGAGGCAGGACCACTTTTGCCATGACAGGCCAAAATATTGAAGTTGTCGGAGCAGGACGATATAGACGCTTACTTGACAACGTTCACTCCAGAAAATATGTCTAGGCATAAATTAAACATATATAGAATCTGCAATGTTCTTTTTTATGGTAAGATAAGTTTCATGCCCAACTATTCGGCGTTTTTGCGAGAAAAATTGGTTGCCGTTGTACACTAGGCAACATGCTGCACGCAACACTATGAATATTAGCCAAATTGTAGTAAAATATCAGTAAACTAATCTTTTACTGAAAATATAATTGGATTCATTGAGTTGCATGCAACATTGTTGCCTAGTGTATGTTGGCCTTAAAACATCCATAATACGATCGTGACCTGCGTGGCGCTATTAGACAGATAAAATAAGTACGCCTCGACAGTGCAAATGTAGTAAAACTTATAGGAATAAAGGTATTTATTGTAAGCTTGTAGGATTAAAATAGAACACAAACCACATTTTAAAATCAGCTCCTCATACATTGGGACACCAAGAATACAGTAAATGAAATACGAAAACTTATTTCCATCTTGAAACAGCCGTATTGGCTTGAGTAAGTAATCAGTATTTTAACTGATAGATGCAATGAAACTCTCGTCATAACTATGACGCCCTGCGACGGGGGGGGGGGGGGGGCGGCGGCGGCACTCAATCTATGCAGTTAGTCTGCATTTATTATCTACATACACTGTGTGTATGTGTGTATGATTGTGTGTGTGTGTGTGTGTAAGTGACATGAGAAATTCAAAAAGGAAAGCAAGCAGACAAGGTTTGTTGTGAGTGTTCAAGTATGAGCTGTTGTGGTTGTGTTGGAGATCGATGAAGCAGCAAGGACGACGCTTCAACTCACCGTAGTTGGAGATCTTGAACCACTATTGAACGATCGGTACATACCAGTGCTATACATTGTAGCTCTCCAGAGGTTGATACAATGTATTTAAGCTATTTGGACATTGCTGTTGTTCTATGACGCAGGATTGTTTGTGTTTGACGTGATTTAGCCTCGTTCCCAGGCCGTCAATTAAAGTTTACGGGCCTGGTCTCCATTGCAACTCTGTTAGTGGTAATCGTATACTTTTGTAATTTTTGTTTGTACACCTTTCCGTACGCCATCTCGTTTTCAGCGTAAACTCTTCCTCGTCCCAGACCGTCGTAAATGTAGAGTTTCGTACGTCGACTTACTATCCCTTGCACCTTGGACCAAGTTCTTACCTCTACGATTGGTACATGTAGGCTGGCCACCTCACGCTACTCGCCATCTTTAGCCGAAGCCACAATGCTGAAAACCTACTTGTATACTCTCATGGTGCGCACTCATTGGCAAAGGCCTTGTCCGTCGATACCAGACTCCTTCTTGCCATCAACGTTTTCCAAGTGTGTAGGGTAGTACCAATGAGTGCGCACCACGAGAGTTTTCAGCATTGTGGCTTCGGCTAAAAGATGGCAAGTAGCGTGAGGTGGCCAGCCTACACGTACCAATCGTAGGGTAAGAACTTGGTCCAAGGAGCAAGGGATAACAGGGGCGGATGTAGGATTTTGGCGAGGGGGGGGGGTCCGACATGAATAATTGATGAAGGGGAGGGGCGCGCGCTTCGCGCGCGAAAATTTTTGTGGTGCGCATTCCAATTTTTTCACAGATTGTACATGTAAGGGGGCCGGGGATTGGAAACTAAGGCAATCAACACCAATAAATGAGTGACACTCCGTTACATTCTGCCGGGATTACCTTTCGCTTTCTTCGAAAAGAAATTCAAGATGCTTCCAGAGTGACAGCCTGAGTCGGAGTTTACACAGTCGTCACGGTGACGCAGTCGCTTACTTGCCATGGCAAATGAATCAGATATTAAACGCGCGCGTGCGGTACCAATAACTTTGTTAATAGTTATTGTATTAATAATTACTTTCACTAATTTTATTCATCATCGAGTCCGAGGGGGGGGGTCCGGACACCACCGACCCTGGCCCCCCCCCCCCCCCCCTATATCCGCCACTGGGATAGTAAGTCGACGTACGAAACTCTACATACACGACGGTCTGGGACGAGGAAGAGTTTACGCTGAAAACGAGATGGTGTACGGAAAGGTGTACAAACAAAAATTACAAAAGTATACGATTACCAGTAATGGCTAGCGCATGCGCACTAACACAGTTACAACGGAGACCCAAACTTTAATTGACGGCCTGGGGACGTGGCTAGACGTGGATTAATTGCGTATTTTGTGGGTGAGGCAATAATTCTCATTAGTACTGTGCAGTGGCCTTTATTTCTGAGCGAACTATTTTGCGGGAGTGAGACTAGCATGCCTACTGATAGAAAAAGGTGATTGTGTACAGCATTAGAGTGAGCATCAATTTCGAATAGAGATTATAAATCTGACGCAAACGCTAACAAATCACTTTCGACACACAAACAACCCTGCATCATAGAACAACAGCAATGTCCAAATTACATTGTGTCAACCTCTGGAACTACCATATATAGCACTGGTATGTACCGATCGTTCAATCCAGCTTGTGGTTCAAGATCTCCAACTACGGTGAGTTGAAGCGTCCTTGCTGCTTCATCGATTCCCAACAGCTTATGCTTTACCCTTATACTCAAGGCCTATGTATTGATACAAATGCCTTGATTTTTATTCCTTATATGTGCTACTAGCAAGCACACACCCTGCATTGCTCCTGAAGAGTTTTCCTGGTGCTGTGGCATTCTAACTACACCTAATACACACGTCGCGTAAACTGTGATTTGTTCTGATTGATGTAAAAATGCCTTTGAAAGCGTCCTGTTTATGTTTATTACTTGCTGATCGTCTGTATCTTGGCGCCGTCTTTGCTGTGCACGATCAAGTACCCCTAGTTGGTTATCGCCTCTGTTACATGGACGTAAAAACATGCGCGCTAAAAAAGTAGTCATGTTGTAGGTTGTACGTACGCGTAGGTAATTCAATTTACGCTGCGCATACAAGAACAAAGGAACCGTAAAAAAGCGTCACATTATAATGAGCTCATTTGAGTAATCTATTTATACCGGCATCATTTTTGGTACATCTAATTATCTTAATTTTGCCTCTCCCGAGTTATGAGTTCTCAAGAAGAAGCAGAAGACGACCCGCCCATTATTTTTGGAAGGGGAACGAGGACATCAGTATTTTTCGTTCTCGACAACCACGCGGTTCTACGACGTGAAACATAAACGAAACTACACAGTTTTGACTTCTAGATCGATTGCCGCAACAAGTTAGACGATCCGATCGTCGAGAGAGAAGCTACGGTAGGGTCGCGCGGGATTTTTATTAAATTCATAGTCGGGGTCAAAACCTATATGGAAGTCTCTAGCGAGACTTCCGATATCTTACTGCTTCCATTTACAATCCACAAGATGGCTTTTATCCTGTTTGGGTATATTCACACGCCTTCTTGGACCTCTGTATTGTGTTGAAAGTACGGTTGGTCGGTTGACCGATCATAGAAGTTCTAATAATATTGGCAGCAGGACGCAAGGTCAGTTGTACATTGTATCACGTGACTGCATGGAACCAGGACGGAGCCAAATAGATCTATGCAGTAAAAGAATCAGTGAAACTATTAATTTACATATGCGTTATGTAGTAAAATAGGTTCAACGCTTTATATACATCATATGTAAAACGCCAACCTAACCGCCAACGAGTATAGCTGTCAAATTACATGTATAACTCTGCGTTATATATATATAGTATACATACACCCGGTGTTAGCTGCCTTTTCCCATAGCGCAATCTCATTCTGTGTGATCATAAATGCGCAAGATTTAGACATGAAATCTGAACGCGTGATTTGTTACATGTAGTAACTAACGTCATGGTTGGAATAAACAATCAGATGTCAGTATAGGTTCAACTCATAATTCATAAACATGTACATGCAGGAGTCACAAAAGCACATAAAATAGAACAAATAATGCTTTCACTAAAAATAAATAAGTATATTTTTACGATAGCCGAGGAGGTGTCATAGTGCTAAACTCTTTGGGCCTCAATGCAGTCGTCAGATATCGCTCGGCATGGACCAATTACATTACCGTTCGCGTCAAAAGCGACTTTGCAGGTCGTACTGTCATTTAATATCTGACTTAGTACCATGCAGTATCCGGGGGCTCTAACCCATGAAGTGAAATTTGATTCAGAGGTATAACCCACAGCAAGTATATAAGAAACCCCGTTGTTTTTGCCGCCAGCCTCGGTGTTGTTGATTTGAGACGAAATGATGCGATCAATTGGGATTTTCTTCAGCATCAGGAATCGTCCGTGTTGGTTTTTCATTTCAAACTCAATGTGGTTATTGTTCTTCAAGTACATATAGAACGTAGTAGCTTGCTTTAGCCTTCCGTTGGCATAAATAGTCCCGTTTTCCAAGATTTGAACAAACCGTAGTGATTTGATGCTAAGTAGCCTGACCTCGTACGTAACCGGAGCAGAACGGATACACATCGTTATCTCAAAAACAAGAAGTAACTTCGTGACAGTTTTGATAGCGCAATCTCTCATTTTCGTCGGTATATTGCCCTGTACATGTACATGGTACATGCTGAGCGCTTTTATATAAGCGGGCACCTCTCCAGTTTCCTTACAAGGCTATCTACCTTTGGTCTCTCTGAATATTGTCTGCCTGCCAAATTTGGAGTGAATGACATTCTGACACAGCAAGCAACGCGTGGAACCATCTACAAAATCAACACTTGATTGAGCACACACATCTGATACAAGCTGTATGAATGGGCATATACATTCTGATAGAGGTGGAATATGTAATAAGGTGTTCAATAACTTGCAAAATCGATTTTTGATTTTTTTTTCAAGCGTGATTTTTAAGCGATTGATTAACTCAGTTAAGTTCAAACCTTCGGGCAATGAGATAGTATATTTCGCATTTACTATCACCACATGCAAACATCTATATGGTGGCATGCCCCGCCACACAACCACAGTTTACAGGTCCACATATATCTGGCATATTATTGCTGCACAGTATAAGTGCTGTGCTTTTAGTATCCGGTCAACAACGTGTACTTGCCTGTAAATACGATTAGTGCATTATCGCTACATTGAAGCTAACAGGCGCATAACTGAGACATTGTGAGCGGACCATCGTATAGAATAATAGTTGCGCACAAGGGATCGATCTATAACGACATCATAGGGTTACACCCAAAATGGGGTGGGGGAAGAGTGTAGCCATCAATTACAGTTAATTGTTATGGTTTACATTACCCACTTTCCCTCCCGCAAACCCAAACATTAATGTCTATTGTCCTGAGTGTCCACCCGGGGGTACAATTGGACACCCGGGTGGACAGCAAAAAAAGTTTTTGCCGTTCGGTCATGGAAGGGACCTAGTGGCATTTAACGGTACCGGCTTATAGAACAAGTCTTTCTAGGATTGGGCCGAGATAAGTAAGGCTTAAATCCTTTCGATACCCGTAAAACGAGCCGTGCTAGCGGACCTATCCATTACGCTCCGTGCGGTACGTACATATTGTATACGAGCTACGTAAGGTAATTTTTTTTTTGCCAACGTTCATACAGATAGTAAAATAGCTGTTTCTCTGGACTAGTGTTTGTCAACAAAAGGTGATTGAGAGCTTTCAGCTGTCTGTTTAAGCCTATGTTTAAAAAGTTATGTACGAGTATTAATAGTCTATACGCGTACATGTCCTTTTAAACATAGGCCTAAACAGACAGCTGAAAGCTCTCAATCACCTTTTGTTGACAAACACTAGTCCAGAGAAACAGCTATTTTACTATCTGTATGAACGTTGGCAAAAAAAAACTTACCTTACGTAGCTCGTATACGATATGTACGTACCGCACGGAGCGTAATGGATAGGTCCGCTAGCACGGCTCGTTTTACGGGTATCGAAAGGATTTAAGCCTTACCTATCTCGGCCCGATCCTAGAAAGACTTGTTCTATAAGCCGGTACCGTTAAATGCCACTAGGTCCCTTCCATGACCGAACGGCAAAAACTTTTTTTGCTGTCCACCCGGGTGTCCAATTGTACCCCCGGGTGGACACTCAGGACAATAGACATTAAATATCCACAAGTTCATGTAACTGTAACGTGCCAGTATTGCCTACATACTTATCTTAAAGAAAAGCTGTGATCTTTAAAGATGGTCTACCAAATCGTCCCCTCATGTGTATGCATTTCCACGTCACAAGTTCAGCACATGAGTGATTTTATTTATTTAGACCACTGTGTATGCATACATGAATTTTTTCCTCATGACCCAACCAATATGGAGAAATGCTAATATATTCTATGTATTCTCAATTTGCAGGTGACAAGGAATTGTAAAATTACGGTTTCGATATTGTTTCGGTTTTGATATCATTGCAGCGTATCTAGCAAGGGGATCTTGGGGGCCCCGCCCCCATCCCGAGAGGATTTATGCAATTTATGAATATGATTTGTTCGCAGCGAACATGTTTGCATTCAGAATCAATGGCAGGAAAGTGTAGCCATGGATGTACTATATCACGCTTCGCCCCTGGTACAAATTATTTAAAAATCTACTCATGTTGTACTATGCGAGGCGGTACCCAGACTATATTATGGCTACATGTATTACCAAATCCGAAGTGCTAAGGGGACAATATGCTATTGCAATCAGTCCACGGGAAAAAAAAAAAAAGAAACACGGAGATGTAGAAAATGGCAACAGCCGTGCCTCTGGGAATTGCACTTAAAGCACCATTTGCCACCCCTTAATAAACATAATTATTTTATTTTGAAGTCGGCTTTAATTAAATTATAAACTGGTTATCGTTTTAGTGCAGTCTGAAAATGTATTAGCGGTTCTTATAACATACCTTCCATGCATGTGTTTAGTTCCCCATGCAGTTGTACAACGCAGATCAGTTGTGTGAACCTTAGTTTTACTTATGTCTGTCGTGAGCTCGAAGAGTCATAAGCCGCCATAGTGGATTGTGCTAAATATCCTCGAGTTCCTCTTGACTTTTTATTTTCAAACGAGTGTATATCACAATAAACCGTTATCAAAACCACGTATCATCACCATCATCACCGTCCACATCGTCATCACCACACCACCACCACCACAACCATGCACCACCATTATCCCTCCTCCTATAATCATTGTCATCATCATCACCTCCAACATCACCACCGTTACAACCTACCATCTCATCAACACAATCATAGTTCTGTGAGTGTAGTAGTGAACTCGTGCGTGTGAATTCATGTTTGACCTGATCCCTGTATAGGCGGTGGAGTATTATTAGGTTCTCAGACACACTGCATACTCGTGTCCTTGTTTGAACGCTTTTCCTATAGAACTATGTAAGGCTGAAGTCATACAATCGTACATGCATAAGCCAAAAGTTATGGCGCTGATCATTATGCATGAAGATTGTGCTACAAATCACTTAAGTAATCTAGGAGCTAACTAGCAGTGGCTTATAAGGAGTGTTGCTCTCACACCATTGTCTTATATATATTTTTTTTATCAGAAGGGAAAATGTAATAGTCCTATATTTAGCACAGAAACAGCATATGCCTTAGTCGAAGTGTGCTAAATATAGGACTATTACATTTTCCCTTCTGATAAAACTTGTTTCCTTGCTTTTTGCACCATTATACTACTTGCCTGCAAAACCTATAATCCCACCAACTTTCTCAGAGAGAATGTTTTTATTTACTTGTATATATATAGTTTAGTGCACTATACGTTCCTTTTCAAACATAGGTGTCGTAAACTACCACATGTCGCATACAATAGGCTAGGCTCTCTACACACTGCCTGCACACACCTCCTCATTCTCTCTCTGTGCATGCATGTGCTACTGCATGTGTGTATATGTGGTGTGTATGTGTGGGGGGGGGAGTGCATGCATATGTACGTGTGTGCGTGTGTGCGTATATGTGCGTGTGGGTGCAGCATGTGTGCGTGTGTGAATCATTGGATATAATAGTATTTCTTTAAATACAGTACACGTACATGTGTATAGAGGTAATCAATGGATATGTTTTGCTTTGTGGTGCATGGACAATAATTAAGTATGTATAAAAACATGTCGTGACTTATTTTGCTCTGCATTTTTTTCCACACTCCTTTAAATAATGAACATTGATTGGTTGAACTGTCAACCAAATGTAGGGAGACGCTTTTTCTTCGTGCTGCCGTTAGCCAGCTGAGAATATCTTGGTCAGTAATATGACTTATAAAGGGTTATGACGAACGGACAGCCCGCGTGGTTCCCGAAAATAGTAGTTCTAAAGTGTTTGCATGATCTCTGCCGCTTTTAATGCGAATGCATAATGAATACCTTAACAGCCCGGATCAACTATATAGCTTTATTATAAAATTTCATTCGCGGGAACCGAGCGGGAACCACCAATATAATATCTGAAAAAGGCGGGGAAGTACCTGTTATTAATAAATAGTCGCGCGTAGAATTAATTGCCCAGTGAATTGAAAATGGTGCAAGGACGAATTGGAAATCGTGCGTGTAAACTTGAAGCAAAAGCCACCTTTAATTTCGGGTGCCGACTAACGGGAAATAAATTTTGACTTTGGACCTCGAGGCATAAAATCCACGGAGTGGTTGTTGACGTACTGCATGAGCACTGGGCGTACTCGGAAACTATACGGATGAAATGGGACGAATGCGACGACATTTCTGTGCTTTCCCCACGAGCGTTACAACTTCATATAATCGACCTGTTGTAGCAATTAATGGAAGGCGATGCGGAATCGTATGGCTCAAGCTCAGAGTCTGACACCTAAAGAAGGTGCAGGTCGCAAGTGTTCTGCATGTACGTTTGTACGTTTGCGCAGGGAAAAGCGCGATGCACACTACTATACAGTGAAGCATAATGGTTCTTTAGTTGTCATTTGCGGGCATCAGGCACTACTTGCCACGCCCTTCATTGTCTAATGCGATTATTATTATTATTTTTACTGCATCTGGTATGATTTCATTGGAAATAATTACATTATCATTACAGGGCACTTACTGCTCACCTTTTCTTGGCCATGTACCCGGGTGAAAAAAATCGCGATAATATCGCGATTTTTTTAATCGCGGCGATTATCGCGATAATCGCCCATTAATCGCGCTAAACCCAAGCACTGTTCTGTAAAGATGGCGTATCATACCGTATATCATCAATGCCTCGCCCCCCAGGAGGGCGTATCACATGCATCGTTAAATCACGAGATCCATATAGTACAGAGCAGTCGTTCAGGTTGGTAACTTGAGCTAGCTCGATCGATAAGTACGTTAGATCAGTGTGTGCATGTGCGCGCGCGCGTGTCTAGATGTACTCAACTGTTGTAATGGTATCAATACGTTGTACTTTGCTTCTGGGTGCATGCAGCATGGTCTGTGATTACGTGTCTTGTTCTATGCCTAAATGCTTTTCTTCGAACCAGTGCTATAATGGAACACCGAATATAAAATGGCAGAATACCAATATTGGCAATAAATAATGAGTGCGTGCGTAGGACAAATGGTGTTCATTCTTCTATGAAACGGAACTAAAAAAGACTATGATCTACTTGTATACATGTAAGTGTCCATTGCAATTCTATACGGGAATGAATGAATTTGTGTATTGTGTATGTGTGGACACCAACATGCACTTTTGACCTATATGCATTAGGTCACTCCGAACTGCACTTTAGTTTCCTGTCCACCCTTCCTCGAAAATATTTAGCATGTGGTGGGGATGGAAAACTAAAGTCGACTTCGGAGTGGCCTTACACCTGCTCTGTGATATGTGTGAGCTTGTGTATGTGCTATGTGTGTGCTGTGTATATTACAAGGTTTCTAGGTGCACAATGACTAGTTTCACATGCGTGCTAGGACTTTGCCAATAGACAACGGTCCCCATCTTCCACCCCTGAATAGTAGAAATGGGACTTGGGGATGAGTATATATGTGTGTTCCAAATGTGGATGTTGATGTATGCATCATTTCATAGTCATGCATACACATGCATACCAGAACACTTTGCACATTAAGACACCTCCATAGTGTGTTCAAGTCAAACCACTGTCAAATGCAAAGCAATTAAAATCAAATAGCACCTACAATGAACAAATGATATTGGGGGGGGGGGGGGGGGGAGCTTCTTCAATCTCTTAATAAATGACTAGGAAACCTAGAAAAAAAACACAAGGTACTCCTTGAATGACCGGTGTTTGGTAGATACACACACTTTTCACATATAGCTGACAGTGGGACAACTTCAAAGTTATCCACTATTTTTGCACATAGATAGCATGATCGGATGGCATTGACAACATCATCTGCCAGATGTAACACATTCTTCAAATCGTCATTATGCAACAATGGTTTTTTCATCAGCACTACTAGTGAGCCATTGAGGTGAATAAACTTGGTGACAATACCAGCTCTAAGTTTTCCTGACTTGGAACGATACAATTATACCTTGTTTTTCCGTTTATGTCTTCTGCATCAATTGTCTTTTGCTTGTGGATCACTCTTCCCACAACTGAAACAATTGTTGTGTCCTGTACAGTGCTATGTCCCATGTAAGCATTTATTGCCTCAGCACCCTTCACTCCCACTTTCCAGATTTCATGGTACTTTTCATCACTGCTGTTATTTAAACAAAAAGGCTATGGTGGAGAACCCATGCCATCACTTGATTTCCTTGAGTGAGTTGAGAAATATTAGGCTCATGCATTTGCTACATAATATCGTGCATTATCATGCTACCTTTCCAGGTTTTGTAATCACATATGGGGCTGGGTGTTCGACTGATTTCATTTGGAATCAGTACACTTTGTAATCGATATTGTTCCATTCACAGTGACAATACAAGACAGATTTCAGATTCCTATTAAAGATGAAGAAAACAACTGGAAAGAGATAGTGGGCAAACTTAATTCTAAGTGCCGGAATCTAAGAGCGAAGTTTAGTCTCACCGGCAAGAACAAGGAAGCAGCCACTGATCTGGACACAGAGAACATAGATACACCAATCATATGATCCAGAACTGCATGCTTCCTACATGTATCTATATAAGCTGTTGCTTTGTAACTTGTCTATCATACTTTTTTTGTATATGTGCAAATCAATAAACCTTGTGACTGACTCCATCCTCCTACAATTTATAGTACTGATCATCATCATTACAAAGCAAATATGTTATACGATATGCAAAATAAAGCATCAGTAAATGTCCGTAAACTCTTCAAGAACCAATGAAATGCTTGCTGCTGAGAACAACAGAGGCTCCCTACATAATCAAAAGTGTGACTGCATGTGTGTGAACAGAGCACATTAAGTACACAGCTCTTCATTATAAACACACCTCCACACCTCTTCATTACATACACACAGCTCCCATATGAATATGGAGGGAGCCTACATGTAAGTTGCATGTCGTGTGCTGTGCAGCTGTGTACATGTAAGCATGTAGATCAATAAAGATGGTAAGGGTGTATGTGAATGTGCAGCTGTAGATATCAGGTGATGAGGAGCACATGTTCTGTGCAATGAGTCTTCAGCTGTGTTTACATACAATGTTGGGGAATGTGTGTTACAACCAGTCCTCACACCTGACCCCTCCCTACTATCACACCCCTCCCTACATCACACCCCTTCTTACATCACACCTCTCCCTACTATCACACCCCTTCCTACACCACACCCCTCCCTACACCACACCCCTCCCTACCATCACACCCCTCTCTACCATCACACCCCTACCTACTATCCCACACCTCCTATTAATGTGTTCTCCAATAAGTTACATGATAACACGCTTAAGTCATTATGCCCCCCCTCCCCCTTCCCCGACATATCACCCATGCATATACTATTCTAACCCTGTCCTGAGAGTAAACTTAGGGGGAAAACTTCACTGCAGTCTGGTGATTAGTTACACAGAAGTCATTTGGCATTTACCCCCCCCCCCCCCCCCCCCCAAACATATGACCCAAGTATGCTACCTAAACATTGCATAGTGTCCTAATGATGTCCCAGAGTAGGAGAACACTTCACTGTCTATTGTTTAAGTCAGGTGATAGAAATTTTTAGTTACTCGAAAGTCACTTACCCCCCCTCCTCCTCCCCCAAACATATGACCCATGCATATTGCTATGCTACCTAAACATTGCATAGTGTCCTAATGATGGCCCAGAGTAGGGGAAACACTTCACTGTCTATTGTTTAAGTCAGGTGATAGAAATTTTTAGTTACTCGAAAGTCACTTACCCCCCTCCTCCCCCAAACGTATGACCCATGCATATTGCTATGCTACCTAAACATTACATAGTGTCCTAATGATGTCCCAGAGTAGGGGAAAACACTTCACTGTCTATTGTTTAAGTCAGGTGATAGAAATTTTTAGTTACTTGAAAGTCACTTACCCCCCCCCCCCCTCCTCCCCCAAACATATGACCCATGCATATTGCTATGCTACCTAAACATTACATAGTGTCCTAATGATGTTCCAGAGTAGGGGAAAACACTTCACTGTCTATTGTTTAAGTCAGGTGATAGAAATTTTTAGTTACTCGAAAGTCACTTACCCCCCCCCCCCCCTCCTCCCCCAAACATATGACCCATGCATATTGCTATGCTACCTAAACATTACATAGTGTCCTAATGATGTCCCAGAGTAGGGGAAACACTTCACTGTCTATTGTTTAAGTCAGGTGATAGAAATTTTTAGTTACTCGAAAGTCACTTACCCCCCCCCCTCCTCCCCCAAACATATGACCCATGCATATTGCTATGCTACCTAAACATTACATAGTGTCCTAATGATGTTCCAGAGTAGGGGAAAACACTTCACTGTCTATTGTTTAAGTCA